>OZ038499.1:36229271-36311771 GCA_964036315.1 Acanthosepion esculentum
ATTCCCAACATATAAAAACTGACTAATGAGTACAAAAGAGACTGAAAAATGTTCTTGTTAGAAATATTTATCAAGTTTAGTATATTATTATTATTATTTTATTACTAGATTTATTCTATCTTGTTTATAAAAATTTTAAAATTTCTCAAAGACCTTATTTTTTATTTATTTTTTTTCACCATGTACAATGTTACGATAAGGGGTAGTTTATGTGGATAGGAGGGGAAGATAATGGTTGACTCAAGACTTGAACAGGTTAAGATTGTAATTTTTCAGGGAAACACCCTCTTGGGAGTGTGTTCCATAAAGCAGTGGTTCATGGGAAGAAGCTGTTTGAGTGGAACTTACCTCTTGCCAATGGAATATGGCGGGAATGTGAGTGGTTTGCTACTATGTAAGTGGGCCATTCATCTTTTTTTTAATATAAGAATTTCAGCTCCCTGCCAAATCTAAATTCTTGTGCCAAACACAAAAGCCAAGTTAGTAGGAATAGAAAGAGAAAAGCGAACACATGCTTCTCTTCTCCTTGAAGTGAAAATAGGCACAAATAGCAAAATAAGACTCAACCACTGCATAATATTTTAAAGGAAAAACATTCTTTACACAAGTAAAGAGAAAAAAGGTAGAAATACAAGATTTGCACGAAAATTTCCTTTTGTGTGCCTATTAAGGCAGGATAAAAATTTCTGTTGTTTTGAAAAAGGATTAGCGTCGAAGAAAGAAAAATAAGGGTTACAGCTTAGGAAAAGACATGGATTCAATGACAAAAAGATTACACCTTTTAAAAAAGGAAAAGAAAAAAACTTTGAGGAAGCAAAATTGTACAAGGCAGAAAATACAAAAGCACACTTACTTAATTTCTTCAACTGAATACAGAATAGGAATGTTTCAGCACAAAAGGGTTTTGTGTTTTAAGCAGGCTGTTGTCTTGTGGACTTTATATATTCCTTTAATGGAAAGTGCAACTTGAGTGTTTGTTTCATTCAAATTCTTCTTTGGAAGATGCTGAAAAGTATTTTCTGTCCTGGGACTTGAATCTGCCTATCGCTGTCGGTTCTTTTTTCTTTCCCATGATGATTTATGACCCCCTTCGACTGGACTAACCCACTGGCCTTGAAGTTTGGGTGCTTCAATGCTTTCTCCTCAATGATCGATTGCTTTATGAAGCTATCCCCTAACCACGGTCCTTTTATTCAACAGCAGAGAATCACACCAGGCTCCATCCAGGTTTTCACAAGGGCTTGAGAACGTCTCGCATTGGCCAGTAACTATAAAAACTTTTTTCCATAAATTCAAAAAATGAATCTGCAACAATTCCCAAAGAAATAATTTTGGTGGTACTTTGAAAACACACGGTGAAACAAAAAAATATATAAAATCCATGTAACACCAAAGATGAAGTTAAGGCAAAGATTATGGCAGCATTCACCAACTTGAACAAGGAGGCCATCCAGAAGAGTTGCAAGAGATACTGATGTTATCTGGAGATGATGGGTGCTAATTCTAAGATAGATTTTCACACAACTGCAACAATTTCTTTTTACAACCTCTCTGGCTTAAAAATACACTTTTCTCAAAGATACATGTTAAAAAAACCAACCTAGATGATTAAATATTATTATTATTATACCAAAGACTAACAGCAATGACAATTAAAATTTTTATATAGTATCACACTTATTACTACTATTAGTTTTATTCCATCTTATCACCATTGTTTTTTATTGCAACACTCTGGAGTTGATATAGACTTTGACAGTTACAGCAAATACCATTAAAGCAGGAAGAAAGAAATAGATTCTGACAAGACTTAAACTCACATCACATATTTTCAGAGCCTATATTTCAGATACAATATCATCCATAAATAATTGCATTCATTATCAGACTGAATTCAGTCTTGGCCTGTCACCTTTGGCTTCAGTCACTTTAACACTGCTGTAACATAGTTTCTATGTGTCCATTTTGTATTTTCATGGCAATTGTTTTGAGCTTTCCTCTTTGCTACTTTGGACATATGAATTTAAGTGTACTTCTAGATTGGCAACTAAGCTTCATTTTTCCTGTTGAAATAGATGTAACCATTAATTCTGTTCTAATAGTTTCCTCTGTTCCAGCTTCTAGCTTTCCTGTCAACTAGGATCTTCAAAAATTTAAATGCAACATCAGCTGCTATCTTCTGTCTTTCTGAATCCTATTCCTTTATTGTCCTTTCACCTTACTAACATTTTCTCATTTTCTTTCACTCTCCATAACCCCCTTGTGTTTTAGTGGCATTATTGCCTTGCTTGGTATAAAATGATTAAAAAAAATCTTTTTTTTTTTTTCATTCTTTTACTAAACCAAATATACCAAGATTTTATTATCTCCAATGGAAAATTATAAAAGCATTATTTATTTATTTATTTATTAATATTATTATTATAAAAGCATTGTTTATTACTAAACTCTACAATGTTTACATTATTTACCATTGGACTATTGTCCTCATCTTTGCTGCTAACATCACAACATTTCGGTCATTATACCCTCTGGCCTTCATCAGGTGCTTGCTGATCTGGGTAACCTTCAGTGAATTTTTTTCACTGAACCCTTTATTTAATCTGTATAGATTCTCATTTCACTAACCATATCTAGGGGTCTCTCTTCTCAGTCAAGCAATAACTGAGCAGTACTAAAATAAGAACTAGACAAGATATCCTCCCAGTCATAGTTAGTGGAATGAGAACAATCTATCCCTGTAAATTAGCTCAAAATTCCCTGATGGTTACCCAGATTAACAAGCTCCTGATGAAGGCCAGAGGACACAATGGCTGAAATGTTGTGATATTAACAAGATGAGGTAAAGAGTCCAAGAAGTAAATAATGTTAATTCCTCACCCAAGAAATTCAGACAGAAATTAAAGTCTACTGCAGGGAAACTGTGTAATCAGAAAATGTTATAATGCTGTGCTGCTTAGTGATAGCCTGAGACTTAGTCTCTCTTATTTAATATTACACTTTATTCAACACCTGACTTTATTTACACTCGGCCAATGTGTGTGTCCCTAGGCTCTTCATTTAAAGTGTGAACCTTACATTATTGTGATGTCTGAGAGACTCTGCTATTGCTGCTGTTTGCATCGGTGTTTATATATTTACCTGTCATATGATTTTTATCATGCATGCACATATCAACTGCAGCTAGGTCAACATGTGTTCATTAACAGTGGAACAACGAGCTTTGAAATAGGACTCTAGTTCAGCCTTCATTTGCACCATGAGTTGGCCTGAAGTAAAGAACATCATGGTTGTGTCAATTTTCTAAATAGAGAGGATGTACCTGTTTATAAAAATTTGACTTCTGAGGTCATTTTGCTTTTTTTAAAAATGAAAAAGATACCTTGTGTAGACCTCAAATTTCTGATATCTTCTCTGTCCTCAGAAATTGGTTTTATAGATTGAATATTTAAAATTTGCTGAATCATTTTGAAAACCCTGGTTAGTTGATTATTCAAAAGAAGTAAGCAATTTTTTTTTTATTCCATTATCTAAACTAATGAATCAATATTATAAACAAAGTTTTATTTCATAACTAGCCAAATTACCCACACCTTGCTGCATGTCACCATTTTTTTTTTTTGTAAGAAAATGATGATTGATTTTAAATCATTATAATTTGTGGAGAAAAATGATGCATTTCAATATTACTCAATGATCTTGCCAATGTGACCTCCATCTTCTGGCTCTCTCCTTCTATATTTTTGATAGGAGTCATTCCCTTGTTAAAATTTAATTTAATTTATATCAAAGGGAAAAAAAAGTTCAGTGTGGGTGTGTGTGCCCCCACCCGGGGGATCTCCCCCTTCCTTGATCAAAATTACATATACTTATTCAAGTACCCTTGTTAATGTGGTTTCAAAATATATATGGTTATGGGGGTCTGTTTCCAAAACCCTAAGAGAAGTTTGATAACAAACTGACAGACAGAGGCTACAATTTAATATATATATTGTCATCAACAGACAGACTGTTTCACTGTATCACGGCTCTTCAGAGTGGCTACACGTCTGGTTGCCTCTAGCTAGGATCGAAACCCGGCTGAATTGGCGTCAGTCAGAGATTCTACCACTAAGCCGTCGGCGCACAGTAGGGACGAAGGTGAATTTTAGCGTATTCATTTTTAGATAAACACACAGTAACTGAGAGGACTCGATTTGCTTTACCGAAGAGTCTTGCTATAATAGCCGTAATAGTCACTGTTTACAAACCCACACTTCCTCCCCAGAGAGCTCAACTGAAATAAATTTTTCAGGAGCCTATATATTTTCCATATATATATATATATATAAGTGAACGTAGAAGTCAACACTTAGAGGCGACAGTCTGTTTCATGCTAGATGCAATCGTCAGGCTATGTTCACTTTTATATTTACACATGCTCTCTCTGATATTGAGCACTTTATCCCATAAATATAGCACACTTTAAGACTATATTTCTTCATATATATATATATATATATATATATATATATATATATATATATATATAGTGATTGACTTTTATTTTTACAACATAAATCATTAAAAGGTTTCCTTTCCTAATATTGGTTCACTTTCATTTTTCAAATATAAATCATTAAAAGGATTTATTTCCTAAAACTAAAATAGATTAGCTTACCAGAGAGACACATAAGCCATTATCATCATGATTAGAAAATACTTTTTTCTTTTCTTCTATAATTCAAGGAGATTGGTTTATTAGATAAAAACTGTTTAGTGAAAGCTGACCAACCAGCAGCATCAGATATCGGCAGGTTTTTATTGACAAGAGAAATGAGTAGAATATTTTGGTTCTTCCTCCTTGACCTTTAATTCCACAGCATCACTTGTTGTTGTCTTCTCATCAAGGCTGGGTTTTACCCGATTGAAATGTTGCATGATAAATGTCAACAGCCTCCAAAAGGAGCTTCTCAAATTGTTGACATCAATGAACAATCAATTGTTTAGATGCTTTTCAAGTGTCAATATTTAAATCTGTATCGTCACAATGAAGAAAAAGTGACAAAACAACATTTACTTATGGATATGTAAAGACTTTCATAAGAAAAAAAAGCTGATCCATTCTATTTCAAGGAAAAATATCAATACTTGAATGCCTGAATAACATCACTTAATATCATATTATTGATAGACTTGCACGACATTAACAAAGATTGTGTTTTGTGAAGAGTTTTGAGTAGAGACATAAGTGAATATTTAACTTATTTTTCTCTCTCTCCCTTTTTACAAGGTGTCCATAAAGTCTGGACACAGGCAAAATGCATATTTTCAAGAAATGAAATTTTCAACATTTTATTGAACTGGAATATTAACAAATAACATCTTTAGTATGATTTCCATCATTTATGATGCAAAGGTTGATATGCTTTGCAAGATTCACATGAACTCTATGCAATAACTCTACATTCCCATCAATTTTAGCACATTCACACTTTGTGTTCAATCAAGTTTGTTGCATTTGGAATTTTCATTGAGTACACCTTCTTTAGCATATCCCAGAAAAAGAAGTAAATTCTTCTTTTGATAAAACCATATTTAATCTGTGGAGATAAAAAAAATATATATAGTTAATAAGATTTCCTATGTGTACAAACTTTAAAGACACTGTGTGTGTGTGTGTATATATATATATATATATATAATATATATATATATATATATATTATAAATTAATAGATTTAAAATATGGTTTTTTACCGCTACACAGTGATAACCATGTTTCAGAAATGGAAGCTAAAGCCCCTGAATTTAATTTTGTTATTAAACCAAAGACATTAGTTCCATTTCCTCATCAAGCGAATTTTGGAGTAACTTACTTTTTAAAATTTACGGTTGTTAACGGCACAGGAAAGATTCACAGTTTGAGGGTTTCCAAGGTTACCGATAAATCCATTCATCTAGACAAGGGGTGGTAGAGGGTTCAATTTTTAATTTTTGTTGTATCAGTTAATAGTTACATTTGAAAGCGGGGTTATGTTTAGGGATGGGTAGGGATGTATCTTTTAACAAATTCTGACATCCGCTAAATTCATGTCATCTGGGTTTTTTTCTAACGGCAAAAATTCTTATGGTATTTTTTCTATTTGTATATTTAAAGATTTTGAGGGACTGTTTAGGTTAGAATATGTTTTATCCACCTTTCTAAAAAATTATTTTTAATATTTAATATACTATACTTCTATTTAAAAACCAAGTAAATTTATTAGGATTACTTACAGTATTTAAAATTATTTATTCTTATCGAGTATAAATAAATATTATTTTATTTTATTTTATTTTATGTAAACTTTATGACAATGACGGCAAAGGTGGTTAAATTATTTCACTAATTCAATAAACTTTTATTTATAAATTTAGTATTATAAATGTATATATGTATGTATAAAGGACATTTAATGTTCAATATTATATTCTAACTTATTAATTTCATTTGACTTTCGGTGTTCACTTGGATTCTTTTCAGTGTTTGGATTGCTTTGAGAGAGGTGTTATGGTTAGAGTACGTTTTATTTAATTACAATTTTAAAAGATGTTTAGGTTAGAATCTGTTTTATTTAATTTCAATTTTAAAACATTTTTAAAAATTCTTTCAAATTTAACTTTTAAATTTA
This sequence comes from Acanthosepion esculentum, assembly GCA_964036315.1. Taxonomy (NCBI): domain Eukaryota; kingdom Metazoa; phylum Mollusca; class Cephalopoda; order Sepiida; family Sepiidae; genus Acanthosepion; species Acanthosepion esculentum. The sequence goes on from OZ038499.1 coordinate 36,235,925, forward strand.
ATCGGCTATATTTCTTTATAAACCAAGTAAATGTAATATAATTACCTACATTATTTAAAATTATTTATACCCATCAAATATGAGTATGCAAAATTATCAGGTAATATTTTTTTTTTTTTTTTATAGATTATTTAAAGAAAACTTTTGGCAATGACGACATAAAATAGCTATTTCATTTCTCTGATTCAGTAAATTTTTATTTTTTATAAACTTAGTAATATATAGTTTCTCATGTATGCATAAAGGACATGGGTCATTTAATGACCTACATATTCTAGCCCTTCTTATTAACTTCCATTTCACTGTAGGTGTTTTATTGGATTCTTTTAGGTGCCAGAAGTACTTCGAGAGAGATGTTTGACTTTTATACTTATTTATCCTAAACGAGGATTGATGTTGGTTGAACCTCTTTTTGAACTCATGGCTAGTGCAACCTATATAAATTTTTATGTTTTCAGGGTTTTCAATAGAAGATATATTACATTGGTATACTACTGATTCCATGCAACATTTATTTTGTAGAGGACAGTTTTGAGGGTTTCTACAATTACATAATTTTTGTTCACCCTCATTAGTTGTTGTTTGTATTTTTCCCTTGTCTACAATTTTTTGGTTCTGGTATAAGTGTTTATTTAAGATATTAGTATTATGTTTCTTAATCTTTTCTAGGTTATCAGTACAGCTATAACTTAATTTTAGTGTATTTCTATTGAAAATAGTACTAAGTTTACTTCCACCGGGAAAATGCTTGAGTATTAATTCAAGGAATTTTTGTCCCAATTTGTTTTTTACCATTTGGTTGTATGGGGGTGTATACCAAATTATTTTCCTACTTCTGTTTTTCCTATGCTTACCGTTTTCACTTTTAATATAAGTTAGTTTTAGGTTTTTGTAGCCACTATCTTTTAGAGCTTTATTATAGAAATTAATATGTTCGTCGAAAATCTTGTCATTTGGTGAATTTGTACTAATTCTTTTTCGGATAGATAAAGGTATATGTTTAATTATAGATGAGGGGTGATTTGATTTAGGGTGTATATATAAAGGATTCGTATTGAGTTTTTTATAAGGTGTGTATGTATTGTTCTTTAAATCTAATGTTATATCAAGGAAGTTAACTTTTTTAATTTTAGTGCTGACGGTAATTTTTAAACCCATGCTTTTAAATTCTTTATATAATGCCTTTCTAATTTTATCTATTCTGAAGTTAGTAGAATTCCTAATAACCATGAGACCATCGTCCCTGTATAGACCAATGTCAGTTGAATCAATATCAGGGTGCGCTGTAAGGTTGTATAAAATGAAAAGACCAATGAGATCAGAAGACTCAGCTGAGTCTAGTGATCCCATTGTGATGTCAAAGTGGTCATATGAATTTTTTACCCATTGCTCACCATTATGAATCAGTACCGATTTCTTCGCATTTAATATAATGTTCTTTTCGTCCTCTGTAATATCCGTGTACTGGGTGGCAAAGTCCAACGCATTCAAGAACAGTTCTTTAGATATTGATGGGTAATAATTTTCAATATCGAACTGCATTAGTGTACAGTTGTTTTTTGCTTTTATACAGGTGAACCAGTTTATCACGTCTTCGGTATTTATCCAAAGTTTGAGGCCTATTTTATCTTTGATTTGTTTATTTATCCTTTCAAGGATCATTTTACTAATTTTTCCTATATCAGGTCTTGTAGGATTAATTATCCTTGTAGTCGGATTATATATATAATGGCCTGAATATTCAAGAAATCTTATTAGAGAAAAGTATGTGCTCTTTGGCAGGATTTGAACCTGCATTTCCCTAGGGTAAGTCATCATTAGATTTGATGTGCTTTGATCTCTTGGCTAAAAGCTTTGCTTGGGATGGACTGTTTATTTATTAATCTGACATATTTTTATTACTTAAATGTTATTTTTAGTGGATACTCATATTTGAGTAGACGCTCCATTTTTATTTATTAAAGACTAGATGAAAATAAATATACTGTTTAATAAATAAACATGAGCATCCACTAAAAATAAAGTTTTTTATATATATATATATATATAAAACTTTATTTTTAGTGTACGCTCATATATATATATATATATATATGATGGACTCTTCCGTCAATTTCAACATATGAGAATCCAACAACCTTATTCAGTTCAGTTTTTATGTTTGTGTCATATGTGACACTTCAGTCATGCTAGTGACATGCATACAAATTCACATATTGTGCAACACATGCATATATATATCTATATATATGTATATATATATATATATATATATATAGTAGTGGCTATCTGAGTATGACTGTCTACTTGGGCAGCTTGCTACTCCCTGTTGCAGATGCCTTCTCAAGCACATTTGCCTTTGTTCAACACCCACAAAACTCACTTGTGGCTTATATGGCAACGATGCTGAATGAACTTTAATTACAGTTTCTGGGAGAAAACGCATTATCTGGCATGATCAACAGTTTGAATAAAGTCAGTACACTCAAACCCTCGGCCGTCCTGGGTACAACGTTAAACTGCATCCAACAGCAAGGCCTCTGATTAGGAGGTTTTGAGGAAGCATGGAACCACCTCTTAATTGCTGGTGTTCCCAGGTCCACCCTGACCTGGGGTGGTAGCACCTGTTGGGGTCCCAGCTATGGGCAAATGGGTATGGCGACAAGCTACATCCACATCCTGGGTATGGCGACAAACTACATCCACATATTTGAAGCGGTGGTGTTGCCAGCTGTGCATTTTTGAAACAATAATGTTGCCAGCTATACGTTCTTGAAACAATGATGTTGCCAACTATACGTTCTTGAAACAATGATGTTGCCAACTATACGTTCTTGAAACAATGATGTTGCCAGCTATACGTTCTTGAAACAATGATTTTGCCAGCTATATGTTCTTGAAACAATGATGTTGCCAGCTATACGTTCTTGAAACAATGATTTTGCCAGCTATACGTTCTTGAAACAATGATGTTGCCAGCTATATGTTTTTGAAACAATGATGTTGCCAGCTATACGTTTTTGAAACAATGATGTTGCCAGCTATACGTTTTTGAAACAATGTTGTTGACAACTATACATTTTTGAAACAATGGTGTTCCAAATTAGTTTATTTAATATAAATAACTAACTTATGCCAGATAGAAATATCTGAAACCATTTACTTGAGTAAGAATAAACAAGCTGTGGTTTAAGGACGTTATCCTTAAATTACATTTACAAAGTATATATATATATTTAATAAATATGTGGAAACTGGATTTGGCATTAAATAACCCATAGTGGTTGATATGCCATAAAACCCCAAACAACCAACCAACCACCCAATCAAACCCTCGGTCATGATGACTTGTTACTTTGTGCTAGTACAACTATTGACAACACCCAAATAGTTCTGTCTACCCAGTTTCCCTCACAACTTCAACCCCGTGGTATAGTTTTCCAGGCACTTTCCACGCTGCACACTGAGATTGCCTCCCTAGGCCAATCACATCTAGAAGTCATCTTCCTGACAAATCACCCATGATAATATTCATGGTTGGGAAGATAATGTTCTAATCACTTGGCCACACACACACATTTTTCAGAGCTTAATTATATATATATATATATATATATTTCAATTTCTGTTGAGAGATAAGCTGATTCTATAAACAACAGCCACCTGCACTAATGCAAAGCTCTTTAGTAAAATGAATTGGAGCCCTCTGACTGATTGGCATTTGTTTACATTCGTAAAAACAATACGCCAGAATTAGCTGTTTCTCTCTGTCGAATGAAGATAGATCAATGGTAGTAACTCTGACTGACACCAAATTGGTTGGGTTTCGGTCCTGGCTTGAAGCATTCAGATGTTTAGTCATACTGAGGAACTGTGATACAGCGAAACAGTACTGTCTGCAAATGACCTATATATATATATATATATATATATATATATATATATATATATAATTTTTTTTTTAAATAAATTTTGGCAAACAATACGAAAAAAGTCTGTCTATCCAACTTTTTATTAGGTTTTTTGTTTTGTCAGAATTAAATTTGGTAAACTTTCCAAAATACTTATTTTTTGTTTTTGTTATTTTTAATTCTGGGTACTTTCAACTGTCACTATATTTATCAAACATGTTTAATCTGTTTCTGAAAATGTGTTTGGCAATGGTATTCTCAGTATCCTTATGTAGAACTACATTTCTGTTGCTTCATGTTTCTTCTTTTTTTTGCGAGGAGATTGTCCTGTATTCATTGCTATATAAGATGTTGGCTACCTCATAGCATTCCAGCACTCTTTTCTTTGTTTTTAATCAAATTTATTTGTTTTTCAGCACTTTGCTTAGGTTTTAGAAGACATCTTTCACTCGTCCAATGCATGTTTGAATTTCAGTGTCACATTTTCATCCTTTGTTTAAACGCTTCCCAGATATTTAACCTTTTGCACCTGCTTCATGTTGACATCTTCACTTTGTAACTGACATCTTGAACTTTTCATCTTTCTGATAACCATACTTTCTGTCTTCTTGCAGTTGATGATTAGTCCTTTTTTCTCACTTTCTTTTACTACCCTGTCTAGGAGGTCCTGTAGCTGCCTTTCTATGCCAGCAATCAACACAGTGTCATCTGGATATCTTATATTGTTAAAATTACACTCACTGATAAGGCTCCCACCTTCATGTTCCACCATTCATTCACACAGCTTCATAGGTAGTTTGCTCACTTCCTTCCCTTATCTCTCTTGCTCTTAATATGCCATGTGAGGGTTAAGTTTTCCGATCCCTCTTTCCTCATTAAGTGTCCAAGGAATTTCAGCCATTGCTTCCTGATTCTGAGCATAAATGGTCTTTCCTTTAAGACTTCCTTGTTGCTTACTCATTCCATCCATGGAATTCTCTGTATCCTTCTGTAGAACCATACTTCTGTTGCCTTCAATTTTCTCCTCATCTGTGAGGAGATTGTCCAGCATTCATTACCATACAAGGGGATGGATATCACATAGCAATCCAACACTCACTTCTTTGTTTCTAATGAAATTTTTCTGTTTTTCAGCACTTTGCTTAGCTTTTGGCAGGCATCTTTCATTCATCCAATGTGTGTTCGGGTTTTGGTGTTGGCATTTTCCATCCTCTATTAAAGTACCCCCCCCCGATATTTAACCTTCTATGCTTTCTTGATGTCTATATCTCCAATTTGTAATTTGGGCTTTTAATGATAAATATACTTTCTGTCCTCTTGCCGTTGGTTGTTAGCCCCTTTTCTAATTTTGTTTCAAATCTCTTTTTCCTACTGCCAGACTTTGTATCACAGTATGTGTAATCATTAGAGAAAAATGTAAGTTTGATATATTTCTATAATAAATTCTACCCATTACATGGCAGGTTATGTAAAGAGTTCATAGTAATTTGTTTTTCAATGTAATTCTATAGTAAAATGATTTCCAATTAATTTTTCTATGTGCTTTTAGCATTTACCATGTCATTATGGAATCATGACAGTAAAAGAAAGTTTTGATGTATTTGATTAATAAGCCTTGGCTATAATACTAGAGGTTAAAAAAACAGTTAATATGTTGGTTGGCTGGTTGATTATATAACTTGTCAATGCTTGTTGGCTTGTTTTAATGTTGACTTTTGTTTATGGCACCCAGTGAGAATCAAAATCAACCCTCAGTTATAATGGCCCACCAGACTAACCTCACTTACCATTACCCATGCTAAGGCCTCACTCTCTGTTTCCTCTACCTCTCTCTCATATATGTGTGCGGGTGTGGGTGTGTGTGTGTGTATTGGGGCAGCAGATCATTATTCAAACATATATTGTTAAATATAACAGACAATGAATGTTTATTATGTTTGATCATGAGCCATTCTAAGCTTTGTATAGTGGCTTTAGTTTCAGAAGAAAATAAAGACAAAATCTGTCCAACATTTGGATAATTTTTATTATGCTGTTCCTCGATCTAATGTCCATATAATCACTCTGATGATGGCTCATGTGGGCCGAAGGCTTAGATCTTATGTTTACCATTCCATCAGATCCTCACTAAATCTCTCACTCACCCCCCCAATACTTTCACCCATAAAAAAAATAATTAAATGGCTGACAAGAGTATTTCTGAATTATAACATTTCAGGCAAGCAATCTTTGTGAGTGTTAATAGCACACACAGGAAGAAAACTACAAGAGCTCCTACAGAATGTAGCAAAGTAAAGCGAGAAGAAAGGACTAAGTATAAACTACAAGAAGACAGAATGCATGGTTATCAGTAAAAGGATGAGCCCAAAATGCAAATTACTAATTGGGGATACTAAAATCAAACAAGTACAGAAATTTAAATATCTGGGAAGTGTTCTAACAGGACGGAAAGTGCAAAGTTGAGATCTGAAGATGTATTGGGATGACAAAAATGCATTCCAAAAGCTGGACTATTATGTGATGTTTTCCTGTATGGTAGTGAATGCTGGACAATCTCCTCAAAGATGAAGAGGAGACTTGAAGCAACAGAAACATGGTTCTACAGAAAGATACTGAGGATACCATGAACCAAACATTGCGGGCAATGACAAGGTTTTGGAGAAAATAGAAACAAAAAGGAAACTTGTACTTAACATCAGGAAGAGGCAGTTGAAATTTCTGGAGCACATAATGAAGGAGGGTTTGGAAAACCCTGATACTCAGGAGACAGATTGAGGGAAAGAGAGACGAGGAAAGCAGTGTGTAATATACTTGATGAGCTTGAATAAATGGATGGTAGAACAGGGTTTGCGATAAATAACAATGACAAAACTTATTAAGAGCGACAAGAGACAAGAAGATGTGGAGGGCCATGATCGCCCATGTCCTGAAGAGACATGGCACATAAGAGAACCACTTTTGTAATTCAATTTTACAATCAAGTCCACTGATGAGTGGGTTTAATCTTTCTGAAACTCAAAGTAGGGATAAGATAAATGAACATTTAATTTTATTACTAATATGAAATAATTTTTTTTTTTTTTTTTTTTTTTAGGTGTGTATCTATCTTGAAAGTTAGCATTCAACAAGCTACTTTTTACCAGAATTATGACTAAGCAATATTGACTTGAACAGATCTGTAACCAATGTACTTATCGTCCTGATATATTCGCGTGTATCTGCCCATATGTATTTCTATACAATGTTTATTATATGTGTTGTTAATTTGATGTACACCAGATTCTTATGCAGATATATATACAGTTCTCAGACAGCAATTCTTTCTGACAGGTAGAAATCCATTTGATTTAATGGTTCTTAATGTAATGTCATCTCTTCATACTTACAACTCACTGGATTAAAAGGTGGGAAAAAAACTGATAAATGTCATGAAAAAACACACTCACCTGGAGTCTTCTGTGGCCCTGTCATTATTAGTATCACGCTTAGCCTATCAATAAATTCTTACATAGTGCATAAATTATGCTTTTACATTGGTACATAAATTTTCTTCAACATCATATACCATTATATTTGGCTTGTCTAATTTTTGTATACCCTTTATGCCAGTGCAAACTGATCTAGTACTGTCAGATCGAGCATAGACATTTCTTCAGCAGTAAGAAAAGTCAAAATTTAAATCAAGGTTCGAGCTTTAGCATACAGGATCTGTACACCCACTCAATATGGTATTTTTAAAGGTTCTTCTTCCTTAATATCTCGGTTCCTTAAACTTTTGATATAATAAATCCCTAAACCTCTGTTAGTGCAATGGAGAAGTGCTTCTTGGGAGAAAGATTTCCAGTCATCAGGTGTTGATTAATTTTTGATATCTGGCTACATATAACCAGTGATCAGCATAGACGTGTTGATCAGTTTGTCTACCTATGAGATTCTTAATCCGCTGGTGTTGTATCAGACCGTGGCGTTAATACAGGTTGTGAAATGAAACACATGTGGTCTCCTGAAATAAAGTCCACTACAAGCATGGCAGACTCAAGGTGAGTCCACCCAAAAGAAATGTAAAAGAAAACAACCAAGACAGACAGACATACATACATACATACATACACACACACATATATATATATATATATATATATATATATATATATCTCCGATGCGATGAGAACGAAAGTAATATATAAATTCCAACGTTCGCAGCGTTAATTAAAAAAAGAGCTCGATACAGGTAGTAGAGCGATAATTATTTATTTATTATAATTTTATCTTATATAGACAAAACCATTTTACTCACAACAAAGATGCAACTTGGTTTCAGTGCATTTTAACTGCACATCTACGGGTGAGGGTCGGAAATGGTTATGTGCAGTTAAAATGTACTGAAACCAAGTTGCATCTTTGTTGTGAGTAAAATAGTTTTGTCTATATGATAAAATATATATATATATATATATATATATATATATATATATATATATATATATACACACACACACAAACAGGTACAAATTACAAAATCATCTTTAACACCATTTAGGGCTTAATCTTGAAAGTGTCTTCATGTTTATTCTGCTCTTCATTGTTTGTGCAGCTGTTGCATAATATTCACAAACTTTCGAGGAAAAGGTATCTAGCTAGAAAAATGGGTTTCATATAACTTTAAAGAATAGACATTGGTCATCACCTAGAAAAAGTAATCTTTAGAGAAGATAGACACGGGCAACGAAAAATGGATTATGGAGACCATTGATCTGAGAAAGCAGTTGTATCCAGCTGACAGTTTAAATACTTCTGAATGAGTTTGACAATACAGGGTAGTGAGTTTGATCCTCACTGGGTGCCATTTTTAATCATTGATCTGAGAAAGCTGTTGTATCCAGCTGACAGTTTAAATACTTCTGAATGAGTTTGACAATACAGGGTAGTGAGTTTGATCCTCACTGGGTGCCATTTTTAATCATTGATCTGAGAAAGCAGTTATATCCAGCTGACAGTTTAAATACTTCTGAATGAGTTTGACAATACAGGGTAGTGAGTTCGATCCTCACTGGGTGCCATTTTTAATCATTGATCTGAGAAAGCAGTTGTATACAACTGACAGTTAAGATAGTTTGGTGCCATGGATGACATGCATATAAAGGTCTTGATCTGGTAAGACTATTTTAAAACCTGACTCAAGTTTTCAGGTTAATGTTTTGGTTTTGTAGCACTATACGTTGTGCAAACCTCTGCATAGCCCAGCCTATTCTATGTACTTCTAACATCTCTGCCTAAACTCTGAACTTTCATTTACTATTTATTTGTTTATTTTCCTCAATAGGAGTTGTAGAGTGAGTAGCCTAGAAAAAGAAAAGAATGGCGGCAAAGAATAATATAAATCAAACAAACAATATATGCCAGGCAAATTAACACTAGTAAAGCAAAGCAACAGTAATATGGCAAAAATTTCACAAACTAAGAATTGGGGTTGATACACAAGATCAAATTCTAATAAATGAACATAGCATTCTGACTTCAAGACAGACCAGGACTGAATCATATGAGCCTATTTTATTGGCTAGAAAGAAATTCCCACAATGCATTTGTATGCTTCTGCATATAAACTGAGGAGAGGATAGTGTTTTTCATTCTCCTCCTCATTGGAACCAACAGGGGTAGACAGGTTAACCTATTGTCCAGATCATACTCCTCCCCAGTCTTTTAAAGAGGAGTAGAGGTTTGTTCCTTGTTTCCAGTTTAGCATTGGGTTTCAGTTTCCTTCTAAAGTATTTTCATTCTCTTTCACTTCCAGTAACCTCTTGCATCTTAATGTTATTATCGCCTTGCCTGGGGTGAATTAATGAAAAAATAAATTCCTTATGACCTCTACTAAATTTGTTATAACTGATCTATACATATGTTATTTGAAGTATTTATTAATTCCACATATTTGAATTTTTATGATGGATTCAGAGTAGGTAAATGCCACCGTTTTTATTTCAAGTCAAGATCATAGTTTCTGTTTTAGAAAGGTTTATCTTGAGTCCTGTTTCTTAGAACACTTGGTAGAGGATTTTTTTTTGTTCAATTTTATGGAGTCATTTGATGATATATATGCCATCATTGCATCCTTTACCAGAATGAAAGCTAATAAGGCATCTGGAAAATAAGGGCTGAAAGGTGAACTTCCTTGCATCATAACAATGCAAGGCTTCATTATAGTCAATAAATGGTGAGAAACCAGAAACCACAGTTATTGTGCACTCTCTCTACAGTCTTGATTTGGCAACATTAGGCATAAAGTTATTTCTGAAGAAAGATATGTTGAAAGGTCAACATTTTCCCCCTAATACTGAAGTTGTTGTGTGCAGTTATATCAAAAATAAAGTCATGAACAGTTGATAGAATGATTAGGAAAACATGTACAGAAGATGTTGAAAAATAGACTTGAAATTTTGAAGAGAATTAAATTCATTTTCATACCAATTTTATTATCTTGTCTAATACTTCTTTTATAAGATGTGAAATGCTATCAGTCAATCATCATATTTACTTAGCTTAGTCAGGCACAAGGTTAAAATAGTTGAGGATCAAACTTACTACACTAGTGAACTTGTCTGCAAGATGAACTTGATAGGGATCCCCATTACAAATAGTCATAATTTTTTAATTCACCTAGTATGTGTGTTAAATAAAATTGAAAACAGTTTTATATTTAAATCAAGTAAGAGTAAGAGACTGATTCTATAAGGAAAGAATCAGGAAATGTTAGAAGACATTGCATTAAAGACTTACCAAAATTAAGAATTGGTAATCAAGTAAGAATAAGGACGGATGATCAGAATAATTGGACAGATACTGGAATTATTACTTAATGAAAATGGTCATTATAATACTGCTTTCTACAAAGAAATGTGTGTGCATGTTCACTTTTGGCATTCTGGAATTGTTGAATGGTCACTCAAACTCTTTAATCCATGTCCAGGGAGCTTGGACAGTTGGAAAATGAGCTGCCTTTTTACCATTGTTAACTTGAATTCCAGTCAAAGAGGGAAATGCTTCGATGTATTGATTGAATTTGCACATTTTATAGAATGAGAGGAATGTTCTGAAATGTTTCAGAATCCAGTTTAGGATGTACAATAAAGAAATGGGCCAATAAAAAAAGAAACGTCTTGATCAGAATTTTAATGCTGTCTAACTGAAATTGATCAAAAAGTTGCCATCGGAAAAGAGGACGAATCTTTTTATGTGAATTTTGATGACTTGTGTGTGACACTTCTTTAAATAGCTGTCCAATTTTCCACTAGTTGAAACAACTCGATCCTTTCCTGTTATTTGTTCAATTTCTTGTGCTTTATTCATCTCTGTGTATATGTATATAAAAAAAAGAATTAAGAATTGTACCCTGAAGGATTTCTAGACAAAGAAATGCCACTGGATACTTTGAGTAAATAGATGATTTAAAATCAATTCCTTAACAGATGTCTCATTATTACAGCTGTTTGTCTTCAAAATAGGATTGGTATTTAGTTTCAGAAAGAAAAGTGATGAAAACAAAGTAATAGAGGGAACAACCTATACAAAAAAAAACTACTGGTAAGTTCTCAGCCTAACTAATAAGGGATTCTAAAATAAATTCTGATGTTTGGACTGAGAACTTTTCAGTGCCCCTCATATATAAACACATCAACTAAATATAATAAATATAGATGTTTATTTTACTTGTAACAATTGAGATGTGTTGGTAGTAAAATTATTAGTACCTCAGAATGAGAAACTGACAGGCTGAGTTCAGTTCATTTTATTTTATTTTTTTTTTCTTGCAGTAAGTTTCATGATTACAAGGCCCGGGGGGGGGCTCTCTCAAGGTAGAGGGTTATGTAAGTAGGCACTTTGTGCAGATAAGAGTGAAAGATAACTGTTAACCCTAGCCTTGAACAGGTTAAGATTGTAGTGATCAAGGAAACATCCTCTTGGGAGTCAATTCCACAGAGCAGTGGTTCATGGGAAGAAGCTGTTTAAGTTGAACTTACTTCTCACCAGTGGAATACAGAGGAAATGTGGGTGGTTTGCTACGATGTAAGTGACATGGTGGGTCCTTGCCGGGAAGGTTAGGCTTGGCGGGACCAAGGAATGTAGTTCATCCGAGCACATTCCGTGAAAGTAGCGATAGAGCAGCAATAGGATTGTCATATCCCACCTGTGAGAGAGTTTGGAGAATTTGAGATCATTACAATCCCTTTCACACAAATATCCTTGTGAAAATTATAAATTCCTCTTCTACCACCAGCTATGGGTTAAATAACAGGGCAGACTGTATTCTCTAAACATGGTTGGCAACCAGTCTAAGAGAAGGATAACTGAATTCAAAATTATATGTAATCATACAGTATTTACATTAGTCGGACTATTGTTCTCATCTTTGTCGCCATATTTGTCACAACGTTTCGGCCGTTGTACGCTCCGGCCTTCTTCAGGTGGTTGGAATTTCGAACTGAACCCTTTATTTCGATCACTGGGGTAGACTGTTCTAGTTCCACGAGCCATGTTTGATGGATGTCAGTTATCAGTTATCTCCTGGTAATGTAATCATTGTGAAACACATACCAAATAGCCATAGAAAGGGACATAGTTTGTCGTTAACTGTAGTGCAACGCTGCGGACTCTGTGATCTCAAATGTGGCTGATGAGGTAGGTAGGTAAAAATTTAGAACAAAATTCTCTGCTCTTTACATACAACTTCTAGTGATAAATCTAACTTAGGTCGTTGCCCAGTAAGTACCTGACTCTTCCTGCTATCCTCTACCTGTACAATTGCCAGATCAGGCCGAGAGTACTGTTGCCATATATGGGCATGAGCTGGCCTGTCTTCATTTTCCAGTCTAGAGTCCAAAAGTGTCTCTGTGCCCTTGTTTGTGGTGAATTATTTTCCACCCTAAAATCCCTTTCCAGCAGATGAAATATGGCAAACCTCTCACTGCTCTATCGCTATTTCCATGGGAAGCGTTCAGACCCGTTCTAACCTTAATGGCTAAAGCCTGCCAGTCCAGGCACATTGTAGCAAACCACCTTCATTCCCTTCATATTCCATTGGTGAGATATAAATTCCACTCAAGCAACTTCTTCCCACAGACCACTACTTTGTGGAACTGACTCCCAAGTGGATGCTTCCCCAATCACTACAATCTTAACCTATTTAAGTCTAGTGTCAACCATTATGTTCCCGTCATATTTTCTTACTCTGTAATCTCTGCATCAAGTGGCTCTTGAGCCTTCTACAGGGTGAACATCATTGTAAAAAAAAAAAAATGAAAAAAATTTGCAGAACAGCTTTAAACTGCAATTTCAAAATCTCAAAAAAATTTTTTTTAAAATGCATGTCTAACTGAAGAAACTTTCCTGATGAGACATGGACTTCTAACCCTTGCTGGCAACCAACTTAGAAGAAGGATAATTTTGAATTCCAAACTAGGTGTATAAGTCCATCTTGTAATAGGCCACTTGGTAGAATGATTAGTAAACAAGGTGAAGAACTGACAGGATTTTTATTTAAATGTTTTGAAATAGTCCACATGTAAGATTTCTTAAAAACTAACCTTTCATATTTGAGTGTTTGGCTTTTGTAGAGAAACAGAAAAAGCAAGCACTAAATGGTACAAAATATCTTTTCTTGGAGAAGAAACAAGTTATTTTGCGTTATTCAAGGCTTCCTTCTTTGAATGTACAGAAAACTATTTAAGAATGAACAAAAAGAATCCTGTGCAATGTATAGTGCAGGTATTCATTACTGGAAGGAAAGAAATTGAATGCAGAATGAAATGGTGTTTATTGAATATGCAAAGTATAGAAAAACATCTTTTTTAACAGTAGAAAAACCATTATAATTGTGAATGAATGAATAGCAGCTGAGACAAGAAATTGGTCGGAACTAAATTTATTGTTCAGCTGTTTTTGAATTCTGGGAGCAAAACCACATGGTACATTTTATTAGATATAAGACATTGGTGATGGCATGCAAATATATATATATATATATATTGAACATCTGGACAATAGTAAAGAAGCATTGAACAATTCATCACACTTGCTAGACTGGACAAATAATTGATTTTTCTTTTTGAAGAATATGACAGGATTTTGTGGTTGTAACAGCATAGTGGTTTATACTTGTTGCATATATGTTCAGGTGTTTGTGCGTGCATGCATATATATATATATATATATATATATTATTATTATATATATTTAAAGAGATGTCATTAATTGTGAAAGAATGGAGTTAAAAAGGAGGTTAGGGTTCGAGTGGTCAATCAACTCTGAATGCAGGAAAAGAAAGAGTAGAGGAAATTCTTTAACTTTGGATTACATCCATCTGGCAGACGTCAACAGCAAATTAACGCTGGGATCTGTCTAATGCCATTGTGGAAATGTCAGGTTTTATTTCGAAGTAAACAAGATGGTTGAACATAACTTGCCAACAATGATGAGAGTGCTTGGCTGTGTCCGTTATTTCAGGGTGTTTATTATCTTTATAAGAACGTTTGATCTGATGAATGAGTTTTGAAATTTGTACAAAGGAGGAAAAGAAAAATGTCAGAAAATATGGTCAAAATAATATTTTCAACTTCTGGCATTAAAACTCTTTGGGAAAGGCAGGAACTCAAACATCCCTTCCCCACTGCCATTCATCTTGACAATCTCTTCACTAATCTTATATAGAAAGATAAAAAATAGAGTGAGGATAATTTTACAAAATCTCTCTAATTATAATTTTAAATTCACTTTTTAGCCTCTCAAAAAAAAAAAAAAAATATTACTGTCTTAGATTCAGAAATAAGTGAAAAGCAGTTAATACATTCACTGCCACACAATGCACATGTGTGTCTTGTGACATATTGCCTCTGATGCACACCTGCATCCATTCTAGTTTAATTTGAGATAGCAATGAACAGAGAATGTGTTTGCTTTATTGTTCTGAATCTTACAAATATCCAAGGTAACAGGGAACATGTTACAATGTAGCAAGTTTATAAATATCAGCCAAACAATTTAAAAAATTATGAAAGGAATTCAATGATATTATGGTATATAGAGATATGGTTGGGCTAATACATAAGTAAAAGGCCAGATTTACTGTCTATACTACCATTTTATTGTTGACTACATTTGGTTACAGTGGTTATAGTGGGTGACTGTCATCATAGTCCTTTTTGTGATTTGAGAGTTCATATAGGGTCGTCATGTTTTTGGTATATAGAAATTAATTTGTTGAATTCATCATTTTTTCTTCTTTTTCTTTTGGAATTGCTCATCTGGTCAATCTTCAGCCGAAGAATCTCCAATCCTTGCATCTTGAATGGCTACTTCAATTCCCTACTTCGGCTTCATGTTTTTTTTTCTTTTTATTGGGCCTGACACATCTGTGTTTTCTGTTTGACTTTTGGCAGGACATGTCATTGGTTGATTTTCTTTTTTTTTTTATTTTCTTTTTCTTTTCTTTTTTCTTTTTCTTTTTTTTACTTTTTCTTTCTTTTTCTTTTTTTCTTTTTCTTTTTTTTTTCTTTCTTTTTCTTTTTCTTTTTTTTCTTTTTCTTTTTTTTCTTTTTCTTTTTTTTTTTTTTCTTTTTCTTTTTTTTTCTTTTTCTTTTTTTCTTTTTCTTTTTTTTTCTTTTTCTTTTTTTTCTTTTTCTTTTTTTTTCTTTTTCTTTTTTTCTTTTTCTTTTTTTCTTTTTCTTTTCTTTTTCTTTTTTTCTTTTTCTTTTTTTTCTCTTTCTTTTTTTTTTCTTTTTCTTTTTTTTTTCTTTTTCTTTTTTTTTCTTTTTTCTTTTTCTTTTTTTTCTTTTTTTTTCTTTTTCTTTTTTTTTCTTTTTCTTTTTTTCTTTTTCTTTTTTTTCTTTTTTTTTCTTTTTTTTCTTTTTTTTTCTTTTTCTTTTTTTTTCTTTTTCTTTTTTTTTTCTTTTTCTTTTTTTTTTCTTTTTCTTTTTTTCTTTCTTTTTCTTTTTTTTTCTTTTTCTTTTTTTTTTTCTTTTTCTTTTTTTTTTTCTTTTTCTTTTTTTTTTTCTTTTTCTTTTTTTTTTTCTTTTTTTTCTTCTTTTGATGTTCACTTACCCACATAAGCAATGTCCAGATTCTGTCAGTTACTGAGGATAGGAACAATAGAAGGAAGGAAAGGAAGAAGGTTGTAATAAGGAAGAGAGAGTGTTTTCTTTGTCACTCTCTTAGTAAAAAGGAAAGTGTATATTTGCATATGGTGTTACTACTACCTAATCCTACTACAATATCCTCATTATTGCTATGCTGAGAACAATAAATTATGAATAATAACCTTTTTGTTTGGTGAGCTGAGATTATTAGCACAGCAGACGTTGTTATCTGAAATTCTAACATCTAATGAAGAAAGAATGGCAAATTATTAAATCTGTAAGCCTAAGCATTAAGCTTGATTAAATAATGATTGAAAACCAGAACGTGAAGAAGAAACAATGGAAGTGAGGATACCAATTTGAACAAATCTCTTTAAATTAAGTCTTGACTCCGGCTGTGCTACAGAGTTGATAGGTAGGATTAGAAAAAAACATTACTGCAGTATATCCATGTTGAACACAAGACGTAAGATAATCAGGTTGCTGCTGATACGTTGTTGTACATTGAACATGAACAGTTTTCTTTGAAAAGGTGAAAGGCTTTGCTGAGGTCAGAAGACAAGATTTAAATGTTATTAGTTTTCAAAATGGTAGAAATTTTATGTTGCATGAACCTTTCTCCCTAGAAATATGGCTATGTAATTATTTTTAATAGCTTCAAATTTTTGGCCGAAGATGATGCTGGTTTGGTTGCAGCAGAACCATCATTATTATTATTATTTGTGTATGTCATGTTTCTTGTTTTGTATCCTTTAGAGCCAGGGATAAACTAAGGTCTTAGGCTCTATAGGAGAATTATCATTTAATTGATAGCACTTTTCTTAGCATATAGGATGTTCCTATTAGGGTGAGCTTCTGGGACACTGTTAGTAAAATTGCCCATTTGTTTTCTCACAAGATCCAGAGCTTCAATTACTATTGATACAGTCTGTCTTCATTCCTCCACATCATGTTAATCTAAATCTCCAGGTCTTTGTATTTGGATAATTTCTCAATAATTTTCATGGAAGTGTTTTTTCTCAGATGAAACTGCTATGTCAAGAAGGCATACACTTGCTGAATTTCTTGTTTTTTATGATAATATCATGGCTTTTATTTCCCTGTTAGTTTGAATTGGCATGTCCCAGTGGATATTATTATTATCATCATTATTATGCTTGTTTGCATATATGCTCATGTCTGTAATAATTGTGCTCCCACCTTATTAAATTTTGCAAAAATTTCCGACACTTTTAAGCTCTTATTCCATCCCCCACACACATTTCTATTTCCATGGGAAGTGTTCTGACGAACTACACTCCTTCATTCCAGCTTCAGTCCTAACAATCGTGGCTAAAAACCCACCTTGCAACACAAATTGTAGTGACCTTCCACCTCATTCCCTTTGTATTTCTTTGATGAGATGTAAGTTCCACTTGAGCAGCTTCTTTCCCTGAACCATTGCCTTGTGGAACCGACTTCCAAGAAGATGCTTCCCCAATCGCTACAATCTTAATCTGTTCAAGTCTACGATTAAACATTATCCTCCATACATATCTGCATAAAGTGTGCTTCTTACTCTGTAACCGTCTATCTTGATGGCCTTTGGGTTTTGTCCAGAGTGAACACATTTGTAAAAGAAGAAACAAAAATTATTTATTTTTATGGAAACTTCCTAGAAAAATTTTAATCATAAGAAAATGAAATTGCTACACTGATTCTAAAACTTCCTTCAAATTATAATTCATTCAATTCTAAAAATTCACCGAAATCATAAAAATATTTTAGTCATGTAATATGGTGTCTTTTCTTATTTAAAAAAAAATAATTCAAAAGATACGACTGAGAAAAGAACATCTGAAGATGGCTGTTATGAACAATGTTCTGTTGAAGAAAAGCAAGCCTTTGCAGCTGTTGTGCAAAATGTAAAATTGAATATGAACATGAATCAGTGGTTAAAAGTTAAAACACATTGGGATACTAAATAAAAAAAAATAAAAAAAAGATGTGTTCCTAACACCAAAACAAGGATATCTTGCCAAAGCAATTTTTTCTTTTTCTTTCCAATTTGAGTAGAGTTAAAATTGTCACTGGCTATATACAGCAGCATAAAGTGATTCATGGCAGACATGAGAAACATGCTTTAAAAAGGTTTATATCTATTTGCAGTAAAAACATTTGTTATCCGATTCTTTGAGCATCAGCTCAAGATGAAGATTAGAACTGATAGAAAACGCTTGGTTTTGACAGACTTTAGCGAAAGGTATGTGACTGAGGCAAGCTTGGATCATGTGAACAGGGCTAGCTTTGATTTTCTCTCTTAGGTCTACCTAATTCGCATCAGGGTGGTTTCCTGTGGAGCCCTCCCCTGGTTAGGCTAGGTAATTGTTGTGTTAATGTAAGTGTTGTTCCTACCCTGCTCCCAGCTACATCTTTGGTTATGATCCAAGTTGAGATTCACAACCTTCCTAGTTTGTTTTTGGCCTCCTTTCATCTCGACTGGGTCAGCTTTATTTTTTCCCTATGTCTGTATATATTTTCTTCTTTCCTTCTTGCTTAGTGAGAGAGCCTCTTGATTCTGTCATAGGGCAGAATACAGTGGCCTCTCTTTTTGAGGGCCGGGTAGGTCTAACTAACATCAGTTATCTTTAACTTGTTTTTGATATTTTAGTTTTTATTTTGGGGGGGGAGGTTCATCCCCTCTCCTCTCATTTTATATCATGTACAAATTTTTATGTATAGTATTTTATAATCATGAAATATTTATGTCATGGGGTGTGTTTTGTAGGTCCCCCTGAGAGTATGCAGTATTATGGTATATGGCGGATTGATTGGCGAGGGATGAGCTTTTGTGGTGAATGTGTCAATTGTAATGAATGAATGGGTTGTGAATCAGATTAGCTAGGTATAGGATAGTGATGACTAGTCTCAACCCTATTCCCCCCTTTTCGGCCTTGTGCCAAAATTGTGTATTTTATGCAATAAATCTTGAGAAGAAAACTGTTTAAACTCTCTTTTAAATAATTTGTTGTATATTTACCTATCATTTCTTCATTCAAACAAAGTAAATTCTAAAATAATCCTACTCACTCTGGGAGTTTTCAACCTCCCTACGACCTATTACATTTTGAAAAAATTCCACATCCCCTCCAATTCCAATCTCCCTTTTTATCTAAACCTAAGAGGACAATATTTCTAAACTTCTACCAATAATCAGAGTATATTATCTGTCTGATATGTCTACTAATCTCTCATGTATAGTCTGTATCTTGTTCTCTCTCCTACCAATCTTTTTTTCTCCTCCCTCTCTCCCCCTCCCCCAGAGTGTGTGTCCTGGTAGATAAGGTGAGGTAACCTTATGTGTAGGCCAGGGAAGTACAGATGGTAATTATGAGTGTTCACATCCTGATCAGTACAGCAAGGTATAATAATTGTGTGTTAAATAAACTTTGATGTAAGAGACTACAATAGAAGTTTAAAGATAAAGGACTCACCTGAACAAAGAGGAGGTGTATGTTGTCAAGGAGATCTGATGTATGTTGTCAAGGAGATCTGATGTCTGAATCAGGCATAGAACAAACTGACTTCATTTTGGAATCTTTTTGTCTCATACAAAGAATTAAAAAAAAAAAAAGAAACAAACTCAGTATAGCTAAAAGCTGATTTATTAAATTTAGTTCAATTGATAACATACAGTTTTTTTTTTTTTTTTGTCGAGTGTTCAATTATTGAGTATAACCCTCCTCAATTCTGTGGTGCCGTCGTCTACATCAGTGATTCCCAACCATTTTTAGCTCATGGCTCACTTTGAATCCAGAATTTTTCTGTGGCCCATGGAATTATTAAAATACTTTACATAGAATATATCCAATTATAAAATTTCTGTGGCCCACCTGAAAATTGCCATGGGCCATTTTGGGAAACCCTGGTCTACTTAATTATCACTGGTTTGTGAGTTAGGTATTATTCACAATATACCATGAAAACAACAGTACTTCCCCTGACTGGTAAATGGTAGTTGGTTCTGCAATTAAAACAGGGAACTTTAATCTTGGGCCTACAAAGTTTGTCTCCAAAACTTAATCTAACTTTTACACTCTGTAAATGAAAACTTCTTAGACCAGGGAAAATCTCTTCAGTTGACCAAATTCTTTTTGGACAGTGTAATGAGTAATGATGTCAACTGGGTAGATAATTAAAATTTCAGTAAGTTTAACTTATGTGCCCATAAAAAAAAAAAAAGAGTGCATGAAAATGACGGTTATTCTCGTGGCACCACTATTACTGTATACACTTTTGACTCCTTCAGCAACATTTATTTTAAGATTATAAAAATGTTAACCAAGTACAATGCAATATTTATTTACCTTTTATAAAGATTTATTTACCATTTTATAAAAAATAAATTTGAAAAAAATCTTTTTATTCAAAAATTTATTAAAAAAAATTACAAAATTATCAAAATATGTAAACCAACTACAATGCAATATTTATTATTTACCATTTTATAAATAACTATAAAAACAATTTTTTAAATAATTTTATAAAAATATCAATGAACCATAAAAAAGTGTGTGTGTGTGTGTGTATATATATATATATATATATATATAATTTTACTTTTTAAAACCAACATTGTCAAGGGAGTCAAAAAATGAATAAAGTAATAGTGATGTTGTATATGAGTTCATGTCTGAACATTGCTCATGTAGATAGGTAGTAGGATAATTATTTTATTGGAAACTTTGGGAATAAAACAAACTAATTCAAGGGTTTAAAATAAATAATATATTTATTTATTTTCTTTAGAGTGATGTGTGAATCCTTTGGTATTTGGTGTAGCAAAAAGTGTTAACCAAGCGGATATTGATAGCAGTCTGAAGAAATTTCTGTTTCGGTAGTTGGAAGTCAGATCACTGTAGGGCTAGTAGTAATGTGAGAAATTAAGTCAGATGTTAATCTGTAGTGTTTTCTCTTTGGCCTGAACAGAGAGGAAATATAAGTAGCAGATGACCTGACTGCTTCTTCACACTTTATGTATGGCTGCATTTTTTTGTTCTGTCCTCTTATACCATTTTGAATAGGCTCAGAGTTTGATTGGAACTTTGGTTTCAACTAATCATCAAAAGTCTCTTTGTATTTCATTTTTTTTTGATTGGCCAAATTATTTTATTTTCCAGTATTTCTTTTTTTTTCATTTTTTTGTAATGGAAGTTATGTGTGTAACCTCCCTGATTTTTGGTATTTTTCAGTCACAAATAAGTAAGATCTGCTCCTGAAAATTTCGGGCATTTTTGGCAAGGTTCAGTTTTTTCTTCTTCCTCTTTTTATTGGAGGGTTGCCTTCTTGTAGGTTGAGAGAAGTATAGAAAGAGAAGTTTAGAGAAAGAGAGAAAGAGAGAAAGAAAGAGATAAGGGTTTTAAAGGAAAATGCAAATGCCTCATTTTAATTTGAATTGTTTTTATTTTTGTTCATATATTTTATTTTTATATTTATTGGGACTCACAACTGCAGTATCAAGGGAATAACTGTCCTTTTGTCACACCATTTTTTGCAGGCATGATGGTTAAACATTGGCAAACTTTCTAATTCTATAATACTGACCAGATCACTTTCTTTCAGCATCTCTAGTTGCACAGACAAAAAAGATAAACAAAGCTTTTCCTTATTTACAAACTTGAGAAAGGCTGTAGTTGAAATATGGTGACAGCATGAAAAACTGAAAGTTCAGTTGTCCAAATAAAATTTAAAATGATAACTGTCATTTTGCCAATACTTGGGATTCGCATAGGTTTTTCATTATTCACTCTTAATAAATATTTTAGTTTAATGATATTCATATTTCTCTTGAGAATGAACAAAACTGACCACATTTGACCTCACTTTATTGGCACTATCTCTTGAAGTAGTGGAAAGAATCTTTCTTAACAGTTGCCACAGAAACATCATTTTTGCTGCCTCTACAAGAATGCAGAACCAAACAAACAAAAATATTATCAGTTCCTATTTTCTCATTTCTCTTGTTTTCTGATGAAGCTGTTTTCCTACTGTGAGTGGTCAGCAAATAATGTTTGAGGTTTACCACATTGTTACACAAAAAAATTGGTTGCTTCCTACTCAAACTCTTTATTATATTAAGAGTCGAGTAACTGTCTTTTTCCATTGAATACTTTCTAAATGTTTAGGTGGCGATGTATCAGACTTAATTCAGACTGGCATAGAATTTGGATATAGCCATATGTCTGTCTCTTCAATGAAAATTAAGTGCATGATATGTCAGAAGAAATTGGACAACATATTCCTGAGTTAATGCGAGCATTTCAGATTACATTAAGTTTTATATCTATATAAATAGTGGAGATATAGAAATCAACATTGTCAGTTTCATGCCTGAAAGTTTAAGGCATCAAGTTGACCATGTTTATATCTGAATATACTTTATCTCCACTGAGCACACTTCCCCTATAAATATAGCAAATTTGAAACCATTATATATATATATATATATATATATATATATACACACACACACACACACACACACACACAGTGACATCCTAAATTTCCAGGAACCGGTTCTATAAAGGCAGGTAATCTTTAGCAACCTATTTGCTTATTTTCTTTACAGTCTGAAAATGGAAACAAATAACTTTATAAAAAGAATTAAACCATTTTGATAATTTAATAGAAAACATTTATTTATTAAGATATGTTTAGAATGAAATTCTGTTTTCATCATATTTCTGTTCTGAAGTATGATGTTTTTTGACTCTAGTGTCATCAACTGTGTCATGGTTTCTTAGCCACATTCGAACTGAATCGCAGCAGTCCCAAAGATCCGATGGCTGACCTATCAAATTTATGACTAAAAGATATGCCACATTGTTTTTTTTTCAGCTAGGCATGCACACAAGCATAGAATAACTCAGACTTTTACCTAGACCATTGGCTATTAATATATGATTATTTTTGAATAGTCGAGCAACCAGTTCACTAAACTTCTATAATTTTAAGAATCAGTTTGTATGAACTGGTAGGATGCCACCACTGTGTGTGTAATATATATATATATATATATGTGTGTGTGTGTGTGTGTAAATACATGTGGTCTGCAGATAACTTGAAGTGTGAAACTGAGAGTTACTATGCAGTGTTCCTTCCAATGTCCATCAATTCCAGTCAAGTTCATTATATTTACTTACATGCACTCTTGAGAAAGATATGAACACATATCATCCCCCAGCTTTGGGTTAAATAGTAGAATGATATCTGGTAAAAGCAAAGCATTGGATTTTTATAAAAAAAAAAAAAAAAAATTAACACAGTATTTGCTTGCAAAAAAAATAAAAAAAGAATTAGTTTTACACTCCAAAATGTTTTGGCTATAAATAGCTGAAGCATTTTGGAGTATAAAAATAATTCTTGATAAGCTGTAAAAACAAATCAATCAACACAAAAATGTTATATATGTAAATAAAGTGTATTTCATATTGCAATAATTAAATGTGTAAAATTTCTTACGGGAACATTTTGTAGTAGATGAAATAATGGTAGTGAAAAAATAGTACATGCATAAAATAAGAGACCAATTGATTTGCAACACAAGATAACATTTATTAGACAATTTAACGAAAGGAAAGTTTAAAACAAGACCTGTTTTTTTTTTTTTTTTTTAAGATGTAAATTCTATACATAACGAAATGTGCATCAATATGTTATAGTGGGAACTTACTTTGTTGGTGTGTTTTTATAGGTGTAGTGTTCACAGCCCTTTTAGCTCCAGCATGGAAAGTTCATGACACCAGTTCAAAAGAGGAAAAACCTGGAAGAGATGAGTTATTATAGGGTTCATGTGTTTTTATATTCAAGAGATGTTGTGGCTAAGTTTTATTTTAGAGCCATTTATATATATAATGCTGCAGGGCATACTCACTCCTGTATTACATGACAGCACAATCCTGTCTTCAGTCACCGGTGTGTCCACGATTGAATCCTGTGGCTAAGCATGAAGCTGGTCACTCCAATCCAAGCCTCTCCCTGTTCCACATTGTGTTTGTTTTGATCACAAGGCAGGCAAGGATTGAACTGTCACCAGATATCACTGGATTGGTGTCGTTAAGGCAGGATGGTGTTGTAAGACAAAAAAAAGTTGTGTAAATCAACTGGATTTGTATAACTGAGGTTTATACAGGAACACTTTTTTGTATAAGAATTTACAAGGATGCAGGCTAACAACCATTCCCTCATAGTCTAATGACATTTTGTTCTTTGTTTCCAAGTTGGAGTAGAGCTTTCAAACTTCAAATCAGAGATTTCTTCAAGCAGCAAGTTACAGAATGCTGATGATGCATTCATCTCTGTCTTTCTCTCTCCCTGTTGTTATATAGAGACTTTCAATTCTTACACTTTGCAATTTCATCAAGGCACTTTGTACAGTTTATCTAATAATCTGCAACAAGGCATGAATCAGGAGTTCTTTGTGGCAGCAAGTCCCATGGCATAATGAAAGTGCATCTCTGCCTTAACTGCTGCTCTCTCTCTCTGTCTTCTCTGCTTGGCTATTTATGGAATCCAACCTCCAAAAAACCGGGTTAGGGTTGGCTTTTTTTGGCATGTCTTTGAATCTCCTGTCACCCAATCAAATCTCTCCATGGGTGCTGCTGGATGGCCCCTGTATATCCAAATATGAGGAGCTCCCCTGCAGAAGTGGTGGTAATAAACATTACTCCACCATCTTATTCTCCTCCCTTCTCTTGCTCGCACATCAAACCAGCACCTTTTCAGTGGGCGTATTCAGTTTTCTCCCACTTCCTCATATCAGCTCCTCACGCTGAGGCCATCCAGGAAATTGGTATTTCACCCATGGCCGCCCGATGCAAAACGGATGTTCTTTTTAATGTCACCATGAAATTATTATCCACATTGCTCTATTCCTAATTATCACGTTTTGTCCGTAACTTTTCCTCTTTTCCACTTGACCAAAATTTTTCCGACCTGAGAAAAACTTGTTCCTTCAGCAATACATGCATCCTCCATCCCTATCAACAAGTGACATAGAATCATTTCTTTACCCTTTTCCTCACCCACCTGTGGCCATAAAATTATTATCTGTAACTAGCTTGGTGGTCACTATCCAAAATCACACTCTCCTCACCTCATCCCCTGGGCTTCACTTTAACCAGATACCCAAGTGGATTTCAGTATTATCTTCTACCGAGGTCCTTATTCACAAAATGAGAAACAAAATAAAAATATATTTTCTTTTGTTTTCAATATGTCCTTCAGTCTATCTACTACCTTCTTCATCTTTGTGTTCACTTTTGATTTAATTCTAGCCTTTTTTCTTTCTTCAAATTATCAACATTCTTACAGTGTCTTTCACACACACACTTTTATTTATAATATATATCTATATATATATATATATATATATATACACCACTTGTGGTTGCCAAAACCCAACTTTTACAAAGTATGCAGTTAAAATGTGCTGAATGCAATATAGAACTTATAAAATATATATACAAGTGTCAGGAGTGATGAAAAGGTTTTTTTTTATTTTTTCCCAAACATTGTCAACATATTGTGGCTGCATTTATAATTGATGTTATTGATTATTGGCTTTTTCTTTTTTATTATTAGCACTTCATTATTTTTAGTCTTTTTTTTTTTTTTTTACATGTGGATGAAGCTATTATACTTGTATTTTCTACTAGTACATTGGGGATCGAGTTTGGTAGATTTCCATGTGTGTTCAAATGAGTCCTAATTGAGAATGCCTGGGTTCAATATCAAAAGAGCATTAATAGTAGCCAATATGATTAAATGTCCACTTATCTTTGTCCCTACTCAGTTTTGTGTAGATTACATGCACGTGTCAGGAAACCTCTTGTAAAATCCACTGAAAAGTATATATAATCTCTGCAAATCTCTGAGTAGGAACAAGATGAATGAACATTTAATTTTGTTCATTACTATATATATAATTTCAAATTTGTTATATTTATTTTGGGCAGAGTGCTCAATATTGGAGATAGAGCATTTGTAGATATATGCAGTGTGGACATAGAAATCAACCCTGTATGATGACTGTCAGTTTCATGCCTTAAATTTTGGTCTGAAGATCACTTGATACCTGAAACTGACAATCACCATGCTTTACTGATCCCTATATCCTATCCTACATCTCTCATATATATATATATATATATATATATAAATATAGTCTTAAAGTGTGCTATATTTATGGGATAAAGTGCTCAATATCAGAGATAGAGCGTGTGTAAATATAAAAGTGGACATGGAAGTCAGCACTTAAAGGCGACAGTCTGTTTCATGCTAGTGCAATCGTCAGGCGTTTTATTTTTCTCAGCTATTTATATATATATATATATATATGGGTCAGTGGTGCATTATGGGTAGTCTATTTTGGCGGTTACTTTTACCAGAAGTCGCTTATTTGTTTATTTATTTATGTCAAATTATTTTGCTTGTTTTTTTTGTTTGTTTGTTTTTTCATTTTATTTTTATTTTTTATCTTATATATTTATTTATTTATTTTTTATTTTGATCGGTGTTTTTTGTTAACGTAGTAAAAATTTGTTTATATAGCTTATTGTTGGTAGTCTATTATGGCGGCCATTTACCGGAAGTCAGTTGTTTGCTTATTTATTTGGGTCAAATTGTTTTGCTTGTTTTTATTTATTTTCATTTTTATTTTTTATCTTGTATATTTGTTTATTTGTCATTGATTAAATCTATTTGTTGGATTTTGGGGTGGGATGTTGTGGTTTGTTCTTACTATTATTTTTTTGGTCGGAACAGTTTTTAATTTATCTATTTGGGTTGATTATCTTTATTTGTTTTTTGTAAACGGCTAGTTTATCGTAATCGGTTGTTAGTTTATTTATATATTTGGATGTATTTAGATCAATTTATTATACTTGTTGTTATTTATTTGTTACACTATATATTTTTTTGTTGCACTATATATTTTTGGCCCTCAGTTTTTAAGTAATGTAGTATGTTATCTTTTAATTTTTTTATTTTTTATCGTTATATGACAGTTATAACTGTCGTCCGTTCTTTTGTTTTGATTTTAATTCGCATATTCTAACAGGTGTGGTTTTGTAATTTGTTTGGAGTAATTTATTTTGCTTATTTTATTGTTGTTTGTTTGTTTATATATTTATTTATTTTTCTATTTTAAGTTATGTAGTAAAAATTTGTTTTCATGTCTGCATTTTGAGATTAGCTCAGATCTTTTATTTAATAATTTATTTTGATCTGGGAAAGTAATGATAGCTATTTTTTCCTCCAAGCAAAGTTTGCAAGTTTTTGATAGGTTGTTGTAGGCTGATGATTTTTTTCCTTGTTTTCCAAGATATTTTTGGTGTGGTGTGTGTTTTGTTTTTTATTTCCCAGATATACTTAGAAAGCATTGTGCTGTTCGCATATTTACTATTTGTGAAAGACATTTTGTGTACATTATTTCTTTGTTTCCATGGTCCTTCGGTTACTCCTATGTATACTTTTTCTTCATTATCTGCTGATTTTATCGTGGCTTGGTAGATTACGTTGTTTTGTAAACAATTACCGTTTAAGGGACATTCGTTTTTTATTCTGCAGTTGCACGTGGGTTTAATTTGTTCGTGTGGTTTGTTAATAATTTTCCTGTTGTGCTTTTTTATTATTTGTGCCATGTTCTCGGTGCAACTGTAGCTAATTAAACATGCTTGAATAAAGATATACTACCTAAATACAGACACACACACACACACACACACACACACACATACATACATATATATATATATATATATATATATATATATATATATATATATAATCAGTGTGGACGTAAGTATCAATACTGAAAGGTAACAATCTGTTTCTAATCATGAAACAATCATCAGGTTATGGTGATTGCATCTTAGCATGGAACAGACTGTCGCCATTCAGAATGTAAACACAATGTTAAAAGTGTATACAGTAATAGAAGTGTCAAGAGAATAACTGCTCTTTCGACACAGTTTTTTTTTTGTGGGCACAAAGGTTAAACATTGCTGATTTGCCAATATTAATGAAGCATGAAGCTAAATATTTATATTTTGTAGTAAAATTTGCAATATTTTGAACAAATTATTAAAAATATTTTTTTAATCAAATAATTCTGCTTTACATAAATATTCTGCCTAAGTGTATGCTCCAGTCCTTTGTGGATATCTCTGCCGATGATCCAACAGTATACAGGTGCACCACTAAAATACTTGATGACCAATTGATCTCTCCTCTGATTTTGCTCTAACAGCTTAGTGGGGGAAAAACTGGCTGGTTACATTCAGTACCATAAAAATCAAACTAGTGATGATCCATCATCACTAACTCTGAATTTTTGCCTATCGTATTGAACGGGTGTTCTCTTGAGGAGGCCCTGTGCATTGAGCACCTATCAGGACTCAAGCTTATGACAAAACTCAAATGGCACTAAAGATGCTGGTAAAATGGTGGGTTTACTGTACCATTTCAGTAAATACCCGACTCCTCCTGTCATGTTGTACCTTTTTAGAAGATCCAGATCAGGTTGAAAATTGAGTACTGTTGCCCAGTCTTCATTTTCCAGTCTCAATAGCCCGAAAGCATCTCCACGTCCTTGTGGGTGATGAATTGTTTTCCACCTTAGAATCCCTTTCTCACAGATGAAATGTAGCAAGCCTCTTGCTATTCTATCGCTATTTCTATGGAAAGTGTTCCGACAAACTACATTCCTTAGTTCTGGCAATTCTAACCTTCATGACTAAGACCCGCCATGTCATGCACATTGTAGTGAACCACCCTCCTCCCTTACATATTGCATTGGTGAGATGTAAGTTCCACTCAAACAGCTTCTCATGAACTGCTACTTTGTGGAACTGATTCCCAAGAGGATGCATCACTGATCACTACAATCTTAACCTGTTCAAGTCTAGGGTTAACCTCTTGGGTGGCCTCTTGTACACGGTGAACATTATTATAAAAAAAAAAATTCTCCAGTTCCAATAATTATATGAAAACTACTTTATTGATGCCATCAAAAAATAACATATTTCATTATTTTTTAATTCTATTAGTTATATTTTCTGCATGTGTAATCTAGGATTTTTTATCTATACAATTAACTCTCTTCTCTCATGTAAAAAAAAAAAAAATCTCTTTAAATGATTAAAAATAATAATAGCCAACAAAATCTCACACAAAACAAAAAAATAAAAACACTTTATTTATAGCCTAATCTTTCCGAACGAAATATGAAATGTATTTCACTATAAACATTCAGTAATTTCTTTGGTTACTATAACAATGTAATATCTCATCTCAAATAGGGGAGATCAGCATGCATGACCAATAAAGTTAAATTCTGTTTTATATTATAGAATAGGTAAGTAAATAATATATATTTGAAAAAATAAAAGTAATAATATTGATATTTGCTAAAGATACCAAATTTTTATTTTTGGTTTTGTGTTGTATTTTGAATACTTCCTACATATTTATTTGGATGATTTAATCGTGTTGTAACCTAGAGAGGATTACTGAATGAGGAATAACCAAAATGGAGGTTGGAAATGAAATGGTAATCTTTATAACATCAACAAAATACAATACTTGCCAGTGGCATTAAGTAGGTAAACCTCTGCTAGTGGCCGACTACTTAGACGGCCTATTACTCCCACTTACAGTAGTATCCAATGTATTTATGAGGATTGGGACACACCCATTAGTGTTCATAGGTAGAGTATATAACAGATTGATTGGGGTTTTTTTACACTTTATCAACCCTTTGTAGGTTACTTAAAGACGGAAAACATTTTTAGAATATAAGAATTTTTTGGAAAGAACAATGATTTTTACTGCCACGTTATACTAATTAATCCATAGCCGGTGGGGAGAAGAGGTAGATTCATACTCCCCCCCCCCCGCCAAGGATATTTGTGCATAATGATTCTGAATCATTATCTATTACACCACCTGCACATTCAAGCTTACAGCATCTGATATGCCCAAGCAGTCACCCACCTAGTTACTGACCAGGCTTAACATTGCTTAACTTTGATATTCATACAGGAATGTATGTTTCAATGTGATGTAGCCATAAGCTTATAAGAATGTAATATCTCAAATAGGGGAGATCAAGATGCATGACCAGTAAATAAAGTTTTATATTATAGAATAAGTAAGTAAATAATATAGATTTTTAAAAAATAAAAGTAGTATTGATATTTGCTAAAGATACTAAATTTTTCTTTTTTTTTGTGTTCTATTTTGAATATTTCCTTTTTTCTTTATTTCTTTTTTTACATAAAAATCATTTAAATATTTTTCCCAAGCTGACACAAAAATGAAGATCTGTTGATAAAATACAAAACTTATGTCACAATACAATATCACAATATAGATTTTTTTCCCAATTTCAAAAGCACTTCAAATTTAAACTTTGAAACATTTCTGTTTGTTTTTTTTCAAAGATTTTGAATGACAAGAGTAAAATCTATTTCTTTCAATCATTAACATAAAACCTGGAATGATTCCTTTCTTTCAAAATTCTGCTGAAGTTAAGCATTCAGATAGATTTTGATCACATGAATGATTGCAGTTGTTCTCCTATATTTGATCTAAGATTTGTCTTATCTCTTCAATTTGGTTGTGTGTGTAGCATAGTGGTTATTGCCATGGCAAGTTGGACCAGCATACTGTGTTCAAATTCTGACCAAGGTTGATGCCTTCACGTTTGCGCAGATACACTTAGGAAAGATATGATTATGTCTCTTCTTCCCCACCAGCTAGGAATTAAATAGCAGGAGAGACTAGACTCTCTAGCGTTGGTTAGTGACCAGTCTAGAAGGACAATTCTCAATTCAAAACCTGCATAGACATTGGAAACAGCGCAATGGCCTGCCCAGCCAACCAGTGGAGTTGTGACATTTTAAAACAGTAAATGCTGTGACCAGCAGAGTCAAATTAGCACCTGAAAGTCTGGTTGCTCAACATCAAGGGGATTTACATTTGTTTGAATGTTTTGTGCATCTGTACATTTATTTTGTACCTTAAAGATATACAGCTTCTTTTTTTTTTTTCTTTAAGTTTTGTTCACCCATTACAAGACCCAAGAGCCACTCAAGGTAGAGGGTCACTGAATGAAGTTGTTGACAGTAGATAATGGTTGACCCAAGACTTGAAGAAGTTAAGATCGTAGCGATAGTAGAAGCATCGTCTCAGGAGTCTGTTCCACAAAGTAGAAGCTGTTCAAATGGAACTTCCTCCTTATGAATGGAATACAAAGGGAATGAGGCTGATCAAACACACTATATGTGGCATGGCAAGTCTAGCTGTAAATATCGGTCAAACTAAGGAATGTAGCTCATCTGAACATTTGCCATAGAAATAGTGATAGACTTGAGATGTCTCTGTGGGAAAGGGGTTTTTGGGTGGAAAATAATTCATCACCCATAAGGCCACATAGGCATTTTTGAACTGTCAAAGCTGGAAAGTGAGGATTGAGTAGCTCCAGCCCAGATATGGCTGCAATACCTCATTTGTGTTCTGATTCCAAGTGATTTAGTATAATTACTGGTTGCAACTTTTTACTAAAATTTGCAGTGTCACATTTTTAAAGACAGTATCTCCTTGCTATTGATACTGACATTCCTCCTCCAAGATGATGTGATCCAAAACAATGGACTGTCATTGTATGCACCACCATCTTTTATCAACTCCCCACATTCTAAAGGTGTAATTTTTCTCATGGTTTACTTCCTTAACCCTTTAGCATTCAACCCTCCCAGAACCGTCCAGTAAATATCAGCTTTCAATGTTCAGTCCGATGTACGCCCTGCCATAATATGACAATATCATGGCAAATAATGCAAGAAGTTACACAAACAGTAAGACTTTTACCACAAAAAGTGAGACTTTGCAAGCCAATATTTACAGGGTGGGTTGAATTCTAAAGGGTTGATGCTTACAGAACCCGGTGTTCCCAAGTGCTCCTCTCTAAATACTGACCAGGCTTGGTAATAAACTTATCGAAAAAGAAGCCATGCTTCCAAAGTGATTTAACTGTAAGCTTACATATGAGGTCTGATCAAAAAGTATTAGGACTGTTGCTATGGTAACAGAGCTAAAACATTCAGAGTGAAGTCACTTGGCACAGATTGACCTTGAACTCTGTCACACATACACACTAAGTTATAACATTCTCGCTCATTTCCGTCATTTATAGCAGTGCTTGGAAGGAAAGTGTGTAGAGTGTAGTTGTTTTAGATCAGTGACCATAGTTTATCCAAGCACAACATTTCCCAGTTCTGACAACCATGATATTCCACAGATCTCGCCTCTTGCAACTTTTTCCTCTTTCCAAAAAATCAAGAACAAGCAGCTCTGAAGATAGCAAGGAAATCCAAGAGAATGTGACGAGGCAGCAGGTTGCTCTCCCAAAAAAGGAGTTCCAGGAATGCTTTCATCATTGGAAATGACACTGGATAAAGTGGGGCACTTTGAAAGGGGGTCTACTTCGAAGGAGATTAAATCCCGAACTGATATGTGTTCTAGTTTTCTTTTTATAGCACCAGTCCCGATAATTTTTGGTCAACCCACGTAGATGTAACGGGTTGCAAGTTTTATTTACGTTTTACTTAGGAATTGCAGTGCATTAGGTGCTTGAGTAATAAATGTCATTTTCAAAGGAAATGACAGATACAATTCTGTAAATCACAACTGAAACAAAGAACTTGCAATTGATTCAAGAGTTTTATCAATATATAACAATGCTCTTTATATCTCCCCAAATTAAAATGTTCAGGACCAATGAACTCTTTAAAGATACTATTTACCCACAACCCAACAGTAGCAAAGATGTGACACAAGGGTTTCATAAGTTTCTTTTTGTTATTTCTCCTAATCCCTCTTCTGCCAACAATTTTAACAAGCTTACATTTTATAATCTTATGTAGATTATTCACTGCTTTTCTCTGTCTCTCTTGCCTTTAATGTCCTGCAAGTGTCAAATTCTCCAAGTCCTCTTTTCTCATGTGTTCTAGATATTTCAATTGCCTTTTTCTGATTCTAAGTAAAAGTGTACTTTTTCCCTAAAAATTTATTCATTACTCACATGTTTAGTGCATGGTATCCTCAGCATCCTTCTGTAGAACCACATATCTGTTGCCCGAAGTCTCTACTTCATCTGAATGAAATTTTCCCATTTCTTAATACCTTCCTTGGCTTTTGGAAAGCATCATAAAGTTTTAGTGCTGCATTTTCTATCTTTTGTTAAAATACTTCCTGGGACTTACAGCCACAACCTGTTCAAGCATCAGTTCCTGTATGATCGCCAAAGGTAAGCAATATTGAGCCTGGTCAGTACCAGGAGCTGTAAGCTTGGATGTGTGGGTAATGTAATGGATAATGGCTCAGATTGTTAATCAGAGAGCTGAATTCCAATTCCAGTTGAGTCCATTATATTCATTTCCCTCCAGCTATGGGTTAATTAGTGAGACTTATCACTAACTCATTATTATCTCTCCTCCAAAAAAATCTTCTAATCTAAAAATATTTTCTGGTTTTGAATAACCTGCAAAGAGTTGATAAGCTGTAGTTAGTTAATGAATCAATCAATCAAAACAATTCTTAAAACTTCCTTTATTCTCAGCATCCTTCTGTAGAACTACATCTCTGTGGCCTCAACTCTCTACTTCATCTGTCAAGCATTCAGTGCCAAATAGCAGGACTGATATTACATAACTGTAAAAAATGAATCAACCAATTAAAACACTTCTTCAATATTTAAATTTTTGTACTGGCTTGATTTTGGTTTCTCCAATTCCTAGTTCCAATCTTGGGCTGATCCTTTTGCTGACATTGTCTTATGATGGATAAGATTTTGTTGGATGTTGATATTAATAATAATTATGTATCATTATCAATACCATTCATCTGTAACTTTAGTTTCAGTTGCTGTAATAGCAAATAAAAATATTGAAATTCTGGCAATTTTGAAACATCATTTTAAGCTGATCCTTAAAACTACTGAAACTGTAGAATTGAATAACTGGAAGGACATGAAACAGACCAGACTGCACAAAACTAAGCCGTTTAAGGATGCTCACTTGTCCTTTAAAATGAGAGTACACAACCATCATTTTATGTTTTAAATGCAAAATAGAAGAGAACTTAATAACCAGTACTCAAAAACTTTCAGAAGATCATCAGTTGTACATGTTTTTAAATAGCTCCCATCAGATCGGCAATGAGGTCTCACCAATTTACAGTTGAGTTGACTAGATGTAACTGCAAATTCTATGCTAACAGTTTCTTCTCTTGCATTTCTTGCTTGTGGAACTCCCTTCTGGCTCCATGCTTTCCAACCAACTTTAATCTTGAAAAATTTAAATGTAATGTCAATTGCTATCATCTGTCCTCCTGATTACTCTTTTGTTCTTGCTCCTAAGCAATGTTTCTTTTTCTAATTCTTCCACACCCAGTGGTCCAGAAGTAAGTTATGGTAAGTAAGGATAAGAATGGTTAGAATGGTTGAGCTCAAGTTGGCCTTGTGCTGAGTTAGAATGACCAAAGTATTTACTTTATAAGTGGGGCTGCAAAACACATCTGAACGCTGTCATTGGAAAGCAGAAAGAGGAGAGTTCTGTCTCTTCCAGAAGTGGAGTCAAAGATTTGCGTAGATGACCAAAAACCTTTCTGTTTCTTTTATTATTAACATCATTGGGAAATGTATTTCTTATTTTTCTTATTTTATTTATTGATTTTTATTTAATTTTCCTACAATCCTCTCTCCATAATAATGTTTTTTCTCATTCTTTTGCACTCATTAATCCTTTGTGTCTTAGTCGCTTTGTAGCCTTGTTTGAATATAAAAAAATAGAGTACTCAAGAAGTTAAAAAGTGAAAATACTTTAGATACACACACACACACACATATATATATATATATATATATATATATATATATATGTTTTATATTCCCCCTTTTCAGTGACATTATTGCTTTGTTTGATCATTATCCAGATTACTTCAGAAGTGTGCTGGTCAATCTCTCTGCCTCCAGGCAGAGAGGAAACCCCAGACAGGGCTATTATCTCAGGCGACAGCTACCAGACCCCATTTTTTATGGGGTATATGGGGAAATTTTTGGCCAAGCCAGCCTGCAGGCTTGGATACCCTGCAATAAACTCTGCCTTGTGCCACATCCGATCACATGGAGCGGCTAGTGAATATCTAATTATTGCTTTGTTTTTTCTTTTACTGCTACTCAATATCAACAACCTTGTTTACTCTGATCTCAAACAATGGAATGCAATTAACTTTCCCAGAATACTAATAAAATTTTATCAGTAATTAATTTCTCCTGCTTTAACCCTACAAGTCAGTTTTTGGGGGGTTTTTTTGTCACAATTTCATGCTTTATTACTTCAGTAAAAATGAATGGTAGGTTTAAAAGATCATATGTTTAATCTGTATGAAGAATAAGTCATTTGTGCAACCCATGATATCATAGGTAGGATTTATTGAATAAATATCAAAACCTTCTCTCTCATGATTGTGTAAATAGTTGCATTTTATATACTCAAGGTATATGCATACAATCCGGTTTTTCTCCAGAAACTACAGATATAGGAAGTAGAATAGCACTATAGCATAGATTAAATTTTCATTCACAAAATGCTATTTTCTGACACTTTCATAACTGCTATAAAGATGTCAGTCTTTTGTTGGTTCAAAAATACCTCATCAAATACACAACTCTCACAAGTGCTGTAACTTATTAATAATGAACATCCTGGCCTTTTTCGGTAGTTTTTTCCACTATATCTGCTCTTTCCCAGAAACTGTAACTCTGTATAAACCACAGGTTGTCTCTTTGTGTTTTGAAAAAGCACCAACGTACCTGAGCAGGCATCTGCAACAGATTACCTAGCCACCCTAGTAGATGGCTAGGCTCAGAAATATACAGCCAGTTATTACTTATTGTCTCTGCAATAAAAATCTAGATTTCCAAAAAAATGTGGGTAATTAAAATTTTGTGACTCCCTCCCCAAGATATTTAAATTAAATGTGATTCAAGAGTTTGTGGTGATGATTTTTAAATAAGATTTGATTAAATAAATACGCAGTTCAAATCTCTTGTTTCCCTATTAGGACAAAAGGCTTCCTTTAGGTCAGTCATGGGCAAACTGTGGCTTGATTGCTATTCTGAATGGCACGCATAAATTCCTGAGGAAAATAGGGTTTATTAAACTCTTGATATTTCAATTCTACCATGTGTCACAGCCTAAGGAAAGTCTGAAGAATGTTAATCTACAAAAATTATTTTCTAAAAGAATGTTCCCTATTTTTTATAAGTGGACCAGTCTATTTAAGTAGTGCCCATAGTACACTGTATAATGAGGTGTAATTCTGAAAAACAAAACAAAGAAACTTCAAATTCACATCATGAGGGGGTAATAATTCATTATTTCTTTTTTCTTTCTTTTTTGCTTAGTGGCTTGGTCATGTGATTACACAGTAATTCATAATAATAATGATTAAAATAAAGATAAAATTTTTTTATAAAAAATATGTTTGGTTACTTGTTTTTAATGCCATATCAACCTCTATGGGGTATTTAATGCTAAAATCTAAATATTTTGTACGCAGTTTTATTTTTTTGGAGATAATAATGGTTTTAG
This sequence comes from Acanthosepion esculentum, assembly GCA_964036315.1. Classification (NCBI taxonomy): domain Eukaryota; kingdom Metazoa; phylum Mollusca; class Cephalopoda; order Sepiida; family Sepiidae; genus Acanthosepion; species Acanthosepion esculentum. The sequence goes on from OZ038499.1 coordinate 36,272,660, forward strand.
TATACAGATCTTGCTAATTAACCCATAGCTGAGGGGAGAAGATGTGGATTGATAGGGTATTTGTGTGTAAGTGAACATAACAAACTGGAATTGGAACTCTGCTCTCCAATTAACAATTCCGAGCCATTATCTATTACACCACCCGTACATCCAAGCTTACAGCATTTGGTATTCCCAAGCAGTCACCCATCTAGGTAATGACCAGGTTCGACCGGCCTGTTGGCTGGGGCTTCAGAATATGCCAACCGCACTTCTGCAGAGGGGTAAAACACTGGCAACCTGTAATGTCTAGGGATGGGATCCTGGTGGTTGAGGGCTTCAGGAGTCTGGGTTAGATATTTCTGATTCCCAACACACAACTTTGGCCCTTAGTTGGACTAGATGGGCAGTCAGAGAGGTCTGATGTGATTAATTGGCTAGTTGTGTCAAGCCTTAGCACCTATATCAATTGATAGAGTACTTTATAACTAAATACATTACTCCAAATATACACCAGGATTAAATACCATCTCTATCTATAGGCGTTAGACGGTGATGCCTGAGGGTCAGTTGGTTCAAAAATTTCTAGACTTAGACATGGTTGTAAATATACCAGTTTGTACGCTTAAAATTTTGGAAGCACAACATATGGTTTAACAAGTGACAATCTCTCTCAAATACGAGTATACTGGTTTGTGTAATCCTGACCTGTCAAAGCAATTGAGTTGCCTCCTTGACACATCCCAATGTTGGGCTCTAAGGCGGGTTGGGAGCACTGGCAGTGAATTTTTTCCACATAATAAATTATGAATAATCAAAATAAAAAAAACCCAAAAGATATCTTTCAGACTCTGATTCTGAAAAAGAATTAAGTACTGAATTTCCAAGATTTCTTGTGCTTGCATCTCTAAATGAAAAACTCTTCAAGCTAAACTTTCCCCTTTCTTAATTGAAAAAGTGCTATCCAGCAGGATTAACCCCCAAACAGTTAGAAAATTGAGAAATGATAATTTGCTAGTAGAAGTGGAAAGTAGAAAACACGCTGAAAGTTTAATCAAGATGAAGACTTTCCATAATATCAAAATAACCCCCCCCCACCAATGAAAGACTGAACACTTCTAAGGGAGTCATCAGAAGCAGAGTTGTCTCTGTCCACACCTGAGGAATTCACATCTGCCTTAGGAAGACATGAGGTCAGTGATTACCATAGAATCACAATAAAAAGGAAAGAAGAACCCTATAACAGACATGTATATCATTACTTTTGTCACACCTCAAATCCCTAGAAAATAAGTTTGGTGCAACATTGAGCCAATAGAGCAATATATTCCTGCTCCACTAAGGGGCTTCAAGTGCCAAAAATTGGGGTATCATAGGGATAGGAGTCGACCAACATGTGGAAAATGTAGCCAAAGGGATTCAGACCACATGGAAGAAGAATGCCACTGTGAAGTAAGATGTGCTAACTGCCAAGAAAACCATCCAGCATACTCACAATCTTGCAGATTCTGGTAAAGGGAAGAAGAGATAGTCAAGGTGAAACATAAACAAAATGTCTCATTTGTGAAGACAAAGCAAATTGTAGAATGCTACATGAAAGGCCTTTCCTATGCAAAAATAATGCAAGGCAGAACCACAATGAATACCAACCAGTTAAGCTGAAAAATACTGAGCCTTCATTAATTTATAATGATGATTTATGCATTTGTAATGATAAAACCCTGACTGACATAAATCCGTTTTCTGGCAGCTACTCGGCAATAGGCTTATCCATATGTGATCCATCAGTTTATATGGACAAATGACTGACCCAAATTTCAGAACTACCCAAAGGACATATACTCCAAGGAGATAGTGCAGATCAAACCATAAATGAAAAAAATTGAAATAATAAAGAAAAAACAAATACAAAATCTACCACTCAAATACAAACTACTTCAACAAAAAATACAAAGCAAAAGTCACAGCAAAGCAATCTCCTATCCATCCGCCAAATAACATCAAAAATGGACTTAAGAACTTATCTCACCAAAAAAAAAAAAAAAAACCCAGCCAAACGAAAACCAGAAATTTACAGTGATCAAATTTCTACCCTAAAACAATTTGATAAATTGGAAAAAATGGAGGTGAATTACAGAAACCATAGTCAAAACCTCAGTAAATTAAATCACAACCGTATCTTCAACTAAAGCCCCAAAACATTTAGCAATTATGTATCAGATAATTCAATGGAATTGCCATAGAATAAATGCAAACGTAAATGAACTGCTTTTGCTAAAAACAGACCTGTCACCAGCAGTTGTTTTCCTTCAGGAAACATTCCATAAGCAAAATAACAAATTGAATTTAAAAGAATACCATTAATACAACAACACTCATGACACTGGGCTTTGAGCGTTAAGCAGTACATCATACTAGTTAGGGATGATATAACTCAAAGTAAAATAAAATTAACAACTATTTTACAGTCAACTGCTGTTAAAGTGACCTTACACGGGCCAATAAACATTTACTTCACAAAATCATAAGGCAACTCCCTGCCCCTTTTATGATACTAGGGGATTTTAATTGTCACAGTGCCATATGGGTTGTAAAGACACATACCAAAATGGAAGGACCTTAGAAACAATAATTTATAATGACAATTTATGCATTTGTTATGATAAAACCCTGACTTACATAAATCCGTTTTCTGGCAGCTACTCGGCAATAGGCTTATCCCTATGTGATCCATCAATTTATATGGATTTCTCTTAGAAGTTACTGATAGACGCTTGCAGTAGTGATCACTTGCCAATCAGCTACAAAACTCGGAACATAATGACAAAAATCCTCTAAATTGGAAATTAGGCAGAGCTAAAAAAAAAAAAAAAAAAAAAAAGAACAATTTTCTGGAAAATTAGTAGAAGGAAATAGCATTGAGGACTTAAAACATTTCATGGAAATCCTCATCTCTATAGCAAAAAGATGCATTTAAAAAAATTCAGCACCAAAAAAGCCATCAGACTAAGAACAGCTCTGAGAGAATTCAACAACAACCGGCAACCTCTAATTTGCTGCAATTTAAGCAACTCTGATCAAAAGCACAGAAAATAAAGAAACCACAAAAGAATGCTATAAAAACAAAATCTGTCTGGAATATGATAAAAAAAATAGCAGGCAAATACCAAACAAACACTGTAAAACCCCTCTCGATGAATAAATCTAAAATAGCCAGAGAAAAGGATATTGCTGACCAACTAAACAAAATAATCTCTAAAAATTCATCTACCAAGAATGCTAGCCAACAATTTCTAAAGCTCAAACAAAAAGTGGAAAAACAAAAACTAAACTTTAAATCAAATAATGCTGAGAACTACTATAACCTACCATTCACTCCAGAGGAATTAAATGAATCTTTAAAGAAAGCCCACAGTAGAGCTGTGGACCCAGATGATATCCACTAGGAATTCATAAAATAGTTACCCAACAAATCTTTACAACTGTTATTAAAAATGTATGGACAAATGGCAACTTCCCAAAACCTGAAATGGATGACACAGACCCTGAAAACTACTGACAGACAGCATTAACCTGTTGCCCATGTAAAATTATGGAAAGAATGGTCAAGTTGATTTGGTACCTGGAAGCTAAAGGCTTAATCACCAACTTCCAATGTGCTTTTAGGGAAAAAAAGAAGCACCATGGACAACTTAATATGCCTAGAAACCTTTGTTAGGGAAGCCTTCATTAAGAATGAACATCTCACATTTTTACTTACAAAAGACATATGATATGAAAATTTGGTATCTTGAAAGACCTGTGTGAACTGGGCCTAAAAGGAAGGCTGACTCAATTCATAGAGAATTTCCCTAAGGCAAAAGATTCTAAGTCCAACTATGCTGTCAGAACTGCAAAATCAAGAAAGAGTTCCATAGTTAAATCTCTAAGCCTAGGAGTGAGATGCCCCCTATATGTCAACGACTTTCTAATGTATAGATCTTGACATATGCATACCATAGAAAGACAACTCCAACAATGTCTCAATAAAATACACAAATGCGCCGCAGAAAATGGTTTTACCTTTTCCAAAACAAAAACCAAATGCCTACATTTCTGCAAATTAAAGAAATTGCACATCAAACCTCTGTTTAAAATTAGAGCAGAAATCCCAGTAGTGGAACAACACAAGTTCCTAGGCATTAATTATATTTGATAAAAAAATTAACATTCATTCCCCATCTAGAATATTTAAAACAAAAATGTAGTAAAGTTCTCCAACTTCTCCATCCGGTAGCCCTACTCAATGGAGAATAGATTGACAAGCATTAATTAAATTATACAGATCACTACTTTGTTCAAAACTGGATTATTCTAGTTTCATAAATGGGGCAGACAGGAAATCATACCTGAAAATACTCAGCACAACCTATCAGCAAAGCCTCAGATTAGTACTTGGGGCTTTTAGAACATCCCCAATGGAGAGCTTATACACAGAAGCTAATGAAACACCTCTACATTTAAGGTGCACTAAACTGGCACAACATTACTATGTCAAAATAAAATCATGCCCAACTAACCCAGCTTACAGCAGAAACTTTAAACGTAATTACTGTGATCTACTCCAAAAAAAAGAAAATACAATACACACCCTATGGACTCAGGATGAAATCCATTGCTGAAGAGTTAGGGACCTCACTCTCAAATATACAAAAAAATACATAGCAGCCAGTATTCCACCATGGACAATGAAGTAACCCAAAGTCTTGCTAAACACAAAAAAACACACCCACTCACATTCTAGGTCAAATTTCAGGGCATATTGGAAAACTATACTAACCATACACTCATCTATACAGATGGGTCAAAGTGTGAGGACAAGACAAGATGTGCAGCAGTGAGCCAAAATATTACCCCCCAGAAAAAAGCATTTCCCAAAGAGAAGTTCTGTTTTTACTGCAAAAGCTTATGTAGTAGTGCTAGCTCTCAATATCATCACAGAGCAAACAAAAAACTTAATCTTTTTTCAGACTCACTATCTGTCCTCATGACTTTGAAACTATTATGCAACATGAGCACTACTTGCAAACATAAACACATCAAACTATGTTGGATTCCTAGCCACATTGGAGTAGAAGGTAACAATAAAGCAGACCTAACAGTCAAATCAGCTTTAGATATGGATGTAGACTCAAGGAGCAAAATCCTATACACTGACTTTAAGGAGGTCATGAACAAATGCATTAAAAAACAATGGCAGTGGGACAATAACCCATACAATAGGCTCTTCTCAATTCAGCACAAACTAGTAGAATAGAAGTTGGCTTTCAAAACATCTTGAAAGGAAGATGTACTTGCTCGCTTATGCACTGGCCACATGAGAATAACCCATTTGTACCAACAAAGATCAGCCAGTATGCCAAGCATGTTAAATGGCATACACTGTTGAATATATATTAACCAAGTGTTCAGTCTGTAAAGTATGTACGACGGAGTAGTCTCCCTTGCACCAACTAACAACCGTAATGTTTCCCAGGAAGGGATGAAGAAAATGAGTCAGGAGAAAGGCTCCTTAAGTTCAAAACTAAGCCGTTTTTGCTGTCTTATAACTCCACACCACAAACGGTCACCGGCATATCACCGGCGGAACTACTAATGAACCGGAAAATTAAGATGGTTTTGGATTGGATCATTCCGCAGAAGACTACAGTGAGGGAGCGCATGAGAGAACACCAGAAAATCCAAAAAAAATATCATGACAACTCTCTGGCTATACGAGAATTTAGAGAAGGGGAATTAGTCTTTGCAAAATTTTTTACACAGGACCAAGATGGAAAAAGGGAGTGGTCAAGAGATGGACAGGTCCTGTGTCATATGAAATTGAATTAGAGCCGGGGACAGTGGTAAGGCGACATGTGGACCATGTAAAAAAACGGATAGAGCCAGACTCGGAGAGAGATGTGGAAATGGAAGGAACAAGCTCACAGAAAAGAAATAAAAATCTGGACATAGACTGGGGGATCCCACTGACCTCAGATGCTAGTAGTCCAGGTAGCGAGATCCCCAACACAGAAATGACAAATGGATCGAGACATACCCAGCAGGAGCCACCAGTAAGAGAAACGGTTAGAAGCAGTAACCGAATAAAAACCCAACCGAAACATTTAAGGGATTATGTCACATAAAAGGGCAAGAAATCCTGAACTATGGATGAAGGGGTGTAAAGTATGTACGACGGAGTAGTCTCCCATGCACCAGCTAACAACTGTAATGTTTCCCAGCATGCAATGCGGGGCGCCATCTTTGTTTTTGTAGTAGTACACACAGTAGTAAGCACGGTAATAAACAAGTTCTTAACCTACCCACCTCTTGTTTGTTCATTACACAGTCCTTGCTCTTTCAAGACTAAAATGCTATAATATAAACAACATGTATGAGCTCTTTGAGAAAGCAAAAGCAGATATATCATGTCTTAAAACAGTGGGCTTCCACAAAAAATATAAACCAAATGAGAATGTCAATAAAATCATTTTCTCTACAAACTGTATATCCAAAAATACATCAACGAAACCAGACTCTTGACAAAAATCCTCTTTACAAAAATACATCAAAGAAACCTAATCGACAAACCGATTTCTTAGAAAGAATAAATATTCTATTCATACAAATCTATCTTAAAAATCTTGTTGGCATTAAATAACTCATTGAGGTTGATATGTCATAAAACAAACCAAACCAGGATCGATTTTGCTTAACTTCAGTGAGCATATGGGAACTGGTGTTTCATTATGATGTAGCCATAAGCACAAAAAAGTATGACTAACCATGAAGAAAATATGGGAAGATTGAAGAAAGGCTTTAACAAACTGAAGATAATACTATGTCAAAAACAAGAATTTGCAGTTCTTTTCCATGTGATAATATAATTTTAGCCACTAGAATCTCCCAGAAAGACCTAGAATATTATCAAATGTCTGACACTCCAGTGGCTAACGTTTTTCTGTCTCTAAAGTTCCCAGGTGAATTTTCATAACTCAATCCTTACAACATGATACCCTTGGTTAAGGTATGCATATTGAACCAGCGAAATGCTTTTCCATTGCAAATGCTGTCTTGTCCTATCTGTGTGTCCATTTGCAAGCAGATAAGTAAACAATTCCTGTCCCTCGTGCTCTGATGATCAATTATGATTGCATCTAACTTGTTCACTTTGTCATTCCTCTCTTTTGTCCAAATGACAGGAGATATGTTCTGCAAAGCAGCACCGTGATGTGAATGATATGGGGGTGGAGGAAAAGAGGCATGAAATTCTACATCGATCATATGGATGCTGTCAATAAAGCATACTGTATCCTTAACGCTTGTAAGTGTTTTCCCAGCTTCTCAGATAACGTATCTTCATTTCATAAGTCTTTGTCACTCAGATCTGTGAACTGTTCTACTAGAAATCATGATAAATGAGAATTTATCTGTTTTTTTTTTTAGTTGTTCTACACGTATCTTTGTTCTCAATTGGCTCTGAAGAGCAATAACCGGTTAGGCAATTTTTATTTTTTTCACTCCCCCTCTTTATGGAGAGTAATTTTTGTCTTATTCTTGTTCTCCCTCTCCTTTTGCTTGATATATCTTTGTATATATTTATATATAGTTTTAAAGTGTCCATTTTTAAATACCTAATAAAATAGCTGGGAATATCAGGTGCTGTATGCTTGGATGTGTGGGTAGTGTAATGGATAATGGCTTGGAATTTTTAATTGGTGAGCCGAGTACCAATTCCTGTTGGGTTCATTATTTTCACATATACAGATACCCTTGGGAAAGGTATGAATTCACCTCTTCTCCTCCAGCTATGGGTTTTCGTTTTCTCCCTGGTCAAATATTTCATATTTCATGGAGATGTTAATTCCTAAGCAGGAGACACTTTGATTTAAACTCTGTGTGTTGCAGAATTTATTTATTTACTTTACCTTTTTTTTTTTTTTTTTTTTTTTTTGTAAATATTGTCTGTTCTTGGGTAAAAAATATAGTTTGAGTATGTTTTTATATGGTATATATGTAGGTATGTAATTGCATCGGAAATAGGGTTTGTTCCTTATAAACGTCTTTTTGTAGAAAAATGTATGCCTTTCATAAATAATAATTCTGATTCCAAATGCCTACATTTCAGAACAAAGAGATATATTACTTACTGATTGGTAGGAGAGGAGTGCTTCCTGTTAGGCGCTATAGCATAACCAAAAGAAAAGAGAATAGTTTCTCTTTGAAAGCTTTGGTTTCTAAAGGTGCCAGTCAGCTGTTGCTGCTACTACTATGTATTTTCTCTACAGCTAATCATCTGCGTTATGAATTAAATACATGTCGGCTATATAGTTAAAATTTTAAATAGCAAATAACTGCATCAAGCTGTGAACTTTCTGTGTCTTTGGTAGATTTTTTTATGAAAAGCAGCTAAAGGCACTTCCTAGTTATGCTTACAAGTGCTTCATTGTCTTTTGGAGAATTGGTATGAGTTGTAAAATTAGTTATTTCTCTGGAGCTAGCATTAGTAAAATAATCAATAGAAAGTAATTTGCAGGCAGAAAAGAAGAGATTTTATAATTCTGCTAAAAATCTACTTTCCTGTATCTTGCCTGTCGTCTCTTTTTACCAATTCAATGAAGACTGACTCGGATAATTTCCAAGAGTAACCTTATTAAAAACCCTAAAAGTGCATGAAACAAAATGTAATTTAAGAATTGTAATTTTCATTAGTATTTGTTTATCTACAATTTAATCCCGTCCTGGGTATGACAATAAACTACATCCAGCAGCAAGGCCTCTGATCAAGAGATTGGAGGTTTTGAAGAGCATAGAATCACCTCTTGATTGCTGTTGTTTCCATGTCACCCTAACCTGGGGTGGTAGCACCCGTTAGGGCCCCATATATGGGCAAATAGTTACCCCCCCCCCCCCAAAAAAAACTGGGGTCAAAATACTATGAAAATATAAAAATAGATTTTTATAGTAAAAAATACCAGCAATACATTTTAAAAAAAAAAATGTATTGCTATTTTTTTCAACATGAGGACTGCAAGCTGGATATAGTTTCTATATCTGGTAGAGATATATTCCCAAAGAGAAACGGCAGTATGGGCTTGTGGACTGATTCTTTGGCCGCTCACCCATGGTGAGGCAGATTTAGTCTCGGCCCATGCTAAAAAAAGCAAATGCTCAGTTTGACCACTGGAAGTTGACAGACGGACTACTTTTGTCAGTCTATGAACTGATATCACTGAGCAGCAGTCATGTGACTCACATGACATCATCTCATCCAATAGGAGATAATCACTTTTTGTACCCTTACAAGTACCTATTCTCTAAACAAGTTCTAGAACCTGCCATGTGGTTTTACTTTTATTCTGCTTGATGTCGATATAATAGAAATGTGGGAACATAATTTGTGAGACTACAAAGTAGAAAATGAATATATATGCAGTGTACATTAAAGAGTACTAGAATGTTTAAACAATGTCCATTCAGTAGCACAAAAATTTCTTCCTATGTTAGAAGAGTTCATATGAAAAAGTGTCCTGGAGAAAGAGAAAACAAGATAAGAAATGACTGTGCCACCTGATGTGTCGCACAGAGCTGGTCATGGTTTGACTTTGTAAATCTGGTGCTACTGGAGATGCTATCATAATTGGTGTCTCCCAATTTAGACATATAGCATCCAGAAAGGCTGGATGGAGCCTGTACAAACAAATATTTTGTTTTTCTGTTGTTAGCACATGCATTACAAAATTCAGTATGTCTCTTTACGATCTTGAATGGTCCCCTGTATGGTGGGGGCAACAAATTTGGCTTGGCTAAGTTGCGCACTATTTCAAATTCAGCGTTCACAGAACATGTATCTTCGAAAATTTCAAGATTTTGGCTTGTTCTAAAGAAGCTCCTGAAGCTGTTGGCCCGTTGTTCTTCCACAGATGAATATTAATCCATGCATGTGTCTTCAGCAGGAAAGCATTCATACCACAGGACATGGTATCTTTAGGGATGTTTTCGAGCGAAAGAAGAAAAATGAATTTCCACTGATCAATTTACTACACTAGTGAAAAAGGCATCAACCACTAAACACAACTCCTTGCTTGAAACAATAGGAGACAGTTTAACTGCATGGAACAATATTAATTTAATTTTGTGAAATACATGGCAGAATTCACTTCATGCATCATGGTTTAATTAAATATCCTGTAATGCAGAAAAATGATAAAAAAATAGTATGATGGAACAATAAAACATTTTGGAAAGGTCAGGTGAATACACGTGAAAAAGAAATTGAATTAAATATCACCCTAATCTATGCCTGCAGCTTATGGCCACGTCATGTTGAAGTTAAGCAATGTCAAGCCTGATCAGTACCTAGATGGGTGACTGCTTGGGAATACCAGATGCTGTAATTTCCAATTCCCATTCGGTTTGTTATATTCACTTATGCACAATTACCCTTAGGATAGGTATAAGTTCACCCCCCCCCTCAACCCCCAGCTATGGGTTAATTAATAAAACTTGTATGACTAAACCATTATTATTATTATTGCCAAAAATGAAAAATCCTTAGAATCTAAAAATATTCTTTGGCTTTAAATAACCATAATCTGCAATGGGATGATAATTTATAGAAAATGAATCAATCTATACCTAGTGTGACTTTGTAGCTCACCAGACATGCTGAAGAGGAGGAACTTACTACCACATGTTACAAATCACAGTGTAAAGGGTAAATTGTACTACTGGGGTGAGAAGCAGCATGGTCTCCTTTGAAGCATGCCAAGATCAAACTCAGCTTGGAGGTGAGGAAGAAGGCAGACATATTGAAAATATTTCTGTTAGTGTAAAAGCCAACACCATTGGGAAAAAGTGTGAAAATATATCTTTCATAAAATATATGTAGAATGGCATAAATACTGCTAATTCCCAGTGTTCATGTAACTGAAAAAATATATATAGCTGAAATTCATCACTACCACACTAAAGAGCAGCATATAAAAAACAATGTCCAATACACTTAACCTATTTAATAATAGAAAGTGGACATGTTATGAAAAATATAATATAATCTACCCACATGGTTTCTAATATATGAGAAATGTGACAAAAATATATACCATTAAAAATATTTTTAAAAATCACATAAAATCCATTAGTCAATTAGGAAAGTTTGTATTTAAGTCCTCTATAGTCATCTTGAAGTTAAACTAGAAGCAAAAGGAAGCCAACAGAGAAGAACTAATTTGTCCTTATATATGACCTCTGAATGAACATATGGACAAAGAAAAATCTACTAGTAAAACCTATTGGATAGATTGAGAGGTGTTTAATGCAAATGTCATTAACTCCCAAGTGCCAAGAAATGGCAGTTACTTAGTCTAAAAGACAAATAAAAAAAATTTTGAGTTGCTAAACTTTTCTGTGACAATATTGTTCTTTTTCATTCTGACATTTATGATATGAAATACATGTTAAAACTGTATTTCGTGAAATTGACACATCAGGAAAGTCACTAGTTAATATTTCATTATTTAACACATTGGGAAAACCAGCTAATGCTTATGGCTTTTTTATGCAAGAAATGAAGATATTCTAGTTGCTTGTGTGTTCATATCATATCAGTATTACCAGATTATGGGAGTGCTATGTGAGAAGAGGAATATTCTCTCTGGTTGCATTCCCCCACCATCACCATTATGAGCATTATTATATCCATGATTATTTCATGGATGGAACAGAATAGTTGAAAGAAAAGAAATGACAAATATGCTTTATTCTCAGAGAGCATTTTATACTGCTAAACCATACACAAAATTATAAACACATGTCTGCATGTCACACACAGAGAAACTATAACACGTGTATACGACAACAAGCAGTGTGAAAATTGAAAACAGCTATATTGTCTTACTTATAATAATTCCCAACAGGAATTTAAGCTGCTGGAGAATTGTTTTGATGAATCTATATTTAAGATTTCCAATGGAGATTTGAGCAGACTGGATTTATCATCTATGTCACCTGCAAGGACATATTCCTTGAACAGGAAATGGTGAATCATAGGTTTTTCCCAATATGAGGACTGTGAGCTGGAGGTAGTTTCTATATCTGATGAAGATATATTACCAAAGGAAAACAATGCTACAGGCTTATAAGTTGACTCCTGGAAGTGGACTGAAGAACTGCTTCCATCAGTCTGTGTCACAGTTTGTTGTTCTCATGTTTGCCTGTTTTCCATCCTTCCACTGTGATTTAATTGACATTTTTATCTCTAAATATCCACCCACTTATACTCTTTGGTTTTGAATTTAGTTGTGATTTATACAGAAATCAATTTGTTCTTGTAGATTTATAACTTACTATTTTGTTTGTTTCCTATTAATTTTTTCTTTTTTTTTCTTCTTATATTTAGTCATATCCATTTTTATTTGTTGATAAATCAGTTCTTTTGATTTATGATGCTAAACAGAAATTTTGGCATCTCACTTGATTAAAATCCATTTCTCTTTTATTTTGTTTGTTTTTTTTCTATAAAATTTAAAAAAAAAAATAATTTCACTCCAAGCAAGGCAATAAAGCCACTAAGACACAAGGGGTTACTGAATGTAAGAGAATATGAAAAAAAGCATTAAGGGGAGAGAATAATAAAAGAACAGGAATTAAGAAGAAAGAAGATAACGATTAAAATTGCATTTTAATTTTTGAAGATCAAACATAATTGGAACGCAAGAAAGCTGAAGACAGTTCCCCGAGAGAAGAAACTGTTAACATAGAACTTATGGTTACAGTGAGACATTTTAACTAAAAGGATGAGACCTTGCCACCAATCTAGTACTGTGCTTTAATTCATAAAGTCTAGGTACCATTAGAACAGTCACCATGAAAATATTTATAGGAAAGGCACAGGGAAGCTATATTACAGCATTGGGAGGCTGACTGATGCCAGATTAGGACCAATAAGATGGCAGATTATTATTTTATCAAGAGTCTATAAGTACCAGACCATGTGTGGCAGCAATATTTAATACATGGATGAATGGTAGACTTATGTGTAAGATAGATTCTGGTGCGAAAAATTATGAAAACTGTAATTTAATTTTTATATAAGAGGAAATTTCTTTGTTGAGTCTGAAACCATAAAAATATAAGATGCTCAAATAAATCACTTATAAAAGTTACTATTTATTCTGATTTCAAGTTTTATAATCTTTGCCATTGTATTTGACTTAATGGAAATAGATGTAGACATTATTGTTGTAATATCAATGTTCAATGCAACAGCTTTTGAAGTTAACTGACAGAAGTTATCTGCCCTTGCAATGACACATGTTACCTGTGGTTTTATTTAAACAATATAAGCTTAAAACTGTTGTGTGTATAAAAGTAAGGACTGTTGTTTCCTGCATGTCAGTAACATATTTACTAACAGTGTGCCTGTTCTGCCATATTTGAGTGGCTTCCCTTTCACTTTATGATGTCTACATTGATGATATTGTTGAATCACTTCTATCTTAGCTATGGAATTGTTATTAATTGATAATGACAGTTGTTTTTAAAGGTGTAGCTTTTCAATTCCTTATCTCTGTTAAAGTATTCTTGTGTTTCTCTGAAAAGTTATTATTTTGGGGTTTTTTTTCAAACTGAATGGTCTTGCATGAAGATTCATTTGTTTTATTGATTTCTTACACAGGAGAGTTCTCCTGCTTTTGACATAAGTGGAAACTGTCATGCTTAACTACACTTGAGGACTTGAGAAGAATCATGGTTTTCTATGATTTGGCATTAAGTGCAATTTTTGTCTACTATGATTTACAAACTAGATGTTCATATAAATATCAATGAAATCCTTTTATGCTGATGATCATTTGAATGTTTAGAATTCAACAGGAAAATGATTGTAAGTTGTTAAAATGTCTATAAATATAGTTGTTTTTCTTTTTTTTCATATTAGCATGTTTAGATTTTTTCTTTTATACAGAGAAAAAAAAGGCTCAGTTGAATTGATATCTATTTTGTGCATAATTTTGCAAATTATTCAATTAATGTTTTTGCTTAAATTCCTTCCCAACAAAAGGTGTTTGCTAAATTTTCATATATTATTGCTGATAACTTTTATTTATATTGAAAAAAAATCTCCATTACTGCCAAAGTAATTATTTATTTTCTATTAAAATTAGCAACACTAGTTATATAATTATTGAATGTCTTTCAAAGATGGATTGCAGAAACTAGCAAGTTATTTCTTGTATAAATATGTCTCTCTCTCTTTTCACACACACACACACACACACACACACACACACACACACAGATATTGTGTATTTAGGCAGTAATCCTTCTTTCATGCAAGCTTCATTAAGTATGACAGATAAGGTGCTTTAAGTTTTTTATATGATCTTATAATTTTTTCTTTTGCGTAGATAAAATTATACAAAAACTGTCCAAATGTTTTATTTTCCCAAGCACTTTTGGCTGTACATTTAGCCATTTTCAAGGATGAAATATATTTACTGTTAACTGGAAACGAATTGTTCTATGTATGTATTTAGTATTATAGAATGTTTCATTTTTCAAAACACTGTCAACATATTGTGTCCATGTTCATAGCTGATATTATTAAGTGTTGTTTCTTTTTTTGTTTTTATTAATAAGGCTTCCATTATTCTTAGTCAAAGCACCTTGTCTGTCATATTTAATGAAGCTTGCATATATATATACACACACATATATATATATATATATATATATATATATATATATATATATATATGTGTGTGTGTATATGTATGTGTTTGTGTGTGTGCAAATTTGTGTAAAAAGAAAAAAGTATACTTTTATGTATGTACGTAGATGGTAGGTAGTTGAATGGCAAAATGTAAAAAATCTGATGTAATGTGTTTTGTCCTTCAAAAGGATTTCTTTAGAGTAAATGTTTTATTAATGGGACCAAATACATGTAGGGGTAGGAATAAAAATTATAAATAAAAAATTCAAGAGAAGCATGCCGGATGCAGGAATTCTTAACGTTATATTTAGGTTTTATATTTCTGTCATCTGATATGTCTAGATGCACAGCCTAGCCAACCTTGTTCAGTTTCTTTTTTTGTCGCTATTGTTTTTGAATATCCCACATAATAGCAGTGGTTTTGCCAAGGTGAAATGTTGTATGATTCCGAGTGTAAATTTACGGTGGGAAACTCAGAAATTAGTGCACTTTCTATGTATAGATAGTCTTTTCTGTTAAGTCATGACTGAGTTAGTAGATAGTGTTATGTGTCTAGTTTTATTAAGATTATTTATTTAACTTATTTTTTTCAGGTTGATAAATCTGATGAGATTTCCTTTTAGCATTATAAAGGGTGCGATGAATAAATTGTCGTCTAAGTTAGGCAAAAATGAAAATAATACTGACATCTCATTTTTAACAGATATATTTACCAAAATTACATAAAAATATCTTGAAATACTAGAGTAAATTTATTCAATAAAATTGACATTGGCATCAACCACGGCCGCCAGACGACTTTGGAATCTCCTGCAACTCTTCCGGGGAGTTAGGTGGCCAGATGTAAGAGGTAAAATTTTCTTATTTGTGTGGCATGGTGCAGAGTCCTCTTGCCAGTCATAGGGTTTTTCAGTAGTCACCATCTTGACCCAGGGCAACACTTTCTCCTCAAGACACTTGATGTAGGCATCTGTGTTGTCTGAGGCTCTGTGGGAAGATGCATGGTGTCACCATCACTAGTGATCACTCCAAACACCTTCATAATCACTCATCCAACTCTTTCCAAATTCTCTGCATTGTCCTCAGATTGATACCCAAACACTCTGAAATGTTCGTATTGGAGCTTCCAGTGCAAATCCCAAGCAGTACAGCATGCCGTTTCCAAATTTCTGACATTCTGAATTGCATCATGGTGTTCTTTTTCTCTCTGATGGTTCCCAACTGACCCTATTATACTGTGCATTCAACAAAATCGAAAACAAACAAGCATGCACAAAGTTAAAAATATAAAATGGCATCAGTTTACCCATTACACCCTGTATATGAAGTAATTAAGATATTGGAGAGTTTAAAAGTATTTTCCATGTATTTCACTTCATTTTTGTAAATATTAAGGGCTACAAATTCTAAGTGATTTCATAGAAGCCAATAATTATTCTGGATTTTATTTTGCTCTTATGTTGTCAATAGAAGTTTATGAGATCATTTTTATTAGAAGAGCACTTTAAGAGCTAGATGTTCCTTTAGACCAGGCATGGGCAACATTTTTTCGAACAGTGGGTCTGCATGAGGCACAATTCATCATAAGGCAAGGCTGCACTACTAAAAAAATTTTTCATTACAGATAGTGCAGCCATGTTCCAAACAAAAGAGCATGTGCATATAAGCATCTGCCTTAGAAATGGAGAAAAATTGATTTTTTTTTTTTTTTTTTTTTTTTTAGAGAAAAGATTCTATAATTTAAAAAAAAAAGGCTGATATAATTTTATCACTGATGACAGTGATTAACACACACTACTGTGTGTGATTTGTTTCTAATTTATTCATTTGACAATGAAAAAACATTTTTTAAAAGAAGTAAATTCTCTAGAGAAAAATAATTATCATTAACGTTTCCGGTTTCTGTAGTAAAAGGTATTTACACTTATTTACATTATTTGGACTATTGTCCTCATCTTTGTCGCCATATTTATCACAATGTTTCGCTTGTCGTACGCTCTGGCCTTCTTCAAGTGGTTGGAATGTCGAACTGAACCCTTTATTTTGCTTGCTGGGGTAGACTGTTCTAGTTCCACGTGCCATGTCTAAATGGATATTAGTTATCTCCTGAACTCACACTCATGGACACATGGCACAGTGGTTAAAGCCATTAGTTAGATCCAGTGACAGGACCCAAAGAGTGTGAGTTCAATACCTGGTTAAGGCAGTGGAGAATTTGGAGAGGGGAATTAACAGGAGATAACTGATAACTGACATCCATTTAGACATGGAACTAGAACCTCAACGAGTGAAATAAAGGGTTCAATTCAACATTCCAACCACCTGAAAAAGGCCAGAGCGTACAACGGCCGAAACGTTGTGATAAATATGGCAACAAAGATGAGGACAATAGTTCGAATAATGTAAATAGTGTACATAACACCTCATCTCAGAAATATAGACAGTGTTTACACTTATGTGCTTCCTTAGTGAAAATCACCAATTGTTTAAAATGCTGACAATGTTACCTTCAACAAAATGTTACAAAATTCAAGACATGTTGTACTTAATCACTGTTTATGTCTGTGGCCATGCATCAGTGAACAAGTGAGAATGAAAGGAAGCAAACAAAATTTCAACAATGTTATTTTCCTCATCAAATTAGGCCATTCAGAATGCCAATCGAGCCAAATGTGGCCAATGGGCCGCAGTTTGCCCATGACTGCTTTAGTCTAAGTCAGTAGTTGTTAGTGTATAGAGGTTTAACATCTAAACTAGTCATGAGTTTATCTTTCATGTTTGTCTTTTAGTCTTTTAACAAAGCTGCCGAAATTTTTAATATGTGAAGAGCCAATTGTTCCAAGAAATGGAGTTGAAACTTTTGCTGTAAAACTAAAGTTTGTGAATTTGGTGACAATAATTGTGAGTTCAGTCCCTGGACTGGGTAGTGTGTACTCAGTGGAAAAAGAGCATGCAGTACTAGAAAAAAAAAAATTAGACAGGATATGCCTAAACATGGACAGGGAAATTAGGATGGTCTTCCTCCATAATTAATCCTATTACTTTTGTTCAGATTGGAAAAGAAAATTTGGATCTTTTGTAAGTCAGTTAAATGTAATCTTTGCTATAAATCAAAGAAAATTAAAAAAATAATTATTCACCAAAGCATTTTAGAAGTGCCTTCCAGGCTGTGGATTCCATGCCATTATTTTATAGATAACCAAAAATAAAAAACGTTTTGAAATGCTTACTCTAAAAATTTAAGGATTTTATTTTAATTTTTTTTTTTTTTTTTAAAAAGAAGAAAATAAATTTATTTAATCTATTTCAGTTACATCTTCAGAAAGGGAATCAAGTTGGTTTAATAAGAAATATTTCAGCATTTTAATTTTTTTCTTTATCAACTTTTTTTTCCATGAATTAGCATCAAATAAGCTTCCATTCTCTTAAAGAATCAATATACTTCCTAATGCCAGTTTTTCAGCTCTTTTTTTTTTTCTCTTAAGTCTTTCAGCTTTATTCATTTTATTGAGTATAATTTGTGCATTGATGAAATTGGTTAAAAAATTAAATTTAGAGAAATTTATTTTAAGTCTGTTTGAAAATATTTAAGTGTTTTAATTAATCAATTTGATTAATAAAAATATAAAATTATTCAAATTTTAGTTAAACTAATTAAATCTATTTAATTAAATTTATTTCAATTTATTCATTAAAGTAACAGCACTCATTAACAGGCAGGTTAGGATTAAAACTCCAATTTCTCCACAGGGAATTGTCCTACAAGAAAATAGCTTAGTGGATTAAAGTTTGTGAATTTGGTGACAATAATTGTGAGTTCAATCCCTGGACTGGGTAGTGTGTACTCAGTGGAAACAGAGCATGCAGTACTAGAAAGAAAAAAAAAATTAGACAGGATATGCCTAAACATGGACAGGGAAATTAGGATGGTCTGCCTCCATAGATTAAATAAAGAGTTCAGCTCAAAATTCCTTGATGAAGGCTGGAGAGTACAACAGCTGAAACATTGTGATAACAACAATAGTCTGAATGTAAATAGAATAAACGGTTTATTAACATATTTTATTACTTATTTTCATTTGCTATTTATTTATTAAGATATTTAAAATTTATTAAATTATTAGAATAATAAATTTATGATATAACAGCTACTATTAGTAATAAAATGAAAATGATTTTGTGGTATCAAATAAACCTCTGTAAGGTTCTTACATTTCCCACCAGATGTTAAAAAAAAAAAAAAAAAAAGATTAGTAAGGATTGAGGTTAGAGGAAGGGCAAGATCTAAACACAATTCCTCATTAACCTAGAAAAGCAACATTAAGAAAATTATTGAATACAAAATGAGTGAAAATTATATTCAAACTCCAATAGCTAAAAGATTAAGTATTTAAAAGAGACAATTCAAGAAAATTTTAACCTCAACAGCAATCACAAGTAGGCCATGTAAGGATCATTCATTTCCTTCATACTTGAAAAGTTGACCAACTTCCCTTACATTCTTCCTCCATTTTTTACTATCTCTTCCTGGTCACATGGATAGAGGGGTGCTTCTTAGGGGTTTATAGAAATAAATCTATAGTTTTAACATTTTTTTCCTGTTTTTCTCTCCCAATTAAAAAATAATCATTACAAATATAAATGCATATAAAATAGTAGAAATGTTATCTTTTGCAGCCAACAAGTGAACTTGGATAGTTGAAGCTTTCAAGAGTCAATGGCTTATCATTGATAACTAGACTATGTAAGACTCATTACTTTTATACTGAAAAAGTTAACCATTACACTGTTTTTACAGTCTCCCTCCTACATATGCTCTGTTTTTCCTTCTTTTCTCCCTAGCTCCATGGCCGAGGATAGGGGCTTATTAGAGGTTTAGAAAAATAAATCTATAGGATTTTTTATTAGGTGAAAATCTAGTAAAAACAAAAAAAAATTATTAAAGTTAATGTTTTTATTTACCCTATTTATATCATTTGGGCTGTTCTCTTCATCTTTATTGCCATATTCACAACATATTCAGCCATTGTATGCTCTGGCTCTCTTCAGGTGATATATGCTGGAATTTCAAATTGAACCCTTTATTTAGTCCATAGGGTAGATTAACATCATGAATATGGCAATAATTGTGAGGACAAGTCCAAGCAATGTAAATAGTTACAACACCTCATCTCAGAAATATAGACAGAAGTTAATATTGTATTTAATAAAAAGCAATGTTGAAAGCAATATACCAAATAATAATGCAATCAAGTATTAAACCAAACTTCTTTTCACAATAGGGTTGATTATTTAGAAAAAATGTCAATATTCAAATAGAACATTTCAATGAAATAATTCTTGCTCATTGTTCACTTATGAAACTTGATTGTGCGAGTGCATGTAAAAAGTTCTTTTATTAAACATGAAGAGATTCTTCCAGAAATGCTAGACATTTGTCACACTATGGTTTTCATGGCCATTTATTATGTCATTTATATCAGGTCAATCTCTACAAGTGTTACTGGTACCATTTAATCCAGTAATATTGGTATTATATGTTTGGGCCATTTTCTGGTGAGGTGGGTGGCTTGACATCCAGCAGGATTAAGACAACACCTGTCAGAGGGCTGATGAATGTTCTTGTAGCACAATGGGGTGGACTGGGCTCCATAGCTACATATGCAGCCAGTGCGGTAATGACAAGAATGGATACATGTCCTTGATCAAGGTGAGCTTTCAAATTGGAGGAAATCAGTTGTGGTCTGATCTGCAGTGGATTGGGCTCCACCAGGTATACTTGCCCAAGACACGTGACACATGAATGTATACATCTTCAGCTTTCAACCCAGATATGTAGAGAGAATTGGTCAGGTGTTCAGCTGGGCAGCAACCCCACGGCCATACCTGATCATGAGATTCATGATGATACCATAGTTTCTAATAGCAATTCCAGTTATAAAACAAGGGTGTTATTTCTTATATCATTTTTTTGTGCTTTATGAAATCAGTAAAGAGAAATGCTGATAGTTATTTTATGCTAGCATCATATTCTCCCCCCCCCCCAAAAAAATAATGACATTATTTGTATATGAATCAGTACTTCTGCTTGGATTTAGAGCATTGCTCCCAGGTCCTCTACATTTTGTAAATTTTTTTTTTTTTTTTTTTTTTTTTTTTTAAATCCTTTAATCATTTCACCCAAGCAAGGCAATAAAGCCACTAAGATGCAATGGGTTATTGAATGAGAAAAAATATCAGGAAAAAACATTAAGGAGGCAGAAGACAGCTATTGACATTGCATTTAATTTTTGAAGATCAAAGTTAATTGGAAAGCAAGAGCCCAGAAGAGAGTTCCACAAGTGAGAAGTGTGAGAGAAGAAACTGTTAGCATAGAAGTTATGGTTACATCTATACATATTAACTGTAAAATAATGAGACCTAGCTGCCAATCTAGTACTGCACTTAAATATGTAAATTTGGCATACCAAAGAGGAAAGCTCATCAGAACATTAAAAATATTTAGTAGAATTAATAAACAACATTACAACAGTGTGAAAGTGACTGAAGCTGAGATACTATGTCAGGACCAATAACATTGCAGATTCTTTGGATTTTATCAAGAATTTCTAAACATATAGCAGAAGCAACAGACCAGATGTGGCGGAAATATTCAATGCATGGATGAATGGTAGACTTATAGATAGATTCTGGCAAGGAAAACTGTCTAGCACAACACAATGAACAAACTTTCCTTGTGGCAGACTTAGCAATTGGTTCAATATCAAAGTTCTGCTTTATCAGTGGAAAACATTAGCTCAAGAAGATGCACTAAGTCACTCTCCTGGAGGTCAGCATCAGCCATGATGATGGAAAGCAAAAAAGGTTCTTTAAGATGAGCAGTTTCATTTTGAAGCTGTTAAAATTAAGAAACCATTTTTTACCCCAGTTAACAACAGATTGAAAGTCATTTTTGAGATCAGCTGGAATGAGTGTTGTATCTGTATATAGCATAACATTGTATTTACAAGTTAATATACAGTGAAGTCATCAGAACACTAGTGAGTGGATATGTCGCTTGTCTGCTTATCTTCAGGTTGAATCGGGGTAGATTTGGTTGTTACACTCCTTCCCATCTTTTGAACAGGAGTAGAGGTTTATTCCTTGTTTCCTGTTTAGGATTGGGTTTTCAGTTCCTTCTCCTAAAGTCTTATTTTCTTTCAACCCCAGTAACCACTTGCATCTTAGTGACATTATCCACTTCCTTAGGATGAAATGATAAAAAAAAGCTTTTATGTCTCTTTGCTTTAGTGTGACAATTTATAGACAAAGAAACATGAGAAAAAAGAGATACCTTTTGCAATCTTGGATCTTTGTGCCTGCAAAAAAACAGTGTCAAAAGGATGGTTTTTCCAGTGACACTTCTATTATTTTAACTACCTTCACTCCTCAGCAATGTTTATTATTTTAAAAAGTAATGATTAGAATTGTAATAAAACCTAAACATATGATGAAAGTAAGTTTATGCATTTTTTTTTGTTCTTGAGAATTTACAACAAAGACATTAAACACTATTTATTAGATTGTTTATTTAAAAGAATAATTTTATATTTACAACATTCTAAAAACTAATACAATTAGAACTAACGCAATGCAATATTCATCATTTACCAAATTTATAAAGAAATAAATATGAAAATTGTTTTATTTATAAATGCTTTTTAAAAAAAAATTACTGGTGAGTGAAGTTATTTAAAATAATAATGGTGTTAACGTAAAATAAACATCCTTTTGACACCTCATTTTTTTTTTTGCAGGCACGGAGGTCCATGTTTGCCACATCTTGATTATTACCAATGTTGATGATTGAAATTCAGAATTACCTGTTAATCATACGTCTCTTTGCTTTTGCCTGATAGAATTGACAGACAGGGAAACAGAAACCTACAAAAAATGTGCCTCTGTTGATTATTGTAGCTAATATTTCAAAGCACTTTATTTGAAAGATCTTGAAGAATCCAAATAATGTAAAATTTTCTGTTTAAAATCACTCTCACTAAAAGAAGCACAGGTTTATACTCTCATTCATTCTTATATAGTAGATTTATTGAAAATGGTAATGACAAAAACACAATTACTCTTGTTTTTAGCTTGCTGAATCTGGGAGATATTGTTCAGATGCTAGAAATCTCACTGCTGTGCAATTCTTCTATCAGTTGACTGCATTGTGGTAAATGGGTGTTTGTTAATAGAAAATCATTTTTTATAAGCCTCAGTAAAATCAGGTTGTTTCAATAATTGATTGATAAGTGGCTTTCTCTTCTGCCAGAAATACTCTACAAGGATCATCTTTTGTGCATAAACTCGTATCATGATAAACAAGCTCTGTAACAGTCATGTGATATTCACATTTCCCAGCATGCTCTACAGATTTCAAATACTATAATTATAATGATCAACCTGCAGGTTTATTAAATATTGATATTATATGCAGCATATATTGGCCAATAGATGAATGGAACTTATTCCAAATTCATTTTGTTGCTTGTTTTAGACAAAATAATGGCTGGCTACTCATTTCCAAGCACACCAATCTGCTAGAATGGTTAGCCATTCCCTGCTGCAGGAACCTGCACAGGCACATTTTTAGAGGTTTATCCTTTATTCCCTGTTTAGGATTGGGTTTCCAGTTCCTTCTAAAGTTTTTTCATTCTCTTTCACTCCCATTAGTCCCTTGTGTCTTAGTGGCATTATCGCCTTGCTTGGGGTGAATTGGAGAGAGAGAGAAAAAAACACCCACAAAGCCCAACTGTGGTTTATATTACAGCTATGCTGAGTAAACCTTAGTTGCAGTTTCTGGAAGAAAGATGATCATCTGGTGTGATCAACAGTTTAATGAATAGTGACTCTGTGCTAGCACAACCATCTCTGGCCTTTGAACAGTTCTATCTACTCAATTTCACTCACAATGCTCAAGTCAACACATGGTGTGGTTTTCAAACACTTTCCAAATGTCCTGCATGCTGGTAATGGGTGCACTATAGAAGAAATTTTTATTCTCCCATTTTCATTTCCCCTATTATAGGCATTATTATATCTATGACATAATAACACCATATTTCATGGACAGAACAAAATAGCTGAAAGAAAAAGGAATGGCAAACAGCTTTGTTCTCAAAGAGTTTTATGATGCTAAGTTGTACATATATTTATATATACATTTTTCCCCACTCAGAGAAATTATAACATGTATGCAACAACAAGCAGTGTGTAAAAAAAAAAAAAAAAAAAAAAAAAAAAAATTTTTAAAATAATCCTTACTTGTAATTCCAGTGATTTCTCTATGAACTTAATGAGGCTATGTGGTTTTTCCTGTCAAACCTACCGCTTTGGCCTAGAGATGTCCTTCTGCACTGGGCTTTACATCACAACTGCCTTTCATTATTCTATCCGCTGATGTCACTCACCAACCATCATGTGACCCTTGTGATTTCATCTCAATGAAAAGGAGATAGTCGCTTTTTGTATCCTTACACTGGGATTTCTTCCACAGGCTGATAATGTCAAGAAGTCATCTTCCTGACAAATCGACCCTGCTGAGGTTTGAATCTGGGTCTCATGGTTGGAAAGCAAATGTTCTAACCCCTCAGCCTTGTGCCCATAGTTTAGCCAAAATATCTGTATTGTATTCAACAGGATATTTCATTTTTTATTTTTATTTTTTTTTTTTTTTTTTGGCGTGGAGGTGGGGCAAGTTTTTCAATGACACTCTTCATAAATTGGCTCTTATGATTCCTTTGTGATGTTAAGCCATATTTCATGAAATTTTCAAATAAAAATCAAGCTGCTAAAAGGATTTGTATTTAACTTCTTCAAAAATAGTAATTCTCTTTGATCGATGGATAAACTTAATCCATTTTATCTACAGAGCTTCATCTTGATATATACTGTTATCTTTCTTTAAAAAATCAGATAAATGGATTTAATTTAATCTTATGTTTTATCTGGAAATGGTATGTGTTACAATTCTGTCTCAAGTTCAAACTGATACTGGTGATGACACAAATGCACAGTCAGTTGGGAATAAAAACAAAAGGGGTTAAAATAATTATTGTTAACCATGGTCTTAGTTTATATCAAATCCTGGAAATTGAATGATACATTAAAGTCTTTTCTTGGACCTTCAAAAATGGATCCCTTATTCTTCAGTTTAACAAATCTCAGTGATTTTGATGAGTTTGAACACTTTTAGAATATTATTCTCACTTATGTTTTTGTCTTTCAGTAGAATAAAATTAAAACATTCTACAGTTTTCAATATAAACAAAACTAAATAGGTTCACTAGATATGAAGTATTAGTCATAGCAGTTGTGTAGTAGACAACATGAAAAAATAAAAAGGTTCAAATTTCAAAAATTGATGTTATATATAGTAATGACTTTGGTACTGACAATGTTTTTTTTTAAAAAAAAAAAAAATGCTTCATTACTTATCCTAACATGAATTCTATTTTGGATGAGGAATAAGAAAATATTCCTCAGACAAATGCTATTTTGTAATCATTTTTTTTTTTTTATATTCATGCAACATGGTTTTGGCATCTCCCAACAAGTTAATTCAAAACAGATCGGCAAGTTATGCTATTCCATAATGCAATATAAGTACAAACACAGAAATCTAAGATATTTGTTTGCACATCTCCCAACGGACAAGTAGTTAGCAATTTAGGATAATAGATAAACCATTACTACTGTTGTAAGTTTTATTTTCACTGGGCATTAAATTTAGGGTAGCAGATATTTTATGCCTTGACATATGGTAACGGTTAAGTAGCTGGTCTTGCAAGTTAATATTATAGTGGATCTGATTTTCATTTTGTGCCTGATACATGTAACTTTGCCAAACTAATCTAAGCTTTTAAGTACTTGACAACTACTGAGAAAATATCCTTAGAAAAATTTCTTTATTTTGGGTCATCTTACTCTGGGGATATGATTCTTAATCAGTGAAACCTGTAATTGTCCTGGAATAAATGATGGGCTATTTTGCTATTATATTGCATACTGGCATTCACAGTATATAAAAATAGTTAAAATAAAAAAAACATCCCAGTCTGAAGTGGTTAGTGTCCTCTATAACTGCCCAATCCTCCACTTCTAGCCTTGACTGAGTTCAGAATTGTTGACTTTTTTTTTCCACTCTGCAGCCCCTTCTCACAGATGCAAAGTCACAAGCCTATCACTATTTCCATGGCAATCTCTATTCTTTAATGCCACCAGTTCTGATCTTTAGTGTTGAGACCCACCTTGCTATATCCACAGGATTGAATCACCATCTTTCTCTATGTATTCTTTCAATAAGGATGTTCAACCCAGAAAGTTTTTCTCAAGAACTACTACTTTGTGGAACAGACGCACACATCAATGCCTCCTTAAATACAACGATGTTAACATCTCAAAGTCTACGGTCAATTGTTATCTATCCATCATGTCCTTGTAATCATCACTTGCTACTTCCTCCTCTAGTGTGTTCAACTTGCTCATCTCATTCAGTAACCTTCTACCTAGAGTGGCTCTTGGGCTGTGTATTGGGTGAACTTTAGCAATATATATATATATATATATATATATATATACCCAAGTATAGGATTGGTATATACGGAATAAATTCCAATAACCAACAATTATTATTCTTAAAAGAGTGCTCAATACAGAGTAGAGCAGATATAATTATTTATTTAAATATTATAACATAAATATGTTATAAAATCACTACAAAAATATTCAACATCATCACTTGATAAGACACCAGAAGTGTTGAAACAAAATGGCTATTTTTGTAGTGATTTTTGTATAACATATTTATGTTATAATATTTAAATAAATAATTCAATCCTGGCTTGAGGCATTCGGAAGTCTAGTCGCACTGAGGAGCTGTGATACAGCGAAACAGTAGTGTCTGTGAATGACATATATATATATATATATATATATATATAGGAGGCACGGTGGAGTAATGGATAACGGCTTGGATTGAGGAATCGGAGAGCCGAGTTCGAATTCCAGTCGATTCCATTACATTCCCTTACGTGCTAATACCCTTGGGAAAGGTGTGAATCCTCTTCTTCTCCCTCCAACTATGGGTAAATAGCAGGACAGACTGGGTTCTATAGCCTTGGATGGCAACTGGTCTAGGAGAAGGACAACTCTGAATTCAAAACCTGCGGAGGGTCGTTTGGGACCTTGTGGCATCCGTTGCACCAGGTCCCTGTATTCGTCCCTCCAAAAAGTGTGGATGGCCCTGCACAAAGCCTTCACCACTATAATCAAATCCTATGTGGCTGTCGGGCTTTCAGTTTCTGGGAACTGATCTGTCTGACCCTCATACTTCGAGTTCGACGGGAGAGCGATAATATATATATATATATATATATATATATATATATATATATATAATGAGAAAGCATCTGTCAGTCTCGGGGAAGCTAAGGAGTATACTCAGATAACTAGTTAATCCCTATTGTAAATGCCTGCTCAGGCACATTTGTGTTTCTTCAACACCCATAGTGCCAACCTGTGGTTTATACTTCAACTATGCTGAGTAGGCCTTTGTCATAGTTTCACTGAAAAATGCATAATCTGGTGTGTTATGGACAATTACTGTAGCACAAAGTTTAAAAAAAGCAACTCACCATCTAGAAGACACCAGGTTTAGTACTCCATAGTAGTCAGATTCTTTGCAGGGTCAAATACCCAAATTCAGAACAATAACCAGCAGTGACAAATGCCAATATACAAATTAACAAGATTTAATTATAACTAGACAATCCATGAAAACATTTAGGTAAGAGAATGCATGGAAAGATGTATGCTATACATTTTCTGTGTGGAAAGAAGTATGCGTTATTTCGTGAGGGTAAAAGTCGAAACAAAAACTTAGCTTGAGTTCTTTTGAAATAAAATAAGATTTTTTTTCTTTTCCCTTCTCTCTCTTTTGTTTCAAATCAGTTTGTTCACACCAGTAGCAGTCCTTTGTTGTAGTCCTCTTTATTAAAAGTTGCCTTCGTTAGTTATGGAGATTCACTGCTATATGAGTTGTATATTTAGCTGTGCAGAATTCATATTTCAGATCTTTACTCAAATTGAGTATGTCACATATGCCTTTCTTAGACGACTGTCACATTTTGCCATTCGCCTATGCCTTTAATGTAAACAGCCTAGTGTCGAGTTGAATTGGAGTTCATCTTTTATCATGTGATCTCTCTTGCTTGACTGTAACAAGTAGGATTATTCTCACAAGACTCATTCTGCCTGATTCTGTGCTTGAAGTTTATGTGAGTTGAGGATGGCATTCCTTCTCTTCAGTTAGGAAAATCAATTCACATGAGAATTTAATAGATGATCCATCGCCTTCAAGCTTCATTATCCCAACTGGTTTCTGTTGATCTTTTCCCAGCCTGTCATTCATATCTGGTCACATGATTCATCACATGTATGGGAATCTATTTTTAGCTTTGGCTCACACCTGTTGCTGTGGCTGTCAGTCCCTTTTGACTTAATTGTCTTTGCACTCAGTATCTATCTAAATAAAGAGGGGGGAGTTTCCATGTTACATTATTAGACAGATGGGAAAGAATAATGGGTCATTAAGTATAGATTGTGTGTGGGTATGGGTTGTGAGTTGTGGAAAGCCATAACAGGTGTGATCAGTAGTTGAACACAAACCCTCAGTCATGATGACTTGTGACTTCAAGCCAGCACAACTATTGACACCTTCTGAACAGTTTCATCCACCTAGTTTCACACACAATGTTGGAAATTGTTTTTTGTAATGTTTTTTGGGTACACCCCACCAGTGTCACTTGCAGAGATTATCCTCCAAAGGTAGATATTATTAAGAAGCTACCTATCTTTAAATAGAGAAGCTGAAAATACCAATAAGAATATCTGGCATGTAAATGCCGCCTTCTTTTTATGTATGTAAAAGAGTACTTAACTGTCATGTAATATCGGTTCTCCTATATGGCAATAAATGAAGAAGAGACTTGAAGCCACAGAAATGTGGTTCTACATGAGGTTGCTGAGAAAACCATGAACTGAACATGTGAGGAACGACAAAGTTTTAGAGAAAATGTAAACAAAAAGGACACTTTTACATAGTATCAGAAAGAGATAACTGAAATTTCTAGGGCGCATAATGAGGAAAGAGGGCTTAGAAAATTCGACACTCACAGGACATATAGAAAGTAAGAGGGACAGTGTAAATTAATGTATAACCCACCTAACAGGCTTGTGTAAAGTTTTGGTAGGACTGAGAATGGGAGATATAGCAAAAAGACAAAATTTACTACAAAGGACAGCAAATTGAGGAGAGCCATGACGGCCAACGTCCTGAAGTGATATGGCACATAGAAGAATAATATGCAGTAGTTTATTGATGAGGCTGTTCATAGTCAAATTTTATAATTCCTCAGTTTTAACTGACAGTTTAGGTGGTGTGATTGTCCCTTTTTAGTTAATGGGACAGAAAATGTAATCTGAGAACGGAGTTCAAATTCCAGTTGGAACAGTTTGTATTACTTTTACATTGGCAACCAATTTCTGAATTCAAAACCAGAGTGGAGGTAACGTAAAAGCCATTCCACTCTTTTGCAAAAACAGTCATGGTGGTATCCAGTTTACAGGTATTTTTTATTTATTTATTTTTTTAATCATTTCACCCCAAGCAAGACAATAAAACCACTAAGACACAAGGGGTATTAGAGTGTTAGAGAAAATGAGAAAAGACATTATTAAAGAGAGACAACAATAAAAGAACAAGAATTAAAAAGACGGAAAATAATGATTGACATTGCATTTGAATTTTTGAAGATCAAAGTTGACTGGAAAGCAAGAATCTGGAAGAGTGTTCCACAAACGAGAAGTTTGAGAGAAGAAACTGTTAGCATAGAACTTAGTTATATCTTGCCATTGCAACTGTAAAATGATAAAACCTTATTACCAGTAGAGTATTGCACTTAAATTCATAAACTTTAGGTAACATTGAGGAAAGTTCATTAGAACAATTACCATGAAAGTACCAGGTCAGGACCAATAACATTGTCAATTATACTTTGGATTTTATCAAGAATCTATAAATATATAGCAGAAGCAACAGACAAGATGTGGCTGCAATATTCAATGCATGAATGAATGGTAGACTTCAATACTATTGGTCTTGATCTGGTCACTTCAGTCACCACCATAAGGTTGCCTCTCAGTGCCTTTTTTATAAATATTTTCATGGTAATTGTTTGGACGAGCTCTTCACTATGGTACCTAGACTGTATGAATATAAGTGCAATACCAGACTGGTGGCGAGATCTCATCAATTTGCAGTTGATCTAGCTAGATGTAGCATTTCTAGCTTGTGTACCCCCCCCCCAAAATCCATGCTTTTCAAGTAACTTAGCTGCAAGAGTTTAAATGTAATGTCAATTGCTATCTACTATCCTCCTGGTTGCTCTTTCCTCTTCCCGCTCATTACTAATGTTTCTGTTCCTAATTCCTCCACACCCTGTAAATCCTTGTGTCTTAGTGGCTGTACTGACTTGCTTGAGGTGATACTGATTTAAAAAAAAACAAAAAAACTTACAAATGTGTAAGATAGATTCTGGCAAGAAAAATTATCTAGCATACTACAGTGAGCCAACCTTCCTAGTAGTGACCTAACAATTGACTCAATATAATCTTTTATATTATAATATTAAGAAAAGGAAACCATGATCACCTACATCCCGAAGGAACATGACATTTAAAAAAATTATTTAAAGAAAACTCCAAAAACATCTTAATTTATCTGGAATAAAGTATGAATTTTAAACTGAGCATGGCATTTATTGTGCTGCTAATGACAGCACATCACTTTTATTTATATCAAAGTATCTGTAAAACTGACATATTTTCAAAAAGTAATCAGCCTCTTTCCCATAAAAAAATAAATACATTTCTGTAAAGGAGAACGCTTGTATTCTGGCTGTTCTTCATGATGAATTAGACATCACTAATGTCAAATAACTGATGTGTCCATAATAATTCAGTCTCACCTTGTCTCGTATATTTTGTTACTGAAGACATCTTCCTCTTTGCTAATTGCTTTTTCTGCTCTTAGCTGTTTTCAATGGAACTTGCTTTCATTTTTATTATTCTTATACATACACATTACCCAGAATGCCTTGCTTGCTTACAACCTGCTGTGAGATCAGCTTCCTGAAAGATGAAAGATGGCTATTTTTACTAATTACCAATAACCAAAACAGATGAAAGAAATTTTAAAAAGCAATGTTTTTGCTTGTTCATTTTTTCTTTTTAGTGTTTTTTATTATGTTGAAAACTCAATGTTTTAATAGTCATTTTTCAGTTATAAACTGAAGTGCCAAAAATTAGACATGGGTATGCTAGATAATTTTACTCACCCCCACCCCTCTGTTCATGGAGTCAGCTGGATGACCTTTGTGTGATGTAATAGGTAAATAGATAGTGTAGCTGTGACACCCATGGAGTACAGACAGGATTTAATATCAGCTGACTGCTGAATGGTCCTTGGTCCCAGAAAGATTGTGTACTGTATTTTCAAGGTGTCAACTGCTCAAGGTTTTTTTCTCCTGCAACACTAGCAAATGTATATTAGGAATATATGAATTGTGGAAAGACATCAACATCATTCAAAATATGCAGGCCATGCAAGAATAGGACCACTGGCAACTGACAAGGGCAATAAAAACCCAGCAAAGGAGGACATTGCACCAGATCCCATCCCAATTCAACACTGGAGCTGCACAATTCATCAGTTAATACACTGCATTCTACAGGCTTTTTAGTCATTGTGTAAAAAATATGTCATTATTGGGACAAAGGCATTGGTCGCTGCACCTCACCTCACCTACACCTTTGTGCAAATTAATTGAAACAAAAATTATTCCGTTATTATTTACTTTTTTTGTATTCTTCCAATGAAACATGACCTAGTGCACATGTTAGTACTTCGTATGTCCATTCTACAAAGTCATTCCTTGCAGATTGACCACAGATTATCAGTTGGATTTAAATCAGGAGAGTTTCCATACCAATCTATAGTACTTTGATTTGCTCACTGGTAAGGCTTGCCAGTGTGTTCATGCAATGTTACAATTTTTGTACACTTCTTTGGAGTAACATCCATTGCAGATAATAGCTGTAGGACAACTAATTGACAGTCAAGACAATAGTGTCTGGGTGTGATGAAAATCTGATGCAATCATGGATGATGTAATACTTTTCAAGGCCAAACAAATTTCACTATACACCCCAAAAATAGATTCATATTGCTGCACACTACTGCAAAAAATCTAATCTGAAGAAAAATTAGAAATCAATTATACCGTCACTCCAGTAGGTCTAAAACTGACTGAAAGAAAGGAAACTAAAGTGGTTGTTTCAATTAATTTGCACAAGAGTGTAAGCCAGAGAACCATTGTTATTGGTTTGGTTTGTTTTATGGCATATCAACCTCAATGGGTCATTTAATGCTGACAGATTTTTTTCCTGGTAATATTTTTGTTTTGTCAAAAATCTATTTCTGGTAATATTTTTTCCTCAAAAATGTATAGTCGGTGATATAATTTCAAAAAAAGTATTGCTGGTAACTTTTTTTTTTTTTTTTTTCCAAAAACTTTTGCTGGTAATAATTTTCCTTCTTCAAAAATTTATTTCTGCTAATAATTTTTTACAAAGTATTTCTGGTATTAAAACCTAGTTTTACACTTTCATAATGCTTTTTACCTCAGTTTTGGGGTTAACTATTTACCCATAGCTGAGACTCTAACAGGTGCTACCACCTCAGGTCAGGGTGAACCTGGGAACACCAGCAATTAAGAGATGGTTCCACGCTCCTCAAAACCTTCTGATCAGAGGCCTTGCTGTTGGGTGTAGTTTATCATCATACCCAGGATGCATTGTTATTGGATTGCAGAATGTTGGCACTATGTTGCCTGAGCGGAAGTGATAAGTTTTCAGCTTGTTCAAAAAACAGTTAAGTCTGTGTGAGAACAAGATCATGTGAGGTCATGGATCCAGCCTGTTAGCAGGGTGCTGCTCATGCTGGTAGCAGCCCTCTAATAGTCTTTCACATCCCATGTGCCTTTTTATGCATGTGAAAATACCACATACTGATCTAGGACCAATTACCAGAAAATTCATCATGGACAACTGGCAAAAAGAATGAAAGAAGCACATAAATAATAAACTCTGTAGAATCCAACCAGACATCAAAGTATGGCAAACTGGTTACAGAAAAATAAGAGGAATCAGTATTAGCTTGACTCTGACTCGGTCACATTTCTATTACCCACAGCTACATACTAAAAAAAGGAAGCTTCACCTATGTGCTATACATGTAATGAACAATATACAGTGGAATTCAGTTATGTGCCGTGCGTGATACATGCTTAGGTGATCATGTATCTTTCGATACATGACTGACGAGGCAGACTTTTTTCACGCAGTAGGTTGCCATTTCTTTCTGCAGTAGACCAGTTGCCATTCAAGGCTATAGAACCCGGTTTGTTCTGCTATTTACCCATAGCTGGGTGTGGGGGGAAAGAAGAGGATTCATACCTTTCCCAAGGTTATTAGCATGTTAAGTGAATATAATGGATTTGACTGGAATACAGTGGAATACATACTTATAAAATGTATAGATTTAAGTCTAATCTGTGAAAAATATTATCAAGCAAACAGTAGGAATGAACTCTTCAAGAGGATTGATCTAAATAAAATAATTAAATTTCTTAAGGAAACCAAGATATATTTAAAAATTTAAGCAATGACTAACCTTGACAAATAATTAAATGAACAAAATAAAATAATCTCAAAGAGAACTTCATACCAAAATCATTAACTTTAAATGAACTCCTTTACAAAGGTTATCACTTCCAAGTAAATGGTACTAAAATATTATTCCCAAATTAAATTTAATACGCAAACCATGATCCCCCCAGTCAAATCTTATTTGGCATGAAATGACCTAACAAAGGTTGATATGCCTTTAAACCCAACAATCAATCGATTTTTATGTGTTCCATGTTTCTTGGTGATGGTGATTTAATCCAACAAGTTAATGTTAATTCCTATCATGTGTAGGTGACATGAAAACTAGTTCCAGTTACTCCATTGATCCCCACCAGTTTTAAACCCCATTGATCATGTATGGGACATGTTGCAGATCTCACTAAATTTTCTGCTGCCAAAAACACAACTCACTTATGGACAGCCATGAAACATACCTGGATAAATGTGCTTAAACAACATCTCCAACACCTTGAGGATTCCATGCCATGTTATATAGCTGCTATTATTCAGGTGAAGTTAGGAGCTATACATTATTAGGTAGCTCACTTTAATTTTTTGGCACTTCATTTTAACTTGATTTAAGACTTTTTTTTTCTTTTTTACCAGTAACACTAATTCAGACCAAGTACTACTTGCCACATGGTCAGATAATTAGTGGATAAACTAGTTCCCACACCAGGCTTTTGTGGTGAGGAGGGTAGCTAGAGATTAAAAACAAGACCTGTTGAAGGGTGGCTGTACCTTCTTGTAGGGGTCAATAGGCATCTAGTGCAATGGAGTAGACTGGACACCATAGTTTATATATGCAGTGTGGTAATGACATGGCATTGCTAGCCTGAAGTCATTGACCTGGACAGAGAGTTACTGCAATGGAAAAAAAATAGCAAGATGTCCAAGACCAAGGCAAGCTTTTCAGATGGTGGACATGAAAATGAATGGACTCAGTCTTCAACAAGTAGACCTGGCTGACTATATATGAATGGATACCTCTACAGCTTTCTATGTAAATATGTGGAAGGAACTGGTTTGGTATTCGGTTATGCAGTGACCCACAACCACACCCAGTCATGTGATAGTGATGTTGAAGTTTAAATTGTTAACAGTTACTATAGCTTGCATTTATAAAATTATGACAAAATAGGAGTAGATAGGTTCACCTATTGCCCGTTTCACACTCCTTTGTTATCTTGTTTAGGATTGGGTTTCTGGGTCCTTCTAAAGTCTACTTCAACTCTATACTTCTAACATCTCTGTCTGAACACTGAAATTTTATTTATTAATTTTTTTTCTCCTCAATAAGAGTAGATAGGTTTGCCTATCGTCCAGTTCACACATGTCTTCAGTCTTTTAAACAGGAGACATTTTTTCCTTGTTTCTTGTTTATGATCAGTTTTCTGGTTCCTTCTAAAATCTTTTCATTCTCCTTCACTTCCAGCAGCTCCTTGCCTCTTAGTGGCATTTTTGCCTTGCTTGGGGTGAATTGATTAAAAAAAAAAACCCCCAAAAAACGGACAATTTAATTATTTTGTCATTTCATATTTGCATTATAACTAAAGCTACACTTAGTCTTCAAGTTTGATGCTGAATTGTTTCCGTTTTTTTATTTTTTTTATTTGATATTTTGGATGAAAGATTTTCTCCAGTATTATTTCCATCTTTAAGAATATCTGAGCTGATTTACAAGTTGTCAGGCTCAATGGTCATCAATTTGCTGTCTGTCGCAGTGGTTGTTAATTTTACCGCAACCAAATCTCCCCAGAGAAAACGTGTGCATAACTTAGAGAAAAGCCAGCCAATCTAAAGTTACTGTTGTTAATCAAGTCTAATCATTATTTCTTGCAATATGATAATTTTTTTAATACAGACATTGGTCTTCTTTTTTTTTTTCTCCATTAAACTAAAAAACATTTTCTCAGCTCTTATTAAAACGATGCTAGCTATTATGTATATTTCCAACAAATCACAGAATTTGTTAACATCAATAATAATGCATATAAAAAAAAAATTGTTTGTCTACAGTAAAGATGTCGAGCCAATTCATAACATCAGCTGTATGACTGTCAGTAAATTTTGGTTATCCTTTAACCTTCTGAGGCTGCAAGCGACCAAATACATTTGCACTCATAATGAGATAGCATTGTCTTTCAATACGCAATATTAACTTCTGTCAAATGATCAGCTTAAGGCACCAGAAATCTATAACTTTGTAAAAGTTGTTTTTAAAGAATGAGTGAAAGAGATAACTGTAAACAGTGTTCATCCATATATTACAAGCCAACCATAACTAGTCAATATCTTAACTTCAATTTCCACTGTCCATACAGTGCAAAGAAATGGATTGTCTGATGCTTAACAACACCATTTCATCAGTGGAAACCCAGACACATATCAACAAATGATCAGCACCAAATATACCCTTCAGAATAACAAATAAGTCTGTCTTTAATGTTAAGAATATATCTAAAGGGATTCAGAAGATATGCAGCCTATACAACACCAGGACAATATTCAGAAGCCGCCAACAGAGAAATCTCTGCCAAGATAAGATCAACATAGAGGAGAACATGACTAAGAACTGCATGTATTCAATCCTTTGCAGTTGTGACAAAGACTAAATAGGTGAAACCAACCAATTCCTAAAAGTAATGCTGGAGGAACATAGAAAAACTTTAATTAGGGGTGAAGCAATGAAATCCAGCATGGGTGATCATATACAGAAAGGGTAGTCGCAACCACTATGGAATAAAGTAAAAATACTAGACCAAGAAAAACAATAGAGAATCTTAAGAAATTAGTGTATATGCAAGCCACCTCGGTAGGCTTAAAATGGAAATAAATAACACATGTCAGTCATTAATAAAAAAAGAGAAACGATTATAGAGAGATACAAGCTTGACAGCAAGGGCTTAAGCTGCAGTAAGAGAAGCAGCAACAACAGTCAAGCTTGACAGCAAGGCTTAAGCCACAGCAAGAAAGATAAGCAGTGAGCAGGTAATAAAAATATTAGGTTTAAGGCTTCAAATTCTAACCTCAGGATTGTCCCATGGGTCAATAGCCTAAAGGATTAAGGCATTGGTTCATGAATTTGGTGAAATAGTAATTGAGAGTTCAATCCCAATTGGCAGAGTGGTACAGACACACTGGTAAAAGAGGTGAGCAATAACTGAGCAGTATTAAAACAGAACACAAGGAGATATTCATAGACATGGACAGTGAAACAAGAAGTGTACTCCTGTAGATTAAATAAAATTGAAAATTCCTTGACACCCAAAGAAACATTGGGACAATAGCAACAAGGATAAGGACATTATTCTGGCTGTAAATAATGATTCCTTATCGCAGAAACCTGGACAGAAATTAATAATCATTATTTCATAGTCTTTAATGTGTCAAATCAAAGTAAAAATTCTTTGATGTGTGCAAAAAAAAGACTATTTTGGTCCATATCTTTATGATTTGACTAAATAATCTTGAAAAGAATCTGACTGAATTCCAGGTCTACATTACAAGTGACTTAAAGAGCTTAAGTTTCTTGTCTTGCTTTTTTATTAAATTAGATTTGCTTTCGTACGGACATTTATATCATCCTCTGTGATGCAGCATTACTAAGCTACTAAAAATGTATTTAGTTCTGGCTGGAAATCGGTTTAGTATTTAAAAAAAAATGTTTTCAACTCTCAGCAATATTGATCTAGAGCCAAAACCTCAAAATTTTTGGTAATTCTACACTCCAATGAATTGCAGTATTTGCTTTTCCAGTGTCTTATCTGTTTGGCTTTGCTTGTTCTAAATTCATTCCATCATATATATATATATATATATATATATATATATATATACACACATATATATATATATACACACACACACACATACATACATACATATATATATATATATATATATATATATATATATATATATATATATATATAATGAGAGAGAGAGAGAGGAAGAACAAACCAGGTAATCGTTAAGGGTAAAGTGCCAAAAAACAGCCAAAACCAAACCTGCCAAAGAAGAAATCATGGAAAAAGGAAATGTGATACCTACCTAAACAAAAATCTGTAGTACTGAGTGTCCTTAGAAAGCATCCTAAGGCAAAGTGATAACATATTGGTTGTTTGTGTGTGTGTGTACACACACACACACACATATATATATATATATATATATATATATATATATATATTAGGCTTGGTGGAGGAATAAGGTAGCAGCTCAGATTGAGGAATGGAGAGCTGAGTTCAAATTCCAATTTGATACATTCACTCATGTGGATTCATACATTAAGATATGAATCATCTACTCCCCCCCCCCCCAGCTAAGAGTAAATATCAGGACAGATTGGGTCCTAGACTTAGGTTGCAACCAGTCTAGGAGAAGGACAACTTTGAATTCAAAACCTGAGGTGGATTGTTTGGGAACCTTGTGGCACACTGTGCACCAGTTCTCTCTGTTTGGCTCTTCTCAAAAAAGAAATGTGTGGTTGGTTGGTTCTGCACAAGTTTTCACCAATATAATCATATATGTGTGAGTAGTCTGCCTTTTCGGTTCGAAGAAGTGAGTTACTGTACCCACATACACCAAAAATAACCAGGGAGTATGTATACTCTCCGGTTATTCTTTCTTTCTTTCTTTCATTTCTATCGCTCATCATTGATTCTTTCTTTTTCTTTTCTATCGCTCGTCGTCGATTCTGTTTCTTTTCTATCGCTCGTCGTCGATTCTCTCTCTCTCTCTTCCTCTCTTCATTGATTCTTTATTTCTCCTCACACTATGATTTCAACTATTTAATTTGAGATACATATGAATTATTCTGAGTTGTTAACATCTACTTTAACCTAGAAATTAAGCAAAATATATATTTTATATGAACTTTTGTTATCTGGGCTCATTGAAGAAATGGATTGAATTTAAGTAATAAATATTTAAGAGTTCTTCTTTTCCAAGCAGAAGGAGTCCACAAAAGAAGCAGTTTTGTTTCTACTACTTTTGTTTTTCTCTCTTCCTGCGCATTCTCTTGTTTTCATGACGTATTCATTATTTGTTCATAATGTCATTATTTGTTCATAATGAAAGAATAATTGCAAAACTAATTGTCTATTAATATATCCAAATGTTTCTTGCAGGAATACTTCTTAGATAAACTTCTTTCCATGTGATCAGCCATGTCAACTGAGCACATTAATGGCACTTATCCGCTTGAAAACTATGGCGCCATTTCCAAACAGCCAGAAGACAAAATAAGGATTCTGGAGACACCTGAAGATGTAAGCAATATTTTTATTTTTTTTATTTTGTTTTATCCTTTCAATTTCTGTCACATTTGTTTCAACACCTTGATTAGAATTTTTTATTTTCATTGAAAAGAAATTGTCAATGTTTTTTTTGTTTGTTTTTTTTCTTTTTTTTGTTTTAAATTTCAAAATTATTTTTATAAATGTTAAAATTATGTGTATTTTTTTTTTTTTTTTTTTAGAGTGCAGTAAATTTTATTTCTTCTACAATAACAATATTGGAAAAATGTATATATGCAAAATGTTTTTATGTCAT
>OZ038499.1:36324271-36326771 GCA_964036315.1 Acanthosepion esculentum
GTTAACATAGAAAATACGCTTACATCTAGCCATTTCAACTGTAAAATGTTAAGACCTTACTGCCAATCTAGTACTGTGCTTAAATTCATAAAGTCTACGTACCATAGAAGAAAGTGATATTTATTCTGTATAAATTACAGAAATGTGGCACAAGGCCGAAGGGGGGATTGGGGAAAGAACGGTCTTCTTCTGTCTTAAATATAACTTAGCTAGCCGCAAACACTGGCCCAATCGTACAAACAATATTCCTTACACCAAAACAAACAATATTCCTTACACCAAAACAACACATTCATACATACCTTTCTTACTACAACCACCATAATACCTCACCGTCTCTATGAAAATACTAACTAGTCCCCATATTTACAATTCAGTGTCTGTGGGGGGAGGGGAATAAAATAACAATTCTAAAAACTAACCCCAATGAGTACCATAGAGGAAAGTTTGTCAGAACAATTAAGTATTTATAGAAAAGGGAAGGTATGTTATGGCAGTGGAAGAATGACTGAAGCCAAGATGCCATGTCAAGAGCAATAATATTGCAGATTCTTCTTTGGATTTTATCAAATAGCAATGTCCTATTTTTCCCCCAAAACTGCCAAACACAGTCATGCAACAGTTTATAAAAATTCACAACTGTTAATTGTTTTTAATTATTTTTTTTATGCTGTGTAGAAATTTACAACATTTTATATCATCTTTATATATTCAATCAGAAAGCAAGCATTGCAGAAACGTTTTCCTTTCCCTATTTTTATTTTTTGGAAATTTCTTTAGAAAATTTCAAGCAATTACCACTTTTACAAATATCCCAACCTGTAAAATTACTGACTTGCATTCAAAATCTACAAATCAATGGAATGCAAATTTAAAAATGGGGTATTGCTGCCATACCTCGGCTAGAGTGACACTATCCCCACTTTCCACCCATAACAGAGTTCAAAAGTGCTTCCACAGCCTTGTGGGTGATGAAATATTTTCCTCCTACAACCCCTTTGCTACTCTCTCACTATTTTCAATGGCAAATGTTCAGACAAGCTACATTTCTTAGCTCTGCCAGTTCAGACCTTCACAACAAGAACCTGCTATGCCATGCCATGATAACAGTTGACTCATCCTCATTCCATTCCTATTCCATGGGTAAGAGAGATGATTCCCTGATTTCCCCGATCACTACAATCTTAACCTCTTCAAATCTAATCTCAACTGTTATCTATCCTACATATCCTCATAATATGCACATACTTCCCTTTTTTTAGTAACCCTCTATCTTGAGTTGCTCTTATGCCTTGTATTGGGTGAACAATTGTATTCAAAAATGGGCTATTGTCTTGTTTTAGTTTTCAGTGTAGACAGGTTGGGTATTGATTTGGGATTTGTCTACCATTGATTCCAACACCTGTATCAAATGAAATTGTAAAATAAGGACATCTGTTACTTCCAGTCTAGGAAGTTCATTTTTTTCAGTATCCTGGGAATCAACCACATTATTCATTTTGATCACATCTGACGATGTGTGTGGCCAGATTAAGGGCCATTCTTAAATATAAATGATACAATGTTCTTGTATTGCCAGAATTTCCAGAGATTTCTATTCTGGCAAATATCAGAGCTCTTTTTTAGTATAAGCTGTCAATTTTCTGAAGTGATAAGATAACACAAACCATAATTATGAGTTCAAAGACAGAGGATTTAAAAGACATCCCATTAGAAGAAATTCAATCTACTACTGGCCAGACAAAGGAAACGGTACCAGATTCAAAATCATCATCTCCTAAAGAAAATATTTGTAAAGAAGACATACCAAATGTAACTATCTGCAGTCCTAATGTAAGTTGGTACTTTTTTTTTTTGCTGTTTATGTATAAATCAGTTTGTTTTTCTGCCTGTCTGGGGTCATTTTTTGTTTTTTTTAACATAGAGGTAGTTTTGTTTTTGTCTTGATTTTTTTTTTTTTTTTTGTTGTTGTAAAAAGTTACTAGTTACCTCTTCATTATTAAACACTAACCTGTGAGTGTCATTGTCATTTAACATGTTTTTGTGTGTGTGTGTGTGTGTGTGTGTTCTAGGATTTCCTGTGTGTGTTCTAGGATTTCCTGTGTGTGACAAGTTATGTTAGCATTATGTAGGATTTTTGATTGAGGTAAACAGTCAAAATATTATAGTGGACATCCAAATTCTTTCTGCTTTTGTCAGCATTGATAGGTTTATTAAGCACCTAGTGAAAAATATCCATGATATATATATATATATATATATATTTGGGTATTTAGGCAGCAATCCTTCTTTCATGCACATTTCATTGAAAACGACTGACAAGGTGCTTTTATTTAGTTTTTTATACAATTTCTCATGCGATCTAATAATTTTTTTCTTTTCAGATGATAAATTATATAAAAACTGTCCGAATGTTCTTTTTATCCGAGCGCTTTCAGCTATACATTTAGCCATTTTCAAGGATTATATTTTAACTGTTAAAATAAGAAATAGTTTGTTG
>OZ038499.1:36331771-36374271 GCA_964036315.1 Acanthosepion esculentum
TTATAAGAAGTGAAGGAGCTACAGACAGAACTTAACTTCAAATTTACATGTGTGTAAGAACACACTTTTGATTAGATAATAAATAGAAATATTTTCTTTTTTAATTTAAAAAATGAAGCTGAAGCAATCCACTTTGACTGAAATAAGTTTGGTGATTCTTTAAATAGAAATTTTTACAAACACTAATGTAACAATTTTTTATAAATTGTTTGGCTTTCTTTACGGATGGTAGATCTAGTTTTACACTAGTTTTTAAAGAAAAAAAACAGTGATGTCTATGGAAACACATATCCACTAAATAAAATATTTAAAGTAATAAGAAATAAAATTATTCCATGATTTTACTTCTTATTTATAAGATTTACTTATATTTTTCTTTAATCCATTCATTAATTATTCATTATACTGTTCATCCAATACAATGTCCAAGAGCCACTCAAAGTGGAGTTACTGAGCAAAATTACTGTAAGGAAGGAGGAAGAAGAGATTAAGAAGTACACATTATGAGGGCATGTAAGATAGATATTGGTTGACCCAGGAATTGAAGAGACCAAGATTGTAGTTGTTAGGGGTGCATTCTCACAGGATTTTATTCCACAAAGTAACAGTTCTGGAGGGAGATGCTGTCTGAAGTGGAACTTGCTCTTTATCAAAGGAACATGAAGAGAACAGGGATAATGTGCCACTGTGAATATGGCATGGCAGGTCCAAGCTATGAAAGTCTGAACTGGTGGAACTAATGTAACATATGCCATAGTAATAGAGAGGTGAGAAGCTAACAATGGTCCGTCTGTGGAATAAAGGTTGCAGGATGGAGAGAAATTCATCACCTGCAAGGCTGCATAATTGCTTTTGAACTCTGTCTAGGCTGGACCATTAATATTGGGAAGCACCAGACCAGATATGGCAGCCTTAAGCAATTGATAACAAGCTAGTTTTTTCTGAAGAGTCTGAGCTGGATTTGATTTCTATGATGGTCGATGCAATGCTTTCTATTATGGTGACTTTTCTGTAGGTCTAAAGTGTGTTGCATATCATGTGCGAGTTCCTAAGTTGTCTTCTGTGGCATTTGTGTTGCTTTAATGCAGGTTGTATCATCATAATCTCTGAAGTAGGTAAATGAAGTCATATACAGTAGATGGTTGAATTATATAAGTGTTGATATTGGTTTGATATTTGCAGAGGGAGTCAGAACTGATCTGACAAGATCCTAAACTGGTTTTTCTTTAATCTCAAATGAGCTCGCCCCCACCACCACATGCATCTATCAGCTTGTATATATTTACAATAGCCTGTTCCATTTTAAATAGTGAAAGTGTTGGGATCTCTTCTATTGTGTGTGTGTGTGTGTGTGTGTGTGGACAAGGCCTTAGTGAGCAGCTGCTGGCTGTCTTTCTTCCATTGTGCGTGTGTGTGTGTGTGTGTACACACATGTAGATCAAACCAGCCTCTGAAATTCTTCTGAGTTCTGAGAAGCAGTAGGTTTCTATTTTTATATCTATAAGGAGATTCAAAATTTGATTTCACATAGAGGAGTGAACTTTTTGAATACCAGGTTTTCATTGGTTAGAAAATGATTTCACACTGGATCAAGAAGTGAGAGAGGATTCTAAAATGTGTGAACTAAATGAGTATAATAACAAAGAATATCTATAGATCAAGGAACATTTCTAAATATTTGAATAGTTTTGTTATTATATGCCTTGCTATTCAAACCAGCAACATCCATCTTGGTTGTCACTCACAGTGTTTCATGTTGGCCTTTTATCACAACTTCTTTGAAGAAGGCCAAGGGTACAACAGCTGAAACATTGTATATATAACAATTAATATGAGCATGTTCTGAATAGGAAAGTGTATAATAAATTTAAAGAACAAAGGCCACATGATGACCGAGATTGAAGCATATTCATTTTTCTTCGCTGCCGCCAACAAATGTTCAATTACAGAATTTCAAATCCTATTGTACCTTCCAGCCATCTTTGAAGAAGGCTAGAGGGTATAACAATTGAAATATTCTAAGCATAGCAAGCAAGATGATCATGATTTTCTGAATAGCAAAGCATATAATAATGATAATTCCTCATCTCAAACATTCCAACCACCATTGTGAGCATAACAATCAAGATGTGCATGTTTGTCTGAATAGCAAAGCATATAATAATGATAATTCCTCATCTCAAACATTCCAACCACCATTGTGAGCATAACAATCAAGATATGCATGTTTGTCTGAATAGCAAAGCATATAA
This sequence comes from Acanthosepion esculentum, assembly GCA_964036315.1. Classification (NCBI taxonomy): domain Eukaryota; kingdom Metazoa; phylum Mollusca; class Cephalopoda; order Sepiida; family Sepiidae; genus Acanthosepion; species Acanthosepion esculentum. The sequence continues at coordinate 36,334,024 of OZ038499.1, forward strand.
TAATGATAATTCCTCATCTCAAACATTCCAACCACCATTGTGAGCATAACAATCAAGATATGCATGTTTGTCTGAATAGCAAAGCATATAATAATGATAATTCCTCATCTCAAACATTCCAACCACCATTGTGAGCATAACAATCAAGATGTGCATGTTTGTCTGAATAGCAAAGCATATAATAATGATAATTCCTCATCTCAAACATTCCAACCACCATTGTGAGCATAACAATCAAGATGTGCATGTTTGTCTGAATAGCAAAGCATATAATAATGATAATTCCTCATCTCAAACATTCCAACCACCATTGTGAGCATAACAATCAAGATATGCATGTTTGTCTGAATAGCAAAGCATATAATAATGATAATTCCTCATCTCAAACATTCCAACCACCATTGTGAGCATAACAATCAAGATGTGCATGTTTGTCTGAATAGCAAAGCATATAATAATGATAATTCCTCATCTCAAACATTCCAACCACCATTGTGAGCATAACAATCAAGATGTGCATGTTTGTCTGAATAGCAAAGCATATAATAATGATAATTCCTCATCTCAAACATTCCAACCACCATTGTGAGCATAACAATCAAGATATGCATGTTTGTCTGAATAGCAAAGCATATAATAATGATAATTCCTCATCTCAAACATTCCAACCACCATTGTGAGCATAACAATCAAGATATGCATGTTTGTCTGAATAGCAAAGCATATAATAATGATAATTCCTCATCTCAAACATTCCAACCACCATTGTGAGCATAACAATCAAGATATGCATGTTTGTCTGAATAGCAAAGCATATAATAATGATAATTCCTCATCTCAAACATTCCAACCACCATTGTGAGCATAACAATCAAGATATGCATGTTTGTCTGAATAGCAAAGCATATAATAATGATAATTCCTCATCTCAAACATTCCAACCACCATTGTGAGCATAACAATCAAGATGTGCATGTTTGTCTGAATAGCAAAGCATATAATAATGATAATTTGCCATCTCAGAAATTTCAATAAAAATAGATTCATGCTTGATTTGTCAAGATCTGTCAACTGAGTTTGTTAATTATATCTTCATTTTACATCTTGCAGCATGGTTCTAGATCAGTGTTTCTCAACCAGTGTTCTCCAGAACCCTAGGGTATCACAAGAGGTCACTAGGTGATCCATGAGAATCAGAGATAAATAGGTTAAATATATTTTTAGTCATTTTTATTTAGTTTTATATTCATAATTTTACTATACATGTACAGCATATTGTTAGAAAATCATAATAAATTGATATTGGTTCATTCTTATAATGATATTGGTTCATGTTTATTTTTTTGTGTGTTTATAGATTTTTTTTTGTGAATGAAAACCTCAGTGTGAGGTATTATAAATGAACAATATGATTTTTTTTTTATTTTGCATCGCCAATAAATTTGACAAAAATGGTGGTCATTTTTTTCCCTAAACCAGAAAAAAAAATGTTTACTACATGAACTACAATAAAAAATTAAGGGATAGATACTAATAATGGTATATAACAATTTTTATGCAGGGGTTCAATGAGACATGAAAACTTTTTCAAGAGTTTCACAAGAGTAAAAAGGTTGAGAAACATGGATCTAGTCCTTCATTAAGACAGTCAAATTGGACAAAAATTGTCTAATATTAGGATAAGAAGATTGAGTTAAGTGAAGATGGGTCGGCCTACATTGAAAATCTCTATTTAAAATCTTGCTTATTATTTTAAATAAATAACCCAAGTCCAAATATTGATATTTAAAAAAAAAATAAAATTCCTCCACTACAAGGCTCGCGATCCACTCAAGATAGAGGGTTAATGTTAAAATGGTTAAATGAATGGGATGATGAAGACTCGAAGCAACAAAAATGTGGTTCTACAAAAGGATTCTGAAAATACCATGAATATGTAAGCAACGACAAAGTAACAAAAATGACACTTAATATCAGGAAGAGACTGTTGAAATTTCTAGGGCACATAATGAAGAAAGAAGGCTTGGAAAAATTTATACTCACAGGACAGATTGAAGGTAACTGAGACAGAAGAAAGCAATGTATAACCTACCTGGCGAGCTTGAGTGAATGGATGGTAGAGCAGGGTTTGGAAGAACTGGCAAAAAGACAAAATTCATTAAGAGCTACAAAGGACAGGAAATTGTGGAGAGCCATGATCACCAACGTCCAGAAGGGACACAGCACATAGAAGAAGATATGAATGAAAAAGAATGTGACTTTTACCCACCACATAGAACCCTCCCTGCCCTCCATTAGAATATTTGAGGCTCAACTCCACAAGAGCACCTCTCTGCAACTGCTTGGTATCACACTGTCCGCTGACCTGAGATGGAACAAATACATTGAATCAGTAGCTTCATTTACCACAAGGAAAGTTGGTTCTCTGTGTCGTGCCAGAAAGTTTTTCTTGCTGGAGTCAATCCTTCAAATCTATAAATCAACCATTCACCCTTGCATGAAATACTGCTGTCGTACATGGTCTGGAGCCACTGCTGTTTGTCTTAAGGTCCTCGACAAAATCCAGAGATGGACATGCAATGTGATTGGCCTTGATCTGGCATCTTGTTTACAGTCACTCTCTCGCAGACATGCCATCACTTCCCTCTGTCTTTTCTACAAATACTTTCACAGTAACTGCTCCAATGCTAGTTCCCAAACTGCATGAATTTAAATGTGCTACTAGGTTGGCATCTCAGTCCCACCCTTTCACTGTCAAAACTGTTAAATGTAGCCGTCTCCTCTACTCTAATAGCTTCATGTCTCACACTTCCCGTCTTTGGAACTCCCTTCCTCTTACTTGCTTCCCTGATAGCTATAATCTCCAAATATTCAAATGCAATGTCAATCGACATCTCCAGATGCCTTGATCTATTCCCCGTCCTTCTCTTCATCCTTTCCTCTATCATGCCTCTTTACTTTTGCTCCCACTCTCTGTAACCCCTTGCGTGCTAGAGGCACTCCCGCCTTGCTTGGGGGGAAAGACTTAAAAAAAGAAAAATAAATAAATAAATAAGGACGGAAGGTAACAGTTGATTCTTGACTTGAAAAAGGTTGAGATTGTAATATTCAAGGAAGCCACACACACAGTAGTCTGTTCCACAAATTGACAGTCATTGCGGTGGGGCTGAGTGGAACTTTCTTTTTACATTTAGAACATGGAGAAAATGAAGGTGATTGGACCCCATGGAGTGCAGCAAAGTGTGTCCGAACTGAAGGTCTGAACGGGTGGAACTAAAGAATGGAGCTCATTTGAACATTTGCCATAGAAGTAACAATACATTAGTGATAGGCTTGCAGTCTGCATAGTGAACAGGTCTTCCCACCCACCCACAAAACTATATAAACAATTTTGAACACTCAGAATTATATGACTATTACAGCTGCCATGAGACAGATAAAATATTGACTAAATTCAGCTTTTTTTCTAGCATGATTAATAAAGAGAACACCTAGTGACTATTAAACTTAATTCGGTCGTCAATGAACTTGCTACCAATTACTCAAAAAAAAAGAAAATCAATTTGCAAGTACTTCTTTAACAGAACATCAGAAAGAACAGGATTAAAAGGAAAGAAAAATGTTAGAGGTATTTCATAACAAATACACATGGTTAGGAATCGTATTGTAATATTTTTTTTTACACAGAAACAGCCATAGGTATTTGACATTAAAGAAATCCTATGAAATGTCAATCCTCTTTTAAATTTTTTTTTTGTTTGGCAGCTTTGAAAACGGATATCTATCAAGTTTATTCAATTTAAACATTTACTAAGTCATGTTCCTACCTCTAGGGAGCAAGTTAGCTCCCTTGTTATGATGTGTGTCCTAACAATGTATATAAAATGGCACAAGCAGATGTGAGTCAAGCATGCATAACACAGGCATACATATATACGAAGGTCAGCTGAAATTTCATAGGCTGACCAAGATAATCTCATGGAATGTGGCCAAATATTTTTCAGCAGAGTTTCCTTACAGTCCACATATTTCTTCCATCAGTGTTACACAGCTTGGATCCCAATGGTGAAGAAGCTTTCATCCTGTTGGTCAAAAGTCATCAACAGCAAATATATCATCATCACAGCAATACTGGATCCCAACCAAGTGTTTTTCATGTTGGGGAACAGATAGTCAAACCAGGAGAATAGGGAGGGTGATCAACCAGTTCAAAGTCACAGTCACACACAATAGCTATTGAAACCAAAAATTTGTGTGCTGGAGCATTGTCCTGCTGAAACAAAGACCCCTTTCACCAGTTTTCCTAGGTTTTTGGTTTTGATAGCCTTTCATAACTGCCTCAGCAAGTTAGCAAATTACTCTCAATTGATGGTGTAGCCCTTCTGAAAATAGTCAATAAACACAATGCCTTTTGCATCCCTAAAAACTGAGGTCATCACCCTCCCTACAGATGAAACAACCTTAGCCTTCCCTGGAGTAGGTGAGGAGGAGGTGTTTCCACTGCTTGGATTGTCTCTGGCTCAAAGTGATGAACCCAACACCCATCCTGGGTTAGAAAACAGTCAAGGAAACCAGCTAGATTTGCCTGAAACCATGTCAGATGTTTGCGTGATATGATCAGGTATCCGAAGACGTGGCACCCACCAAGCAGAAACATTCTTCATGCCAAGTTCATTGGGCAGAATATTCTCAGCTCTTTCACAGGATATGGTAATAGCTAGTTGGTTTATAGTCCAATGCCTGTCATCCATTACCATGTCCATCCTGGGTAAGACGATAAACTATATCCGCATCCAGGGTAAGACAATAAATTACATCTGACAGCAAGGCCTCTGATCACGAGGTTTTGAGAAGTGTGGAACCACCTTTTAATTGCTGGTGTTCCCTGGTTCACCCTGACCTGGAGTGATAGCACCTGTTAGGGTCCCAGCTATGAGCAAATAATTAACCCCCAAACTGGGCTCAAAACACTATAAAAGTGTAAAAATAAGTTTTAATACCAGAAATACTTTGTAAAAAAATTATTACCAGCAATAAATTTTTGAAGAAAAAGTTATTACCAGCAATACATTTAAAAAAAAAAAAATATATATATATATATTACCAGCTATACATTTTTGAAAAAATATTACCAGCAATAGATTCTGAAGAAAAAAAAATATTACCAGAAATACATTTTTTGAAGGAAAAAAATATATCAGGAATACATTTTTGGAAAAAAAATATTACCAGAAATAAAAATTTTGTTGGCATCAAATAACCCATTGAGGTTGATATGAGGTTTGATAAAACAAAACAAACTAAACCAAACCAAACCAAACCATTACTATGTGGTGAACACAATCAATGTTTTCCTTGTTAGTAGCAGTTGCAGGATGTCCTGACCTTAGGTTATCTTCAATACTCTCCCTTCTCCTCCTAAATTCAGCTCCCCACTTTTGCACTGTTGATAAAGCAACATCCCCCTAATGTAGTAACCATGTCATCTTGAATCTCCTTGGGTGCTAAACCCTTTTTCTGCAGGTACTTGATAATACCAAGATGCCAAATTTTGTTCATTGTCAAGAGAAGTTGCTATTAGTTACTTTTGAAGTCTTCTTTGAACAGTCAGATGTCGGTTTACCTGGAAATAAACAATGCGGTTCTTAAAAAGAGTTGAAATTGATACCTGCAATATTTCACAGCTCTAACATCATTCCTTTATAGTTAGCCTATAATCTTTTTAGCCCATCCTCATGCATTACATATGCAAAGTCCCACTGCAGATAGTGTGATGGACAGAGAATCAGCTCTTTTGTAATATAGACTTCTATATGCATTTGCAAACCCTTGGCAAAATTTATAAAATCACCAGACTTAGAGAATGTTCACTCATTTTTTTTAATTTTTTATTTCATTGTAAATAAACAAATCACATGTAAAACAATTTTTGTTTAACAGTTAAAAATTCTGGTTTCATGAAACATACATCAAAAAAATGTTATTACTTTTAACTAATAGGATAACTTTTTCAGATCAAACAGAGAAAAATTTTTAGAAGCATAAAAAGGAAATAATAATAATATTTGGGCTTTTATGATGACCTAAATTCTTTGAGACACATTCTTTACTAATGAAAAATAATATTCTCCATCAAGTTGGTTCCAAATTTCTTGAATAGCAGTTGACAGATCAACTTTACAAGAGAAATCCTCATCAAGGACCATTTTTTGTTTTAATTTTCATCATAAATGTTAATTCAGATGGAATCCAGCCTCTTTGCAATCCATGTCACCAAATAGACGTGTCTTTCCTGAAGAAAAACTTTAGAATTCTTTGCTTTATGGCAAGAGTATTATCATCCTCAAAATGCATTTTATCAATAAACTGTTTTTCTATCAATGGGATGAAAAAGTTACCTCAATTTAAATGTACATCTGTCTATTGACGGCGGAGGCTTGTAATTATCATTTCTCCTGGTCACTCATCTGACATGCAATCCCCTTATCATAAATTGCTGATAACAGTTTCTGATCTGTGAGGTTTTAGTTGTGATATAACTACTGAGCTACAGAAGTAAATAGCCTTGAAAATGAAGTAATTAAACTAGTATGTCCAGCAAATTTTATAAACAAATTAAAGTCATCCCTTCAGATCCACAGGTTTTTGTACTCATGGACTCAACCAACTCTAAGTGAAAAAAAAATATTTGAAAAAAATTACAAGAAAGTTCCATAAAACAAAACTCAAATTTTCCACAAGTTGTGCACTATGCAGAATCCATTTGAATGCAGTGATAATTAAGCATTACCTTGCTGCAGCCATCCACCATTTAACAGATCCTCTGTTTCCAAGACTTAAACATCATTTGTTTTGGGTCACATTTGTTCTTTGATTGCACATGCACTTTTGTTTTTTTCTTATCTGAAATTGGGATGGAAACATCTGTAAAAATAATTAAAGAAATTCCTCTTTATTAAATAAGTCCAGAAAATTTTATTAAAATCCAATATTAGTTGATTTGTTTTGTAGATTTTTAAAATTAAAGTGTTTTTTCTTTTGCCTATAAATTTTCTAATGCTAATCATTTTTTCCTTGTTTACAGGCAAATGACTTTTCTCTTATATTCCAAGTTCCATTGAGTGTGCACAAGTCTTTAATGAGGTGTGTCAGAAAAGAAACAGAACTGAAGTCACAAAAAAATCTGTCAAATCCAAACTACAAGTTACTCCTTTGAAATTTCCCCCTTGAATCTAATACACTTACCTATCCTTCTCCACCATACCTCTATTCATTCCTGGAAGAATTCTGGGATTCTCCACAGCCCTCACAGTGGCTCCCATGTCAAGAAAACTGGTCCTCTTGATGAATATCAATGTGCTGGAGAAACCTCCCTACTCACCTGACTTGATCCTGTGCAATCTTTTTCCTTTTCTGCCAGATTAATGGGGGTTATCAATGGGATCTATTTTCCAGACATAGGAGCCACCAAGAGGGCCATGACAACAGAGCTGCAGAGAATCCCAGGGGAATCCTTTCTGGACTGCCTGATGGTGCAGTGAAGGATGGGAAAGTGTGTTAAACTTAAAGGGATAATTTTGAAATGGGGGACTTGTAGATTGGAATTTGACTTGAATTTTTGTGACTTCAGTCTTGTTTCTTTTCTTATATTAGAAGTTTCTCTTTCTTCTAACTAATGGCACAAAGATTTCGATGATAAAATTTACTTTTATACAAATGTTGGTTTTCCACTGTTTATGCCATTGTTTATACCTACAATATAACAATTATTTATATCATATTTGCATTGCATTAGGCATTATATGCAATCTAGAGATGATTCAAAGTATATGGAAGGATATTAGTAGGCTATATGCAGATATTAAATTATTTTATATAAGTAAGTAGGGCCTCCCTCTCCAGAGATTTCTTAAATCAATTTCTAACAGAAACTGAAGGATGACTGCATAATCTATTCATCTTACCTAGTATTGAGGTGTACTTTGTCCAGGTAATGTTCACTTTTCTTGACTGGTTTTGTTTTTAGCTCTTATGGAGGGGAAGGATGCCCATCTGTTTGTTCATTAGATTGGCTTCATACTAAGATTAGAGATGATTTGCAAGTAATGACATATGTAGTAGAATGGATGGGACCATGTAACATATATGTAGTAACCTATAGATTAGATGGGACCAGGCAATGTGTTATATATATATATATATATATATATATAATAACCTCTACAAAACCAAAACATCAACCTGAAAACTCAAGTCATATTCTTAAATAACCACATCAAATCAAGACTTTTATATAGATACCATGCATGGTGCCAAACCTGTTCAGAAATATCTAAACTGTCAGCTAAAAAGCAACGGCCTACTAAGATAAATGGTTAAAAAAAGGATCTGAGTGAGTGAAGACTGATGCTCTTGGCAAAGATCATCCCTCTTTGAACATTGTGGAGTGGTTCTACAGATACACAAAGAACTGTCCAGAAACCAATTCCCTTGAGGACTACCAACAGCAGCAACAACTAAAATGGATAGCACATGTAACTTGAAGAAAAAAATTGACAGCATAACCAAGATGTTGACATTCCGCACTACTTCAAATAAAAGGTTAGGAAGGAAACACCCATCAATACGGGAAAGAGTGATAACAGCTACTGGAATTGAAAAAAAAAACTATTTTCTCTAAAAAAAAAAAAAAAAAAAAATTGTTTTAGAAGAAAGATTCTATAAATTTCAATATTTCAAAAGCAATACAGGCTGCTCAGTCAATGAATGAGAAATGTAGGGAAATGGTTAATATGACCATTAACATAAATTAGATGGAACCAGACAATCAAACACAAATTTTGTTTCTGAGTTTTTAGAATTTCTGCTTTTACAGAAATCATTCATTTCTAACGTTGTGTAGTGATTGTTTTCTTAACAGCTATTCTGTTTTTTGTTTTTTTTTCTTCCTCCTTCATTTGGTATTAATGTGACTGTCTTATGAGAAAACAAATTAACTGCTGAATTCAATGCTAGAGTTGTCTGCTATTTGATTTATTATATTGAACTGGTAATCAATATTTAAAACGTTTAACTTAGCTTCTTTCACGTCTTAAATGAACCAAAAATGATTAAAAAAAAAAAATTCCAATAAAAATATTTTATTAAATCCACAAATTTTTAAGATACGTAAAGTTATCTAATTTAAGTAAATTATATGTCAGTTAATCTAAAATCACAATAGATTCAGTTTTAATTTAATATGAAATTTAGGAATATTTTCATTTTTAAAATAATGTTAAAAAATGTATTTTGTGCTGACTGACAAACCTATCTTACTTGTTATTCATTCTGTGAACATTTCTGTTCAATCCATAAGATTGTTAGTGTACGATAGTATTTTTTAGAGTATCAGGAATTAGTTCATGCTCATCTCCTCTTTAAGTAACATGCAATAGGTTATACTGGGTTACATGGTACCCACAACAAGGAGTAATCTCTGACTTGGCCTAGAGTAATTACCAAAACTGACCAAAAACATTGAACACTCATTAATGCTTAAAACTGATTAGCAAACTTACATTTAAGTGAGTGTTAACTCATGTGTTTAAACTTTAATGATAGAGATAATTGATGAATTTAATGCTATCTTATTTTGAAATGAAAATAAGTCTTAAGAAGTAGAATATTTAATTTGAAAATTTCTGTATGCCATTTTAAGAACAAGTTAATAATACAACTATGATAAAAATTAAAATCTTGTCCTGATTCATGAATCATTTCATCACACCTAAAAATATTCAGTGGGCTGTAATATGGTTTGCCAAAGATTATCCTTCATCAGATCTAATAGACTGGTGCTACACAATCACAAAGAACTTTGCCAAATAACATAAACCAAATCCTTTGAAGACTTCCAACACTGGTAATAACTAAAATGGATAGCACATATAACTAGAAAAGAAAATGATGATATAATTGAGATGATGACTTGCTACACTTTGGAAGGAAACTCCCATCAATATGAGAAAGAGCAATGCCAGTGGACTTCAAATTCCTATTTTTCTGAAAAAAATGTTTTAAGAGGAAGATCTTATAAATTTTACAACCAGAAATAGAAATAATTTCAAGAGCAGTACAAACAGTAGCAACTCTGCTGCAAAACTAAAAACCATTTTAGAAAGGCAAGTACATATGCTTGAAATTAAAGATCAAACTTTTGTGTGTATTGGCCTTCTCAGTCTTTCTATATGTCGGTAAATTTTGGACATTAACAGTAGAATTACAGTGAAGAATCCCAGCATTAGAAATGAGATACTACAGAAAAATCCTAGGCATCTCCTACATAGACAACATCACAAAAATCAATTTTGAAACCCATTCTATTTCCATCTGCAAAAGCAGGGATATCTATCTGCCTGAAATCAAAGATCAAACTTTTGTGCGTATTGGCCTTCTCAGTCTTTCTGTATGCCTGTGAATCTTGGCTATTACAGATAACTGCTAACCCTACACTTGACCAGTTTAAAATTGTTGTGATCAGGAATTGGTTCCACAAAACGGCAGTTTGTGGGAAGAAGCTGCTTAAGTGGAACTTACATCTCACCAATGGAATACAAAAGGAATGGGAGTGATTTGCTACAATGTGCATGACATGGTGGGTCTTAGCCATGAAGCTTAGAACTGGTGGAACTAAGGAATGTAGTTCATCTGAACAGTTTCCATGGAAATAGCGATAGAGCAATGAGAAGATTGCAATGCTTTGTCTGTGAGAATGGGATTTCATGGATCAGGGGAATAATTAAAGATGTGGAAATGCTTTTGGACTGGAGTTTTTACAGGGAACTGACCATTTTTCCAGCATCTTTAGAGATGGATTTTATGTACAAGTTCCGCTTAAGGTCTAGGTTGAGCAATAGATCCTTAACATACAGGGCCTCCCTGAGAGGAAACCTGCTATTGCGATGGGTGAAAATTCAGTGTCTGCTCAGCAATGATGGAATGTCACTAGTTTGGTTTTTGGAAGCATTGAATGTGACTAGTCATTTTTTTTTTTTTCAGAGGAGAGATCAGCTTCCAGGCTCTGGTCATCTAGAGTTTTGGAGGTGCACTCATATATCATAGTATCATCAGCATAGATATTCATAGATGCTACAGAACCATTTTAGGCATCTTGTATGTTGACCATATCACAAATGGTACAGTACATGACACCTGTTCCACTGAGCTTAAGGTAGAAACATAAATTATGAGACTGACCGCTGAAAAAACCAAATCAACACAAGACATGGTAAACACAACAACTTTTTTCAAAACTCCTGCTGGACCCCGTTTTGCTCCCAGCATTCCCGAGTGGGAATGGAAGTGCTTAAAATCATAATCAACATTATTGATGTTGTTTTAAACAACACCAGCAGACAAGTAGCAGACCCATTGGAAGACCTCGTATCCACGTTCAAGAAGAGAAATTTGAAATGCTATAGACATTTCATAAGAGCCAATGATCTTTCCTCTGCCATCCTGCAAGGTTCTACCTTCGGCAAAAGAAGAGACAATGTCCAATGTCGTTGATTGAACTGGAAGATCATTCACAGAAACTTGGATGCTGGCATTCAAAGAAGACATATGGAGAGAGCTGATGATAATGATTTACAGCCAGAGATGACATGGCCAATTTTCAATCCTCTCTGTATTGTGTCACACTTTTGTCTTTGCTTTATTATAGTGTCTGGCAGAAACTCTAAGACTTGCTTTGCAGTTTTAGTTTTCACTCTCATGAACATGTTTTATCTTTCATTTCTCAATCTCTTCTCTTTTGGTTCTTTTTTTTTTTTGATATTTTTTATTGATAAACACTTCAGTTGATGTAAATCATCATGCATTGTCTTGTCTTTTATTCTGCCAGTATTTATTTGTGTCTCTTTAGCAGCAGCAGCATAATGTTATCATTCTCTTTGAATTTCTTCACTCCTTTTCATAAAAGAATTTCCTTTTGCCATTGATGTGCTTCAGTTTTAGTAGGATGTTTCTGGCCACAGCTTTCAAAGTTAATTAGCACGTATCCTTTCTCATCTTCCTTCCATTTTGCTAAAAATCAAACTGCTAATGTCTTTTTTCTGTCCAAATTTCTGGGTATGACAATAAGCTACATCTGGCAGCAAGACCTTTGATCAGGAGGTTTTGAGGAGTGTGAAACCACCTTTTAATTCCTGTTGTTAGCAGGTCTACCCTGACCCGGGCTGGTAGCGCCTGTTTGGTCCCCAGCTATGGGCAAATAGTTAACCCCAAAACTGGGGTCAAAACACTATGAAAGTATATACATTTTCATAGTAAAAAAAAATACCAGAAATACATTTTTGTAAATGAAATTACTAATGCTCCCAAGAAAATTAAATTTCAGCATTTAATGACCCATAAGAAGTTGATATGCCGTTAAACAAACAAATATACTAAGTCCCCGGCTCCTGTGTTTCTGTCCAAATTTTACATCATTTACAGTTATAATAATGTCTTCATTTTTGTTGGCTTATGGTCATATCACATTGAAACAAGTTCCTGTACAATCACCAAATTTATGCTACATCGAGCCTGGTCAGTACCTAGATGGGTAACTGCTCAGATATATACCAGGTGCTATAAGCTTAGATGTTCGGGTCATGTAATGCATAATAGTTTGAAATTGTTCCTCAGAGAGCTGAATTTCCAAATCTCATTGGCTTTGTTATACACTTACATGTAAATACCCTTCGAAAAAGGTATGAATACACCTATTCTCCCACAACTATGTGTTAAGTAGTAAGACATGTATCAATAAATCAAAATTATCTCAAAAAAAATTCTTACAAACTAAAAATATTTTCTGGCTTTTATAAACCCACAAATAGTTGATAGTGTAGATGTTGAAGTCAATAGCTGGTTAACTTCAGCAACCAGTAAGTCATTCCTACTACTACTGCTCCTTATGAGGAAAATACTTTTATTACTTAAGCCTACACCATGGACCCTTAAAAAAAAACCCCAAAAACATGCTTCTCTACAAAAGAAATAGACCAATTCTTCTTTAACTCTGTCCACAGTCACTTTTTAATTTAAGAATTGGTTTATTCCTGAATTAACTTTTCAGCAATCTTTAACCTTCTTGTTCACCAAAAAAAATGGTGTGTCAAAAAGACAATTTTCTCTTGACACCGCCATTATTTTAACTACCTTCACTCCTCAGCAATGTTTGTTGTTTTAAAAAGCGAAGATTAGAATTGTGATAAAACCTAAATATATGAAAGTGAATTTATGCATTTTCTTTGTTCTTGAGAATTTATAACAAAAATAGTAAATTAGATTGTTTATTGGAATGGTTGGCAAAATATCTGCTAACTGCCAAATGATTCATACTTTATAAAATGGTAAATAGTAAGGATTTCTTTATAGTTGGTTCACATACTTTAATAATTTGTTTATAAATTTACAAATAAATTGCTTTCATATTTCTTTATAAATTAGTAAATGATAAATATTGCATCGCATTGGTTTTAATTGTATTAGTTTTTTAGAATGTTGTAAATATAAAATTATTCTTGTAAATAAACAATCTAATAAATAATGTTTAATATTTTTGTTGTCAATTCTCAAGAATAAAAAAAATGTATACATTTATCTTCAGCATATATTTAGGTTTTATTACAATTCTGATCATTGCTTTTTAAAACAACAAATATTGCCGAGGGAGTGAAGGTGGTTAAAATAATAGCAGTGTCAAGGGAGAACCCATCCTTTTAACTGATGTAAAATAGTTCAATTTCAGCAAGTGATTGACATTTATAGCTGCTAGCACTACTTGATCAAGAAATGATAAATTGAAGCATTTTAGCATTGCTGTTAATACATCAAGACCATGACATGCATTCCAAACAGAAGAGTTTTTTATATATATATCTTTTGCCCCATGATATGACTGAATAATCTGAGACAGATTTCAATTTTCAAAGTCTTTTCTTCTGTATTTCAATACTGCATTTGCCAGTCTACAAGATACATGGTTTATAAAGCTATTTTGAGGACTGCTGTTCAAGACTATTTATCCAGCTGTCCATCTCTGGTTTAAGTAAATGGCCTCCTCTCAACAAACATTTCCTAATTATGTTGATGCCTACCCTGATTTTCTGTGTCAAATTCAGTCCAAGTTTCAACCTAGTTAAGTAGTACATTCTGCTCTTGTAATTCACCGTCAGTCATGAACTGGAGATACCAGAATTAAGCAAATGTGAAAATTTAAATATCTGGGAAGTGTTTTAACTGGAGAGAAAATGTGACACCAAAATTTGAATGTAATAGTGAAAGATGCCTTCTGAAAGCCAAACAAAGTATTAAGAAACAGGAAAATTTCATAAGAAACAAAGAGTAGTGAACTGCTATGTAACATAAGTACTCTTATATGGCAGTGAATGCTGGACAGTCTCCTCACAGATGAAGAGAAAACTTGAGACAAGGGATGTAGTTCTACAGAAGGATGCTGAGAATACCATGGACAGAGCGTATAAGCAACAAGGAAGTTTTAAGGAAAATGGAAATTAAAAAGGCAATTATATATAAACTCAGAAAGTGAGAGTTGAAATTTCTGAGACACATAATGAGGAAAGTTTGAAGAATTTGACACTCACATGACCTTTATGGTAAGATGGACATTGGAAAGCAATAAGTAACCTACCTAACAAGCTGTGTAAATGGATAGTAGAACAGGGATTAGGAGAGTGATGGTGAAAAAGTAAAAAATTACTGAGAAATAGGACGCTGTGAAGAGCCATGATCACCCAGGTTCTGAAGGGAGATAGAAGAATTTACTAATGGGTATTTCAGCTGCATGAAGCTGTAGTTGGTCTGATTTCAAATCAACAATTGTCAAAGTCCCCATTATTTGTCTCTATTCATACAAGATCTCTCTACATATATGGTCTCCTCTTGAGTGACATGTTACATAGCTGTGATATTATTCAGCCTTATGCTTTGATGTTTGAGACCTGTTGGGAAATATTCAGCAGATACAGAAACATAATCACTTAGATGTTAATAGTTTTGATAATGGCAAATCATAACATTTTTTTATTGGCCACAAATTCTATACTATTATTTTGTGCATAAAACCCATGTGACCTGATTTTATGATATGAAAAAAAGAATTACAATGATGTTACAAATTTTGACAGAAATGTGTGATGGATGAATACATTTAAAAAAAAAATTATTCCATTTACAACTTTAGTCAAATCTGAATAAATATTACTGAAAAATTGTTTTCTCACACTTTTTATCTCTGGAACACTCTTCCAATTTCTTGCTTTCTTTCCACCTACAATTTTAAAGAATTCAATCATAACATCAGTCAGTATCTTCTGTCATTGTGAATCCTGTTCTTTTATTGTCCTTTCCTCACTTATTCTGACTAAAGACTTCTCATTCACTTTCACTCCCTGCAACACTTTTGTCCTCATGGCATTATTACCTTGCTTGGGATGAAATGATTAAGAAAAGAAATTGTCGCTTCTCAATCAAAATAAATGAAATAAATGTACTACCATTTCAGTACCTGTGTACTTAGTGAAATTTCAGAGCCAAACTGACACCACCCACCAGCCAGGTGTTTGGTACCTTACTTGGTACTTCCACCAAGTATGAACTTATTTACTTGTCCGAAGTACAACAACTGCAGGATTCATCTCTATAACATGGAAAATTGAACATGAGAATATGACCAATTAAATATATGGGTGGTGTTTTACTAAAATAGCCTGAAAATATTTTAGTACATGTGTATGTAAATAATAAAATTTCCAGACAGTGGTATCATGAAATTTCTTTAAAGGTACTTTGGTATTTGGTGTCTGGGATTTTGTTCTCCTACTCAGATAATGTGATCAGTACTTCTGTGGTGATAGAGAAATAAATAACAAATAAATAATAATAAGACTAAAATTTCACCATCTCTAAAACTAGATGGATAAATTGCCAGAACTGCCAGGCCACAATGCCATATTTCAACCAACCAACCAATCAGAAAGCTTTCACAGCCAGGATATAAGAAAAGAAAGAAATAAATAATAACAATGTTATACTCCAAGCCAAATCTTGTTGCAATTCATGAACCCTTCTTGATAGTCAGCAACCAGAATGGCCTTCAGGTCATCTCGAGGTCACTGACTGGCAGATGTAGTGGCAAGCAGGCCCATAACAAGCAATTAAACTTTTTTTCTGCCAATTGGAAAGCATCGCAAACCAAAGATACAGATGCCTTCTAGATCTGCTAACATAATATAAATACAACCCCACATGCCACAAAAAAGGCATTCTCATCTCACCAGTGGCTTCTTCCCTCAACTTGTCCCACAAGAACGTATCCCCTTGGCAGCCGGGCTGTCCTGCCACTATTACTTCCAGACTTCCCTTCTGCACCACTCACATGAAACTGAAACTTGAGCATCATTCTACCATCCTCCCACTCCAGCTTTTCATCCAAACAACTTCAATCATAAAATCACAGAACTATTTGTTAAATGGACTCTTATTTTCTGTATTGACTCCTTGTTACCGTTGTGTATATAACTTTCCTTGATTTTTTGTTTGTTTTTTTTTCTTAAAAATATATATTCAACCTTACTCTGGTGTTCATCTTTTTCGTTGCTACCATATGCTTATTATAACAATGAGTCCAAAATTTTCACTACATCTAAAATAGTTCAACCAACCAATTGGAAAGCTTTTACAACCATTATATAAGGCCACAAGCCAATGAGAATCAAAGTGCCCTTCTTGAAGAAGTGGATCTATAGATGTGTATATAATCAGGATAGAAAATCAGCCAAAATGAGAATCAATAAATAAATAAATTTAATCCATTTTCTGATGTTGCAGTTATCATAGCATATCCAGAAATGAAATATATTTGCATGACCAGTTGGCAATTTTAGACAGCTAAATGCACTTGCTACATTAAAGACATATAACCTTTCTTTTTTTCACTTCATTAGATTTACACTATTTATTATTATTTATTGGAATGATTGTCAAAATCTCAGCTAATTGCCAATTGATTCAAATTTTATAAAATGGTAAATAAGGATTTCCTAATAGTTGGTTCATATATTTTAAAAGTTTAGTGAATGTTTATAAATTTATGAATAAAAATGTTTTCATATTCATTTCATTATAAATGATAAATATTGTATCAGTCTTAATGCAATTAGTTTTTAGAATTTTGTAAATATAAAATTCTTGTACATAAACAATTTAATAGTGTTTAATATTTTTGTTGTCAATTCTCAAGAATAAAAATATGTATAAATTCTTCATATATTTAAGTTTTATTACAATTCTAATCATCACTTTTTAAAACAATAAACATTGCCAAGGAGTGAAGGTAGTTAAAATAATAGCAGTGTCAAGAGAAAATTGTCCTTTTTACGCTCCATATTTTGCTAGCATGAATGTCCAATGTTGCCAAATTTTGAATATTACAATAATATAGATGTGTCTAAAATTCAATATACTATAGACAGACTCATTTCTTCTATGTGCTGTGTCCCTTCAGTACATGGGCAATCATGGCTCTCCACAATTTCCTATCTTTTTTGCTATCTCTCCTAATCCCTGTTCTGCCAACCATCCACACAAGTTTGCTTGGTAGGTTATGTGCTGCTTTCCTCTGTCTCTCTAGCCTTCAATATGCCCTCTGAGTATCAAATTTTCTAGGCCCTCTTTCCTCATTATGTGCCCTGAAATTTCAACTAACTCTTTTTGATGTTAAGTATAAGTGTCCGTTTTGTTTCCATTTTCTCCAAAGCTTAATTGGTGTTCACATGTTCGGTCCATAGCATTCTCATCATCCTTCAGTAGAACCACATTTCTGTTTCTTCAAGTTGTTTCTTCATCTATGAGGAGATTGTTCAGCATTCAATTCCATACAGGAGAGCTGATATTGTATAATGGTTCAATACTCTTTTCTTTGTTTCTAATGAAATTTTCTTGTTCGTTAATCCTTAGCATTTAGAAGGCATCAATTGCTATCCCAACATGCCTTCAGATTTCAATGTCTCATTTTTCCATCCTCTTAAATTGTTGCACTTGCTTGATTTTAGTATCTCTAATTTGTAATTTGCATGTTGGACTGTTCCTTTTGCTGGCAACCATGCATTCTTTCTTCTTACAATTGATGTTTAGTCTTTTCTTCTCCCTTTCCTTCAGTACCTTCTGGCGAAGTTCTTGTAGTTTCCTTTCTGTGTCTGCTATCAACACTGTGTCATCTGCATATCTAATGTTGTTAAGATTATGGCTGTAATAATTAATCCTGGTAGGACTTCTGCTTTTAGGGCATATAATGAGGAAGGAGGGCTTGGAAAATCTGCTACTCATGGGACAAGAGGGACAGAGGAAAACAATGTATATCATACTTAATGAGCTTGAGTAAATGGATGGTGGAACAAGGCTTAGGAGAAATAACCAAAAAACAACAAATTTTATTAAGAGCTACAAAGGGATAGAAAATTGTGGAAAGCCATGATCACCTACACCCAAAGAAATCATAGCACATAAAAAACGAGGGTAGGACTTCTAATTCTCTCGGGACTGCTTCACTGTAAAGCTTGACAAATCTGGTAAGAAGACACAGCTTTGTCATACTTCCCTTCTTATTTTTTTATATTTACTGAATTCATTTTCTATCCATATGCAGGCGGTTTAGTCCTAGTATAAATTCTGGATAATTCTAATATCCTTCCCAAATAAATCCAGCTTACCAAGCAGTTCCAACTATTCATTATGATGCACTTTATAACACTTTTACATAATCTATGAAACATAGGTATACATCCTGTTGCATTTTTATTGCGCTTTTTGATATAATTCTGAACATATATATTGCATTCCTTATTCCAGTGTCTTATTGTTGTGTTCTATTTTGGTCTAATTCTGAACATATATATTGCATTCCTTGTTCCAGTGTCTTATTGTTGTGTTCTATTTTGGTCTAATTCTGAACATATATATTGCATTCCTTGTTCCAGTGTCTTATTGTTGTGTTCTATTTTGGTCTAATTCTGAACATATATATTGCATTCCTTGTTCCAGTGTCTTATTGTTGTGTTCTATTTTGGTCTAATTCTGAACATATATATTGCATTCCTTGTTCCAGTGTCTTATTGTTGTGTTCTATTTTGGTCTAATTCTGAACATATATATTGCATTCCTTGTTCCAGTGTCTTATTGTTGTGTTCTATTTTGGTCTAATTCTGAACATATATATTGCATTCCTTGTTCCAGTGTCTTATTGTTGTGTTCTATTTTGGTCTAATTCTGAACATATATATTGCATTCCTTGTTCCAGTGTCTTATTGTTGTGTTCTATTTTGGTCTAATTCTGAACATATATATTGCATTCCTTGTTCCAGTGTCTTATTGTTGTGTTCTATTTTGGTCTAATTCTGAACATATATATTGCATTCCTTGTTCCAGTGTCTTATTGTTGTGTTCTATTTTGGTCTAATTCTGAACATATATATTGCATTCCTTGTTCCAGTGTCTTATTGTTGTGTTCTATTTTGGTCTAATTCTGTTGCATGCTCTACTCATCGAAATTTTGATAAGTTTTATTATGTGGCTCATTAGGCTGGTTGTCCATTGAAATTTGTTTTTGTTTGTCCCTGGATTCTTAGGCAGTGCTATGACAATGGATCTACTTAGATCTTCAAGTATAACACTATTGTTGTAAATTTCATTTATCATGTCTGTAATTTTTGTCGATGCCCAAATCTTTCTAAAGCTTCCAGCATCTCTCTTACAATTCCATCTGTTCCTGCTGCTTTGTGCGCTTGTTCAATTTGAACAGTGCTGATTTCAATTTAGATTTTAATATTTCTGGTCTTCTGATATTTCTGTGTATTGCTGGTTGTCATCTTTCATTATGGAAGAGCTCTCCAATGTATTCATTCCTGCTCTGGCAGATGTCTTAGGGGTGAAATGATTAAAAAAAAAAAAACTCAATATAATCAGGAGACAGGAACAACAAAAAAACAAAGAAAGAAGGCAAGCAAATACTGAAGGCCAGAATATCTAAAGATTATTTATTTTGGAGACTGTTTACTTTTGCCAAGACACATGATCAAGTGTGATATAGCACTCAGGCTTCTAAAATATAACGTTTTTTGTGTATTTGATCTGAATTCTGATTTTAAAAATTCTTTTGTTTTTTTTTATTTTAATATTAAATGTGTTTTAAAACAAAGAGCAAGAAGAAAACAAAAGAAAGAAAATCTTATCGTTACTATGGATGACAAATTGAAAAGAGGTAATACAGACTAAATCTTTACAGCCTCCCTTTGCAAACAGAGTGACTTTTACATCTGAATATAGTTTGTTTATATACATATATTGCTATACAGTGGAACCTCGGTTCACAAATTTAATTTGTTCTTGAAGCCCATTGGTAACCCAAAATGTTTGTTAACCGAAACTATTTTCCCAATAGGAATCAATGTAAAATGGATTAATCTCTTCCTGGTCCCAAGATGATTGCTTATTTAAACTTTTACAAAAGTACTTTGTGCACAAGCTGTAGTAGTGAGAGAAAATAGAATAAAACTGTCAACTTAAAGCAGCAACAAACGTCTGCAACAGATTTCTTCTGTCTCTCGACCGCAACACTTGTAGCTAAATCACAGTTCAAACGATAGTCTGTCGTAACAGTCCAACAAGAAAAGTAGAAACGACAAAATTGGGTTGCACGTCCAACCTTCACTTCTCACTAGCAAAAAGTAAGTGTTCCTCTCTTGAGCTCAGAAAATATTCTACTTTTATCAGTGAAAAACAACGGCTTCTGTTCACCAAGAGATTTCTTTCTGATTGGTCACGCCATTCAGAGGAGGGAAGAAAATTAGCATAGATTCTAGTCATTGAAGTAGATTTTTGCTAACTACTTTTTGGTCATTTTTCTTCGGCAGATCGCACACAAAACACAAACTTTTTTCCGAGGTAACTGATTATCTCTTTCACTACACAAAACTAATGAAAATCATTAAATCTAAGAAAAAAAATAAACCTAATACTAAATAGATAAAATGTAGATGAACACTTTAATTTTACCGTACCTGTATGTAGGAGAGCTGATGGCGTAAATGGAAGGGGAAGGAAAGAGATGTTGTTCTTTGGGGAAGGGAAGGAAAAATACGATCGTCTGTTTATTTATAAGAATAGTATAGATTGTTGATTTTGAAATGCTAAACTGAGTAGGAAGAGACAATATCATCAACAATTGTTTTCTCCCAACTTTTCTTTTTCCTTTACCAGTATCACTGCTAGCTTTCTTTGGATCCATGAATAAAGTCTAATAAAGAGAAAATGGCACAGTACAATGAAATCGGAAAAGAAAAGCACAGCACAACACACAAATGTATACAAAATGGCAGTCGACTCGGAATTGATTCCATTCAGGTTAACTCGATTCGGCTCAGTTTGGCAATGTTGTTCAAGAACCAAAATTTTTTTCGATAACCGAGGCATTTTCATCTCAAATGTTCTGTTCAAAAACCGATTTGTTTGACATGCGAGACGTTCAAGAACTGAGGTTTCTCTGTATTATTAATATATGTGTATATATGAATTTCCCCTTATTTTAGTCACTGTGCAACACTGTTTTTAAGTCTTTAAACAAGCTCTGAATAATGAGGAAGAAAAACCAGTCATCGTTTGTACTGAATAAAGTGCTCAATATGTATAATCTTATGTTTTTTAGATCTTATTAAAAACATGACGCACGTAACTAAAAGTTTCACAGTAAAAATAAGAACATGATATAATCCGTCTGTGCTTTGATATAACTTATTGTCATACGCTTAATACAGATGCGAAGATGGATTTGACTTCATTTTAAACATCTGGTGATTGGTTCTATCAGAATGTTGACTAATTATAACATGTGCATAATTTTACCATGAAACATTTAGATACAAGTATGCTTGCTGTGTTTTTAATAAGATATAAAGAAGTTAACTATTATCAAATTCTACAAAGTTTTCAGTAAATCCCAGTTAGCTTATCAGTTGGTTATTGCAAAATTATAATTTTGCTAGCATTGTAGAAAAGCATAATTTTTAGATTAATGAAGAGAAAAAGGGAAAATAATAAACACTGTCTGTTGTGTTATGTTTCATTGGATTCTGGATCTTAGTTGATAAAAAAAAAACAAATTTGTTTCTATTTTGAACTTGACTACTTGATGGGATTTTTTTTCCTTTTTGGGGTGGGTGGATTAACTTTTAATCTTGTGGGTTTGTCACTAATATAAATATTAGTGCAATAAGCCAGAACCATTATACATTTATTTCTATTATCAATTGAATCCATAAGGTTTTTTTTGGGGGGGGGAGTATCCACAATAAGGCATTAATAATTTTGGACTTTTAGCTAATGGCATTTTTGTTGCTATTTTTTTAACAACATAGCAGTTTATGTCATACTTTACTGTAATCTGAATCGGTCAGCTTCTCAAGAAACAAAAGAAAATTGGTCTATTGGCTTCATGTTTCCTATTATAATTCTCAGTCTTCAGCTTCCCAAGAAACAAAAGAAAACTGGTCTATTGGCTTCATGTTCTCTTATAATTTTCTTGTACACTTTTGTAATTGCATATTTCCCAACATTCTCTAAATGAAGAATTGTGACTGAATTCAGACTAGAATTCACACTGCATTTTCAAACCATCTTCAGGTGCTGAATCTAGCGTGTTTCATCTGGTAATCTTTAAATTTCATTCAAGCCTTCAATTTTTTTTTTTTTTTTTTTTTTTTTTTTAAATTTATAAAATCATTTCAATGAGAACAATTTACAATATAAAATCACCATTGCTTGGATTTGCATATGTAATCTATCTTAAGTGAGGTGATGGCAAAACTTTGATAATAATGAGATCAAACAAAAAAAAAATGATAACCTTGGGTGTGATTAAAAGATTAGAGGATGCAGCAGCCTTTGCCTGAAGATGGTTGGTGAATTCATTGGCAGAAGCATATTGCATTATAAACACCGACAAGGATACTAGTTTGAATAGTTCATAGATTGCTGCTTACCAGTGTTCTTGCTGATGTAATCTTATGTGCTCTGAAAAAATTCAACATCTTACTGCTTGCAGCTCCAGTCAGTGCAAAAATCTTCTTTCACGTTTATGCATGGCTAAATTAATCGTTAAAATCTAATTTGAATTGTATTCAGCATTTACTTAAGGTGTAAATTTGCAGCCAGACATCAAATGTTTTCTTGGGACGTAGTTTAGCATTTAATAGTCAAGTCCTTATCATTTATATAGAGAAGGCCTGATGTTACCTTTCACCATCCCTTTTGCCACTGAATGTCACCTTTGTGCTTCTTGCTTAATCTTGCCACGCACTTAGAAATGAGCTTTTGCTCACCTTTGCACTCACTGCTGAACATTGCTTTACAGGTCAAAGTTGCATTCCTCTTACAGCTGAGTGCATTATGGAGAAACAAGGAAAACAAAAAAGAGAAAAGAAGTCCTTCAGGCAAACGAATCCAATTTTTGTAAGAGGCAATGTTATCTTCTTCATATCGACACTAATCAATTTTTAGTTTCTCTATTGAAAAAAAAAAATAATAATTCAGTTTTTCTAACTTCAGTTTTATTTTACTTTTGTTTCCTTTTTTTAAATTTATTTTTATTATTTTAATGTCATGTCTCTTCAGGACACAGATGAACATATCTCACCACAGATTCCTTTTCTTTATTCTCTGCCAATTCCCATGACTTCTTGGGAAAGATAGTGGTTTCCTATTTCCTTCTCCACAGATTCCTTTTCTTTATTGTCTGTGAATTGCCACAACTTCTTGGGAAAGATAGTGATGTGGTTTCCCATTGCCTTCTCCAGAGATCCCTTTTCTTTTATTATTTGTAAAGTAGCATGACTTGGGAAAGATAGGAATACAGTTTCCCATTGCCTTCTCTACAGATTCCTTTTCTTTATTATCTGTGAATTGGCATGACTTCTTGGGAAAGATCATGGTAGGATTTCCCATTGCTTTCTCTATGGTTGTGAATTCTCCTGACTGGCAGCTACCCAAGGTTAGATAATCTAGTCTACTCTGCTATTTAACCCATAGCTTGAGAGAGAAGAGACGGATTAATATCTTTCCAAAGGGCATTAGTACAACAGTGAATGCAACAGCCTAGGCCAGAATTTGAACATGGCTCACTAATTCCCCTTTTTGCTCTGATAAATTACCCTTTCTGCACATCTTTTTTAGTATGTGACCCAAAAGCTTGATGTTAAACCAAAATGTAATTTCTCTAGATTGAAAAATCGGTGTGCGATTGGATAAAAGAATTATTTGATAGAAAAAGAAAAAAACAAATTCCTGGAATGAAAAATCATTTTTTCTTTGAAGTCAAGAGTAAAATATTTTTCTCTTGAAGAAAATTCCCTTCCCTACCCCCTGCACCCTCAGAAATTGAGAGAGAAAAAAACAAATAATTGTAATGTCTAAAAAGAGGGCACAAAGTTTTATGATATAACACTCCCACATTTTCAAACTCTTTTACATTTTCTTAAACTTTTTCTCTTCATTAATCAACCTCATAGTTTTCATCAACTCATCATGAAAATTTATCTTCTAGCTGGAAAAATTAGATAATTATATCTTAAAGCAAAAAGAAAATTTTAAATTGTTTCATTCAGCTTTACAAAAGCTACCATTTTCACCAAAGATTTTTCATAATGCAGACCAAATGCAATTCGTTGTTTCAATTATGTTTCTCTGTTTCTTAATTTTCAGGAATCTGATGAGATTTCCGTTGATAGCTTTGTCCCTTCCAAGAAAAATACACCAGGTACAGGCTGCTTCTTCAAAGATGGGCATAGAAAAACAGGTAAGGTCTTTATGCTAATATAAAAATGTAAATGTTTCTGTATGAAATAGACATGGTGACCAGAACAATTATTTAATAATAAATATTTGATTAATATTGTTTATTAGCAGAAATCTGTTTATATTTATGATGAAGCAATGATTGATAAGAGTTCACGTGACAAAACAGAACTCAGATGTCAATAGAACACACATGAAGTCAAGGGAACCCTAAATGATTTTATGAGTCTGGTGATTTTGCCACCAGCAGTAAAGTCTATGAAGTAAGATCTTCAAGCAGCCACCCAATTTTGACCAAAAGTGAATAAAAATAAGTGAAAATTTTTTAGAGAATAAGTGTCACTTGGTTGGAAGTTAGAAAGTTCCACTTGCAGGCATATATAAACGGTCACAGTTTAGAATAGAAAACAGTTCTGATGCTGCCTGGTAATTACTGACCGCCAGAAAGAGTTCTGGACTTTCCATTAGAGTAGGCAAGTTACAAACCATGCATTATGAGGTGGGCAAAGAGGTGGAAGAGAGTTCTTGCTGAAAAGAAAAACTGATCTGTTAGTCTGTTATGTTAGACAAGTAGCAGAAGTTGTCCCACGTCTTTTCCAGTTTGTGTTCACACTAACACAAAGAAGACGTGAGACATGACGAGAGGTGATTCATCTGGTCAGTGAAAAACTGAGTGTGTGACCCATTGTATATTTACAAACATAGTTTAGGATTACCTTATCTTGTCTGCCAGGGTACTTTTCCTAATGACTGCTAGGTGCTGTTTGTACTGTTTGCTTAGACAAATATGGAGCTGAAGAATTCATGATTGAATTCAAGCATTACATGGAGGCTGAGGGATTCTTTCCCCAAAAAGTGTTCAAATGTGATGAGAGGCTTCTTTTGAAAAAAAAAATGCCAGAGAGGACCTATATTATGCAGGAGGAAAAGGCAATGTTAGTACACAAGCCTATGCTATGCTAACTTTTTTGCTATGTAGGAACACTAGTGGGTAGTCTAAACTTAAGCTGGAGCAGCAACAAACAACAGCTGAGGAAATAACTTCAGAGGAGGAGAGAGGGGAGAATGTGCCTTCTTCAATGATTAAGAACATTTTTTCAAAAGGAGTGAGGTTGTAGTGAGTGCAAAATAATAAGTCCTTTCACCCACTCCCTTCAAATTGAAGAAAAAAAATAAATTTGCAAGCTTATGTGAAATTTTTTTGACCAATGAAAACCTTGCCTTCACAGTAAATTAGCCGGTCAGCTTAGGAAGAAAAGAAAATAGTGAGACTACACAAAATTATTTTTATATAAAATGTGGAGAAAAATTAAGGAGAGATGAGTGTCTGAAGTCACATGAAAGGTTTTGGTTAGTTCCCCGTGGCCTATGTTGAAGTGGTTGCCATTTTAAAATTGCTCACCAATATATTATCAGCACCTAACAGTACATGCCACTTCAAAGGATTTTCTCTCAGCAATCAAAGAAAGAAATTTCCAACCTTCTTCATCTACTTTTGAACATGAGCAAACCATATATCCCTTCACTGAGCAACAAACTCTCTTAAGTTTGTCTTAAACATTTTTTACTATTATTTTGTGTTGGATCCTTTAATCTATTGTATGAACATTTCCTCTTCATGACAATATGCTAAAACTACTGACTCTCAGAATTCTGATTTATTTTCCTGAAATTAACTACTGATGCTATTTCAAGCACGTAAATTTGTGAATAAATTCCTGATCTTGATTTGTTAAAATTACCCGTGTTTCCTCATCATTATCATCCTGTTGGAGTAGAAGACTCAGAGCTTACGTAGAAGATCAGTATGCCAAACCCTGTCAATCATCATCAAGATATTTAGAGCCACAGGTCAAGTGTCACCATTATCATCAAGGACTTGATATACATATTCAGTGATGGCTGTTAGATCAGCAATATTCCTGGCAAAACGAAGCCATAGGGTGATGTGCAAAGATTTGTTGAAAAATATCACCCTAACAAAGTTGTTGCATGACGTGTTGTAAACATGTTTAATGATAATGCCTAATCATATTTCAGGCAAATTTTAAAGCAGAAACAAAAATCTCTGGATAGGTTTTTAGTGAGAGAGAGAGAGATTCAGTCAGTCTCAAGCAGGTTGTAGTGGCACAAAGAGACAGACAAATGAAACAACCACAGAAAAAAATTTACCTGAAGTTTTAATGGAGAGGGACCCCCCCCCTCCAAACATCTCTCCTTCCTCCCCCCCTCCTCACTGTCTTACATTTGCCAACAAGAGTCAAGGTAAAGTGAAGTTAAATGGTCATTTCTCCATTTGTTATTTATATTTATTTCTTATTTTCTGCATGCAAAACTATAGTTATTCTGCATAAAATGTATTTTTTGTTAATATTTTTGAGTGTGTGGAATGAATTAATTGGATTTACTTTATTTTTTATGGAAATATTACCTTGGTTTTTGTGTATTTCTGTTTTCGGGTGACTTTCTGGAATGAATTGTGGTTGATAACCAAAGATCTATTGTAATTCATAGCAGTAGTAATTCTAGTTTATAGACAGAAATTAGTTACATGGAACATTTTTTTTGTTATTAAAATATAAAAACATCCATTCTAATGTGATTTTAATGCATTCATAGTGAATTCATTGTAATATTTGATTTCAAATGGAATTCTTCTTTTATGTGCCAGTTATGGCTCTCCACAATTTCCCGTTCTTTGTAGCTCTTAATAATTTTTTTTTTTTTGTCATCTCTCCTGAAATCTGTTTCGCCATCTGTTTACTCAAGCTTGCTAGGTAGGTTATGCATTGTTTTCCCCTGCCTCTCTTGCCTTAAATATGTCCTGTGAGTATCAAAATTTTCAAACCCACTTTCCTCATTATGTGCTCTAGAAATTTAAATTCTTTCTGATTCAAATTATAAGGGTCCTTTTTGTTTTCCATTTTTTTTTTCTAAAACTTTGTTGCTCACGTGTCCAGTGCATGGTATTCACAGCATCCTTCTGTAGAACCATATCTCTGCTACCTGAAATCTCTTCTTCATCTATGAGGAGAGTGTCCAGCATTTACTGTCAAGGACGACTGATATTATGTAACAGTTCACTACTCTTTGCTTTGTTTCTAACAAGACTTTTCTGTTTCTTAATACATTGCTTTGTGAAAACGTTCTGTGGAGGACTTGTATGCACTACACTTTCCAGTTTTGATAGTCCAAAAGTGTTTCCACGTCCTTGTGGGTGATTATTTTGCACTCTGGAACCACTTCCCCACATATGAAATGTTGCAAGGCTCCTCCTACTCTTTCACTATTTCTATGGAAAATGTTCAGACAAACTACATTCCTTAGTTCCACCCTCATTCTCTTCATAATCAATTGGTGAGGTGTAAGTTCCGCTCAAGCTGTTTCTTCCCATGAACCACTAATTTGTGGAACTGACTTCCAAGTAGATGCTTCCTTGATCTTCACAATCTTAACCTGTTCAAGTTTTGGGTTATTGGTTATCAAACTGTGCTTCTTACTTCTTACTCTGTAACCTTCTACCTTGAGTGGCTCTTGGGCTTTGTACAGGGTGAACATTATTGTAAAAAAAAAAAATGAAAGATAGACATGCTTCTTTGAGCATCATAAAGAAACCACTAGAATTAGGTATAATAAGCATCCATGTTTTGCAATCAGTCTATGAAGCCCGGTTGTAACTAACTGAAAACACATCAATACTGATTATTAATATCTAATTTCATATTGTATTTAAGACAGTGTAGTAAACAATTATGTAGAAGCAAGCAAGTCAGACTGGCTTGCATTTGGTGCAAAGGAAAATAAGTTTCTCACCTCAATACATGACATGTAGCAGCAGCATTTTGTTCCTTGAAAATTGCATGAATCTCCCCTGACTTTAGATTATTCCAGAAGTGTATATTCTGTAATTTTTGCGTAACAGTGGCTTTTGTACAGCTTAGCGTGGTTTGATCAATAGCAATTCACATACTGATTGCTCCAACTGGAGGATGCCATTTGACTGGGTAACTGAAGACAAAGCGACAGTGCTAATTGGTCAGTCAGCCATATTGTTGGTATGATAAAAGAAGGCTGAAGCAGTGAGAAGCAGAGCGATTTTTACATTGGTGACGTGTGGGAAATCAAGAACAGTAGAGTGAAAAGGAAGTATTTGGTGTTGTACGAGTGATGTCAGAGGAATACAAGCTCATTTAACTACAGATAGTAAAAGAATTCTTTATAACTAATAGTGATCTGATGTGTTTAATAAGACAAACTGTAATTAAATTTGCTTGACATAAATTTGTGATCCAAGGGGAAGGAATGAAATGTATAGGTAGGAAATGTCTATTTTATAATCCCTGCTATTTACAGCTGGCAGAGAATTTTTCTCTCCAGAATCCATCTTGCATATCTATGTCTACCATTCATCCATGCTTAGCATACTGCTGCCACATATGGTCCGGTGCTCCTGCTATATATCTAGAGATCCTCGAAGAGATCCAAAGAAGAATCAACAATATTTTTGGTCCAGATCTGGTGGTTCAGCTTCAGTGACCTGCTCACCACTGTAAGGTTGCCTCTCTGTACCTTTACTATAAATACTTTCATGGTAATTGTCGGGATGAGCTCTTCGCTATGGTACCTAGATTTTTTGAATTTAAGTGCAGTACTAGACTGGCATCAAGATTTCATCAATTTACAGTTGAGTTGGCTAGATTTCGCTGTAAGTTCTATGCTAACAGTTTCTTTTCTTTCCAGTCAACTTTAATCTGCAAAAATTTAAATGCAATTTTAATCAGTACATACTGTCCTCCTGATTACTCTTTTTCTCTTCCCACTCATTATTAATGTTTCTGTTCCTAATTCTTCCACACCTTGTAACCCCTTGTGTCTTAGTGGCATTACTGTCTTGCATGGGGTGAAACCCCCTCCCAAAAAAAAGGACAGAAAATTTATTATTGCCATTATTCCTGTGTATCAAGTTTAATTTTCAATATGAATACTTATACTGACATTGATCAGTGTTCATGTTTACAGTAACTGTATAAATATATAAAAAGTTCTGAGCTTGTGACAGAAGTATTCCTTCCCCAAATTCTGATGTTTGTTGGTCAGATTTAGCTTGTGTCTATACACACACACACAAACACACACAATAACACACACACATACATACATACATATATATATATATATATATAGAGAGAGAGAGAGAGAGAGACACACACACACACATTGTGTTTGTTTCAGGTACAAAAATGAAGTTAGCAAATATAGAATTGATTTTCTACAGCTTATCAACCCTTTGCAGGTTATTTAAAGCCAGCAAATGTTTAGGTTTTAAGAATATTTTTTTGAAGATAATAATGGTTTAGAGATACAAGTCTTACTAATTAACCCATAGCTGGAGGAAGAAGAGGTGGATTCATGTTTCCCAATTGTATTTGTGTGTAACTGAATATAATGAACCCAATGGAAATTGGAACAACTCCCTGATTAACAATTCCAAGTTATTATCCATTACACCCACTTCATATCCAAGCTTACAGCACCTGATATTCCCAAGCAATCACCCATCTAGGTACTGACTATGTTCAACATTGCTTAACTTTGGTGAACATACAGGAACCAGTGTTTCAACATGATGTGGCCATAAGCCAGATTCTAGGAAGTCCCACCCAGAGATGTGCATTCCTTAAACTTGATAATTGAGCTTTTCTTTACTATGGTGGCTTCCCCTGGCCAAATTGGTAATGGCATACTTCAGCTATAGGAGTAGTTTCCCTGATGGAAAAAGGGGATATATGCTTGACTTCTGTCAAGAGGCATGTTTTTCTTTACTAAGACTACTTGATATAAATTTGATAACTGGTTGATATAGACATTCAATGCATTAGTTGCTTACCATAAATAGTTTTATCATAATTTTGCTTTTAAAAAATGCTACTTTGATTAAAAGAGAAAATATTTACTAAATCAAAAATGTATAGAAAGTGTTTTAATTACAAGATCCTCCACAGAAAATTCACATCCAGGTTCTTACAACAATTCACCTTTTTTGGAAGATGTTCTATATCACTATGTGGTATATTTAATAATGAAAGTGATAAAAACACAAATAAAAAAAATACTAAATGAAATTGGTTAATGCTAGTTGCCTGACGATTGCACTAGCATGAAACAGACTGTTGCCTCTAAGTGTTGACTTCTATTTATATATATATATATATAAAACTTTCCTCTATAGTCCCTAGACTCTAAATTTAAGTGCAGTGCTAGATTGACCACAAAATCTCATCATTTTACAGCTGAAATGGCTAGATGTAACCACAACTTCTATGCTAACAGTTTCTTCTCTCTCACTTCTCGCTTGCAAAAATTTCTGTCAGCTTCTTGCTTTCCAGTCAAGTTTGATCTCAAAAAATTTAAATACAAAGTCAATCATTATCTTCTGTCTTCATTTCTGTTCTTTTATTGTTCCTCTTGCTCCTTAATAATGTTTTTCTTTTTCTTATATTCTTTCAAACTCTGTAACACTCTGCATTTTAGTGGCTTTTTTGCATTGCTTGGGGTGAAATGATTGAAAAATAATAATCATATGTATATCATATTGATTCATAATACCCGTGCTATATTATGTCAAATTAGTTTCCTCCTTGCCCCATAGACAGTTGGCCCAATGGTATGATGCTTGTGTCATATCAGAGTGGTCCAGGTTCAACTCTGTAGAGAATGCACATTGCTGATGAGTCCCAAAAAGGATGAAACTGCATCCAGTGCTTTTCTGCATGTGTGTGCATTGAGGATCCCAGTTTTAGACATGATGAATCATTATGAAAATTATACAAAATCCCCTAATTACTAATCATAAAATATATATATATATATATATATATATATATATATTGAGGAGAATTGTTCAGTGAAATTACTTTTTTAAAACACAAATATTTTTCCTTTCTTTATATCAATAAAATAAATTTTAGTTTTATATTGAATGGTTTCAAATGGTAACTATTACTATAAAAGATAAATCATATAACAGAAAACAGATCAAAAACCGCTTTCTCTATACAGAGCAGACTGTGTTGTTAGAACCTTTGATTAAACAATAAGCATGCATCACTAATCTGAGGACTCTACATGGAGCAGTTTGGTTTTTACAAACATCTCTTCCATAGTGTAGCAAAGAAACACTCTACCCAATTGTAACAAACAAACAAACAAAACTCTACCCAGTTTTAATAAACAAACAAAACTCTACCCAGTTTTAATAAACAAACAAACTCTACCCAGTTTTAATAAACAAAGAAACAAACTCTACCCAGTTTTAATAAACAAAGAAACAAACTCTACCCAGTTTTAATAAACAAAGAAACAAACTCTACCCAGTTTTAATAAACAAAGAAACAAACTCTACCCAGTTTTAATAAACAAAGAAACAAACTCTACCCAGTTTTAATAAACAAACTCTACCCAGTTTTAATAAACAGACTCTACCCAGTTTTAATAAACAGACTCTACCCAGTTTTAATAAACAGACTCTACCCAGTTTTAATAAACAAACAGACTCTACCCAGTTTTAATAAACAAACAACTCTTTCCCATTGTAACAAGCAAACAAACATGTCTTGGCAATTCTAACAAACAAACCAACAACTCTTCCCAATTCTATAAATTCGAAATTGAAGAGAATTTCAAGTCAAATAAAACTGAATGTTTGATATTTTTCTAATGATGGAAATAACCCCAGTATTTGAAGTAATTCTTGCAATTGTGGTTTTGTTTGGTTTGTTAAAAACATTTTTACATTTTCCTTCTCAACTATGAAGATTTTACATTTTTAACAAAAGTTTTACGGTTCATCATGAATACTTGCTGTTTCTGCCTGCAGCCAATCATAGGCTAACATGACTTATTTCCTAACAATGTTTAAAAATGCTTTCAAGTAAATGAACCCTGTAGATCTCAGTCACTACCATTCTTCTACAAATCTCGGGGACTGGAGCTACAGAATCGGAAACAACAAACTGTACCAAGTAATAAAAAACACATCACTTGAGGATTTTCAACAACAACAAAAATGATTAGCATATGTGACTTGAAGAGAAAGTAATGACATAATCAAGATGTTAACATTCCACACTACTTAAAACAAAAGGTGAAGAAGGAAATCCCCATCACAATGGAAAGAGCAATAACTGTTACTGGATTCAAGAAACCTATTTTCCTGAGAAATTATTTTAAGGGAAAGATGTTATACATTTCAACTGAAAGTAGCACTGGCTGCTTGGTCAATGAATGTCAAAATGTTTTCTGATAAGGAAACAGCCAATATTACCATTACCATTCTCTACTTTTCCAGGCACCAACCCTCAAGGCACAATTTAGCAATCCCTGTGTCCAGATGGTTTGAAGGATTTGTTACAGATGGTATTGAAGAGTGAAGGCAAATTGGTTAGATTTCAAAGCTATATGTTTCATATAATTGTGGAATGTTTCAATTTGAACTGAAAGTTTTGGGGCCAATTTCACACAATGCAAACTATATAAAACAACTTGAAAAATGTGTACATAGCATTAATTTGTAAAAAAAAATTAAG
Source organism: Acanthosepion esculentum (assembly GCA_964036315.1). NCBI lineage: Eukaryota > Metazoa > Mollusca > Cephalopoda > Sepiida > Sepiidae > Acanthosepion > Acanthosepion esculentum. The sequence continues at coordinate 36,367,500 of OZ038499.1, forward strand.
TTGAAAAACCTATTTGACATATTTATTTTCCAAAATGTCTGATTCTTTAAAATTTTAGTTGATTCTCTTAACTGCAATGTATTCTTTTTTATGTAAGCTTTCACAGACTGCATAGTATTTGTTCTTTTTTATTTTTTCTTTCAAGATTTTGTGCTGGTTTATGTAGAAAAAAAGGGACGGACACAGTCTGCCATAAGCCAATTTAATGCCTACAGAAAGAAATTTATTACAAACTTAATTAAAGCTGGACTTGAAAAGGAGGAGGTAAGAGCAAAATATTTTTCAAAATTTATCTTTTTCTGCTTTAAAAGAAATGTCTCTACAAAACAAAATGTCTGCCAAGAAATCAACTTTTACAATTCAAAGAACATTTGCACACTTTTTATTCAGAGCAGATAAATTTTTTCTTAGAGAAACTTTCTAACAATTGCTTTATGACAGTATTGGAAATTTTTGGACACCTAAGTTATTTTTGTTCAGTGATTTTCCTTTTTTACACTATTAATGCCATAGAATTAAAACCTACCGTTATACGTAAGGTGTGCACATATATATAAACAAAAAGCCAGAGTACTGGTAAAACCAATAGAAATCCTGCCAGGTGACCCAAAGCAAACTAACTACCAATAAAACAAAAGAAAAACTGATAAAAAACAGGAAAATGAAATATAAACTAAGTGAACAAAACCAAAGGACAGACTCCTTCCTAAATTAATAAAAAGTTATCTATGTCTAAGTTACGAAGACAGAGCAATTACGCATCATCACAATTTGGAAAGAGACAAACTTTGGGCCACTACTTAAGTTTCAAGCTATCGTAATCATCAGGTGACCACACACACACACACACACACACGCACACTTATATAACAAAAATTGTATTTCAACAAGAAATAGTCAACCAGGTTGTTTTTGGAATACATTGTTTTTAAGTCCAGCAGTTTTTGTAATTGTAATGCTTGATGTTTTACTGATTAGCTATCTCAATAATTAAATGCATAAGGTTTCTTGGGGAACATTTTTATAGTACATGAAATAAAGGTGGCAAGAATACATGCACAAAATAACTAAGTGATTTGCAATGCAAGATATTATTTGTTAAAGTGTCTAACAAGAGTTTCTTTTGTTAGACATAAATTGTGTACACAACGACAAAACGTTCAACGTAGTGATCTGAATAGAGAAATAGTATCGTGAATAGAGTAGAGAACATAATAATAGAGGATAGACTAGAAATGGCGATCATTTAGATGTCACAAGACTTCCTACTTACATGCGTTTCCTCTACAGCCACGTGGTCTACTTAATTCAATAATGGGATCGCCTGTGTTTGCTCACTGGCGATCTATGTTCAAACTCAAGTGTCGGCAGCGACACTTTATCCCTATATAAGAAACACCAAAAATAAGCATGTGCAGCCAAATACATGGTGGTTCTCAGATAGTGGGAGGATAAGCTTAAGCATAATCCCTCTGTCATCCTTTGAGGAAGTGACTTCTGATCATGTCATGTGGAGGAGTGTGTGCACACAGAAGGAATTATAACTTTGGAAAGGTCACTAATTGAACATCTAATATTAAGAATAATAAAAAAAATTCCTGGCAGAATTTCTATTATCACAATGTGGATTATCTAATAACAAAAGTGATAGAAAAAGAATCTAAATGAAATCAGTTAGATTAAAAAAAAAAAAAATTTCAAAATTCCCAACATCCCGCATAGGTTCATCATGCGCGTTACTCTCTGAGGTGTGCTCTTCCTGTGATTTTATATATACCAACGGGGCTTCATCATTATCTGAAGAAGTAACGTGGCCGCTGACGGAATAATACTTCCCGCGCGCTGGACACACATCTTTTATGTGGCGCGGTATTCCATCAACAAAGACGGAGTGTGGACTATTAATTTGTGTCACTGTACCCTTGTTGAACTGTCGTACACATTCCGTGCGGATTTTTAACCCAGACAGTCTCTCCTACCATATAAGGATTGGCAACTGTGTCATCACACACCAAAGCTGCGTCGATACCCTTAATGCGGACCTTGTAGGTGTAGGTTGCATTCGCCGGTGCAGTTGAAGCTGTTTTATTGTCCTTTGGAGTAATGTTGTGCCAATATACAGCTTCCAAAACTGAACACTGTGTTCTCGTTGCAATGCGCTTTATTGTACGATGGGATCTCTCAACTATTCCATTCCCCGATGGTACGTGAGCACAGCGAAATCGTACTTGTACATTCCACATCTTTGCAAAAGCGGCAAAACTCTCTCCACAAAACGCTGTGCCATTATCCGTAAGCAGCTCAATCGGCGGCCCTCTTTCACAAAACACTACTTCCAACTGCTTGATGATGCTAGCAGAGTCTTGGCGGTGCAAGGGCTTCCAAATGGCAAAACGACTGGGGCCACAGTCTATCAGTGTCAGGTATAGTTGATGTCCGAAATGGGTTACATCCATCGCAACCCTGTGCCAATTTTCCACGACATCAAGCCCGCCCGGCTTCCAACGCACTGGGGCCGAGTCGATGGCATTCCCTGCATCCCCTAACCACCGTTCGCACTTCGGCTTTTGTTACTCTTGGGTCGATCAACTTCACAAAATAGAGTGTTCTCGTCACACCAGGGTGTTTGTTGGATTGATGAATGGCTCGTACTTGAGCAACATCATGCTCATAGGTTCCGTCATTTTGCGCATTTCATGTAACCATCGCTGCGGCACTCTAGTAAGTTGGTCAGCTCGATTGTTGTAAGACTTGACAAGCTACATCAATGTCCAGCTCGTATTCCAAGGCCAACTCTTGGAGTGTGGCTAGCCGACGTCTGATTAACATCTCGGAAGCTGCCTTGGTGCGCACTCTCATCCGTCCGGACAAGGTGTCAGCTACCCAGCGATGCACACATGCAAAGTCTGTCCGTAAATAAATGGTTTTAGCCTTCCATTGTAATGCAAGGTTGACACCTTGTAACACAGCATCGAGCTCAGCCAAGTTGATGTGCTTGTCTTCGTGCACCAGTCGGAGCCAGCTTGCGTCTTCTGCCACAGCGCCATTGCTCTCCACAACCACACTGGTGGTTAAGGAGCTTGCATTCACCCACACGGTTACATTTTGCTCACTGGTACACCAGTCACCTTTCAATGGATCGTCAAGGGCTAGTCTCTTAAAAATGTCGTCGATCATCTGGGCTAGAAAAGGGTCCTGCATTTCAACAATGTTTGCCCTCTGCTTCACAAATGCCGTGGCGACACGTAACCAGCCGCATACCGGAAAATGGCCAATCAACTTCCCGCACAGCGAGAAGACAATTCGGCGGGTAAGTTTATCGGGGACTACCAGAAGTTCACATCCACGACGCCATCACAGTTTTCCTTGCTCCTCCGAGACATACAATCCCAACACGTGTGTGCCAATTCTTAGCCGTTCCGAGGTCTTACTTGACAGACCAAACCGCTCCAAATGTTCCTTGACGTGGGCCACAGAACACACACTCTCATTTACAAAAACATTGTCAATATAAGAGGAGGAGGCTGCGCTGATGATCTCGTCCTGGCTCAAGATGGTATTAACAATGGCCCGCATGATGAAAGGGGCAACATTGAGCCCAAATCCTAAGCGGGTGGGACAATACCTTTGTCCCTTAATCTCCACTATTTGGAATGGCCAAAGGGACTTGTCGATGTGTACCTGCAGATAGGCCCGGCGTAGGTCCAGCACTGCAGCATTTAGTCCTTGCTGTCGCCATTCCCGTAATTATTTAGAACAAACATCTGCGTTGTCACATTTCACAGGAGAGCGGCTGCTCTCTTTGGCTTCCTCAAGTTAAAATGAAAGAAAGACAAAACTGTGTGTGAGGAAAATGCCTTGGGATCTCTGAGGATAAGTGGGAATCATGAATCAAATCAAATTACATTACCTTATCACCTCCCAATGTCCAGTCATAAGAGAGTGTCTGACTGTTTCTTTGTTTGGTACTGTTGGTTTGTGTGTATGTATGTATATACTGTACAGCACTCACTGCAAAAAAAAAAAAAAATCAAAATCTTTAAAGTTATTATCCTTATAGAAAAGAAACCATCTACATTAAACACAGGAGACAGTATTTTAAAGTGTGTATGAACAGATGATTAGAATAGGGACAATTGATAATCAGATCATTAGAATAGGGACAATTGATAATCAGATCATTAGAATAGGGACAATTGATAATCAGATCATTAGAATAGGGACAATTGATAATCAGATCATTAGAATAGGGACAATTGATAATCAGATCATTAGAATAGGGACAATTGATAATCAGATCATTAGAATAGGGACAATTGATAATCAGATCATTAGAATAGGGACAATTGATAATCAGATCATTAGAATAGGGACAATTGATCATTAAAATAGAGATAACAAGTCATTTGTTAGGAAATTTGCCTTCTCAAAAAATGTTATTACCTCTTTGTTTTTACAGGAAGTGGTTGAAAAGGAAAATAATCTTCACTATATTAAATTACATGCACCATGGGATGTGTTATGCTATTATGCGGAGGATTTGTTATTTCGAGCACCTCTGCAGGTACGTCTGATGTTTGCTTGTTTTTGTTTTGTTTTTTTTCTCCAATGAAAATTCATAGCATGGATAACATGTCTGACTTGAATTGCTATTCAAATGTTATATTATGAAAAAGGGGTTTTGTTTTTTATTTTTATTTTATAATAATATTGTTCTTGGACTTTGCAAAGGCATGAAATAATATGAAATGATAAGTCAAAATTTTTAAAAAAAGAACTATTACAAAGACAATATTTACACTTTGCTAACAGTCTTTGCACACAAACATAAACACAGACATATGGCCATATCATGTTGGAATATTGGTTCTCATCCAATTACAGAAGTTAAACAATGTCAAGCTTGTTCAGTACCTAGATGGGTGACTGCTTGGGTATATCAGATGCTGTAAGCTTGGATGTGCAGGTGGTGTAATGGATAACAGCTCAGAATTAGAAATCAGAGAGCCAAGTTTCAATTCCAGTCGGGTTTTTTTGTTATATTCACTTACATGCAAATACCATTGGGAAAGGTATGAATCCACCTCTTTTCTACCCAGCTATAGTTCAAGTAGTACTTGCATCAGTAAAGCATTATTATCTCCAAAATATTCTTACAATGCAAAAATATTTTCTGGCTTTAAGTAACCTGAAAAAGGTTGATAAGCTGTAAAACAAAATTTTTTTAAATCAATTACATACACATACAATCTTATGTTAAAGTTGTGTTATTTTTGTCTTGCTAAAGCAAGTATGTAATAAAATTAAGTGAGGCGTGTCTGATTTGATCTTCTGACATGGAACCTACTAGATCAGTAGCATGCAATCATTGTGCTGCTAAAATTTATAGATTAAATTAGCTTTGAAGTATTAATGGAAATTTTCTCATCTTTTTTTTCTATAAGTTACTTGTATTAATTTTTTTTCAAATATGGATGAATTCAACTCATTAAAAACAACTAAAATTACATTTTCTTTTAATTTTTATTACATATTTTCACAAGATCGCTATAGGAATAAGATCTTTTTTTCATATAAAGTAGTTCTAATTCAAAAATTTATTAATAAAAATCATCTTCAAAATTGATTTAAAAAAAAAAAAAAAAAAAGATTTCATTAACATTATTTTGAAGACCTCTGTTCATTTCATCTGTTTCCATAAAAATTCAAATTTATCCATGAATTTTTTCACAGATAATAACTCCTCCCTTGTCTTTTGAACAAAAATAGATATTTATCTTTTGTTTCCTATTTTGGATTGGGTTTCCAGTTCCTTCTTCTAAAGTCTTCTCATTTTCTTTCACCATGAATAACCTCTTGCATCTTAGTGGCATTATTGCGTTGCGTGGGGTGAAATGATTAAAAAAGAAAAATGAAGAGCTGAAGAGTTCTCAGCTTAACCAAGATGGTATTGAAAAATAATTTCTGATGTTTGGTCATACTTTGGGAAGTGGGTTAGGCCAGGAAGTGTGTGTGTGTGTGTGGGAACAATAATACCCTTGAGAAAGGCATAAAATCATTTCTCCCTGAGCTCTATCACATTATCAGATATCTTGACAAAAAAACACATCTCCTCTTTAGTATGCCACAGTGGTTGTTAGAGAAAAGTGATTGAATGATTACTTGTGCAAATTATTTAGCCATCCAGGGAGTAGTAACATTAAAAAGCTATTACATCCATATCCACCCTCGACGGAGCTCAGTCATTTTTATATACGATCCTTGCACTCTGTCCCATTGCCAGACATCTTGAAAAAAATTAGGAAGTGGTTGTATACAGTTGACAGTTTAGCTACATCTGAATGGTTCAGCACCATATATAGCATCCATATGAAAGTCTTGATCTGATGAGGATATTTAAGAACATGACTTGAACTTTCAGGTTAATGTTTTAGTTTTGTAGCAATTTGCTGTGTTGGATGAAATTAAATCCTATTGCAGCCTATTCTATGTTCATTTTCCTTATCTCCTATATTCAATTTGTTATGATTGATCCATGTATAAAACAAAGTCAGGAAAATCAAAGATAAACAGAATATGCATTCTTGATTGATGAAATTTCATTTTGTAATGAGTCTTTTTTTAATGATGCAATTTCTCTTTTCAGGTCCAGCCTAGTCAAAATATTAACTGGTCTGTTAAGGTGCTCCGTACATTGAAAATTCCAAACATCATGGAACAAAATGTACCAAATCAACCAAAGTCTTATTACACTTGTGCATTTAAAGTTAGT
>OZ038499.1:36379271-36391771 GCA_964036315.1 Acanthosepion esculentum
TATATATATATATATAATATATTAGTGGTCAATATATATATATATATATAATATATTAGTGGTCAATATATATATATATATATAATATATTAGTGGTCAATATATATATATATAATATATTAGTGGTCAATATATATATATATATATAATATATTAGTGGTCAATATATATATATATATATATAATATATTAGTGGTCAATATATATATATATATATAATATATTAGTGGTCAATATATATATATAATATATTAGTGGTCAATATATATATATAATATATTAGTGGTCAATATATATATATATATAATATATTAGTGGTCAATATATATATATATATATAATATATTAGTGGTCAATATATATATATATATATAATATATTAGTGGTCTATATATATATATATATATATAATATATTAGTGGTCTATATATATATATATATATATAATATATTAGTGGTCTATATATATATATATATATATAATATATTAGTGGTCTATATATATATATATATATATAATATATTAGTGGTCTATATATATATATATATATATAATATATTAGTGGTCTATATATATATATATATATATAATATATTAGTGGTCTATATATATATATATATATATAATATATTAGTGGTCAATATATATATATATATAATATATTAGTGGTCAATATATATATATATATATATATATATATATATAATATATTAGTGGTCAATATATATATATATATATATATATATATAATATATTAGTGGTCAATATATATATATATATATATATATATATAATATATTAGTGGTCAATATATATATATATATATATATATATATAATATATTAGTGGTCAATATATATATATATATATATATATATAATATATTAGTGGTCAATATATATATATATATATATATATATATATATAATATATTAGTGGTCAATATATATATATATATATATAATATATTAGTGGTCAATATATATATATATATATATATATATATATATATAATATATTAGTGGTCAATATATATATATATATATATATATATATATAATATATTAGTGGTCAATATATATATATATATATATATATAATATATTAGTGGTCAATATATATATATATATATATATATAATAGTTGTCAATATATATATATATATATATATATATATATATATATATATAATATATTAGTGGTCAATATATATATATATAATATATTAGTGGTCAATATATATATATATAATATATTAGTGGTCATTATACATATATATATATATATATTTATATATTAGTGGTCTATATCTATATATATATATATATATTTATTTCATATACATAAATTAGCAAGAGGATAGAATCCAGGTAGAATTCACTGTCCAGGATGGAGTAAGAATATAATATAAAAGGTTTTTGAATTTGTAGGTCTGATGAATTGGATCGTGATTACGATTCCAATATAATAAATTATAACCATGGAATATTACTGTTTGAGCCTAACGGAAGAAAAGGAGAAAGGTTTACAATAATGGTGTTGCAAAAAAATGGTATTTTGCAGACTTGTCACAGAAAAGAAACATCCTGTTAACAGTTCTTTGTGGTCTTGTGATTCCTTGCTGTTGTGTTGGTGGCTAGCGGTGTCTTGGTATCCAGATTTTCTGAGGATTGAAAAGATATTACTTCATGTGTAATGGGACCTACAATCCATGATTCCACAAATTTGTTGGTTGAAATTTTTTTTCCGTTTTTTTGTACATGCTACTTGTTGAAAGCCAATGTGGGAAGGAGTAAGAAAGATTCAAACATGACAAGCAGATCGGGATGAAGTAGCTTTAGTAAGGGACCTTCTGATTGGTTCCTTTTCAGCCAGTCACAGGGATCATTGTAACAATGCTAAGGAACCTGTTCAAAGGGGGTTACTCCAAAAGACTCTTAATAATTTCAATAAGATTGAAATGCCAACAAAGTTCAATATAACCCAAAAGTTTGGGGAATAATTAATAAGTTTCATGCCGCCTTTGGTTTAACTCCTACTAAACTGGGATGCTGAAACTATCTGACTCGATGCATGGCATCCAATCTTTTAGAGAGGGGGGGGGTACCTAAAACTCAAAATTTGCCAACCCTATGATTATTATTAATCAGCAAGGCCAAGCAAAAAGAGCTAAAATTTTAAGGAAACTTTATGCAGTAATAGGTTAACTTAATTATTATTATTATTAATTTATTATTACTGTGATAAAAGCCTTGAGGAAGAGAAAGTCTCTCTGGTCTGAAGTGAGCTAGTTTTGAAAAAGGCATGTAACCTTCAAATTTTAAGCGATTCTTTGAAATCCAGCGGGTGGTCCCCTAACCTTTGACCTTTAATGTACATGGGCTCAACACAGGTCAGGCAAAGGTAACCCTATAAATCCAGATTCAGTCACTAAATATAATATATATGAGAGAAGAAACATGTGCTTTCTGAGAAAAAGATTTAATAATGTTCCAAAGTGCAAACAGATATCCAAGGAAGGCCAAATGTTATGAAGAATCAAAACCTCTTGTCTCACAAGATTTACACAGGAAACAAATTAATACTGCCACACACAAAATTTTCAGTTAACCCCTTAATGTCCACCAACCCATTTTTGGAATTGTGGGTTACTAAGTGGTTAAAGGTAGAAACTTGTAATCAATACCAGATTTTAGAAACTTATTAATATTGGATTTTTTATTTACACTATTTATATTCAGACTATTGTCCTCATTTTTATTGTTATTATCACATTTCATCTGATGTGCCCTCTGGCCTTCCTCAGGTGTCTATTGTTCTCTGAACTGAACCCTTTATTTAATCTACAACTGTAGATGGTTTTCGTTCCACAGATCATGTCTAGAGTTATTCTTAGTTCTTATTTAGTATGGAGGGAAATTGGTAGTCATCAGCCCTTGTGGAATGAAGTGAAAATACTGGACAAGGAAGAACACTGGCGAATTAGACATCTGAAAGTATCTCCTTAGTAGGCCTAGCATAGAAATAAATACAGTATGGGAGCCAGAAATTCCAGTAACTGGATTTTTTATTATAAGATTTTTAGAATTTTTTTTATTTTAACTTTTATAATTGATACTAACTTTGTTGATGGGTATTAATGTATTCATACATCATAGGTAGAAACCTATAATACCAGATCTTTTATAAAGCTATTCTTAATATGAATTTTTTAAAGGCCTAGAACTAAGGCTAGATTTTTATTTTCATAATTAATACCATATTTTATAGTGGGCATTAATCAGTACTTGTGCAGGGTCTTGTTGGGCCTCCACCAAATCTTATATGCCCCCCAACTCTACATCTCGATTTTCATAAGTTGGCATTCATATAAAATACAAATATTATTGTAGTCTAATTACGTACAATAATGGATCATATGCCATATAGGTGAGCAATTCAACTTGAAAAATTGAAAATAAATACAATGTATCTAAATACAAATTAGAGACATGTCATAATAGATCATTCCATCTTAAATAAAACAATAATGTTTTGCGTCAATTTTTATCATCAATTTGAGATTTTTCTTGTAAAATAGCTGAAGAATTTTAGCACATTCAACATCATGGATAATAAATAGTGAATTTTATATAGTATTTTTTTTTTTTTTTAGAATTAGCATGAGCAAAACAGATTTGTGGATTTAGACAAAAAAAAGCACAATGATGTCAAAATTTGAAGAAAAAAATGTTATCCTTTAATAGTGGTGCTTAGTTTAATTTGAAACATATATAAGTGTAAATAAAAAAAAAAAGCAAATCTTGATAAGATAGCTAGGGTCACAAAGCACTGCCAGTGCCCCCAATCATGCTTACTCACTCAACTAGTCATGGGGTTTGGGGGTAGTACGTGCCAGCTCTGGCATTAATGTATGTTTACCACAGTTTTTTTTTTGTTTTGTTTTTTTGTTGTTTATAATGCAGTTGAATGCATATTGGCTTTTCAGGATTTTGTTAATCAATTGGATCCTTGCTGGGTTCCCTAAATGTTTCTGCTAAAAAAAAACATGTCTAAGAGTCACTGGTAATTGAGTCAAGCTCCTAAGTTCTTGCAGAATTGCTGATTTTAGCTTTTTTGCTAAAATTTGTCAAAGTTTGTCTTTTTTGTACTGTACTTATCAGTAAGACAGAATTCTTCAAGAAATCAGTCTTTGAGAATGAATGTATCTATGGAAAGGAAAATTCTGATTCTACAATGATCTTCACTGAACTTGCATCTACCAAAAGAAAAGTTTTATAAACATCTTAAGAATACATTTGTTTTTTTTTTCTATATGCTAATATTTATATTTATGCTAATTTATTAATTATATTTATGCTAAATTGTTATATTTATGCACAAAATCTGCATTTTAGTAAATTACTTTGATTTGATACATGGAATTGTCTGTTTCTTCTCAAGGTTTTTGGGTAACCAGGACAGACAAAACTACTTCACCAACAACCAAAGAAGCCGTGTTATTTGGGAGATCCTAAATACAACTACTTATGGCAAGAAGAAGAAAGCAGAGATAGGCATTGCACGACTTCTTGAGGAAGAAATCTTCATTGGAGCCTACCCGCTGCACGATGTAAATGGTCTTTGACTTCTTTTGAATTTGTTTCTTTTCTTTTGTAAAAATGATTTTTCTATTTCTGTATAAAATATAAGAAAGGAAGATGTTAATATTTTAATTCTGTACCAGTACCTTTTTCTTTGATTTCAGATTGTAAAGCAGCTCTTGCAAACAAAAATGTCTTACTCCTTGTCTCAGTGAAAGTCTATTTGTTTTTTTGAGTATCAAACTGATCGAATTGCTGCAGATTTTCCATTTTTGAAATCCTCCTCCTTAAATTCTATTTCTCTACAGGATGTAGGTGATCATGGCTCTCTAAATTTTCCTTTCTTTTTCCTTTCTTTTTCCTTTCTTTTTCCTTTCTTTTTCCTTTCTTTTTCCTTTCTTTTTCCTTTCTTTTTCCTTTCTTTTTCCTTTCTTTTTCCTTTCTTTTTCCTTTCTTTTTCCTTTCTTTTTCCTTTCTTTTTCCTTTCTTTTTCCTTTCTTTTTCCTTTCTTTTCCCTTTCTTTTTCCTTTTCTCTTTTTTCTCTTTTTTCTCTTTTTTTTCTCTTTTTTCTCTTTTTTTTTTCTTTTTTTTTCTTTTTTTTCTTTTTTTTTTCTTTTTTTCTCTTTTTTTTTTCTTTTTTTCTCTTTTTTTTTTCTTTTTTTCTTTTTTTTCCTTTTTTTCTTTTTTTTTCTCTTTTTTTTTGACATCTCTAAACTATGCATTGCCATAATTGTTTTGGGGAAATAATGTTTTTTTTTGTGTTTTTTTTTTTTTTTGTGTGTGTGTCACCCTAAGCAAGGCAGTACATGCAAGGGGGTTAAATTGTGTGGAGAAATTGGGAACAGAAACATTAGTAATGAGTAGAAAGAGAAAAGAGCATTTAGGAAGACAGTAGATAGCAATTGGCATTGCAATTAAATTCTTGCAGATTAAAGCTGGCTGGAAAGCATGGAGCCAGAAGGGAGTTTCACAAGTGAGAGGTGTGAGAAAAGAAACTGTTAGCATAGAAGTTATGGCTACATCTAGCAAGCTCAACTAAAAATTGATGCAATCTAGTATTGCGCTCAAATTCATACAGTCTAGGTACCATAGCAAAGAGCTCATCCAAACAGTTACCATGAAAGTATTTATAAAAAAGGGTACAGAAAGGCAAACTTACAGTGGTGGGCAAGTGACTGAAACTGAGACACCAGATCAAGACCAATAATATTGCTGATTCTTCTTTGGATGTTATCAAGGAGCTCCAGAAAACATAGCAGGGACACCGGGCCATATATGGCAGTATTTTTGTGGAAATAACTGTCTTGGTATTTGTCAACAACACTTACAGACACTAGGATAACAGATTCTTTTGTATTCTGCACTTTTACAATTCATTTCAATGTGTGTGTGTGTGTGTGTGTATATATATATATATATATATATTTATTTATTAGTGCATTTTGCTCACATAAATATTTATTGGCACATTTTAGTCACATAAATATTTATTAGTGCATTTTAGTCATTTAAATATTTATTAGTGGATGTGCAGATAGTGTAATAGTTATCCATGCAGAAAGTAGCTACTGGTGTGCTTTTTATTCAAATTCTGATAGTGTTTTGCTCTTTTAGCACTAATGTCCTTGGAGAAGGCATGAACCTATCTTCCTCCAGCTATGACTTAAATAACAGGACTGACTCTTATAGCCAATGAGAAATACAATTGTGAATTCAGAACCAACCTGAAGAGAGATCGGCTACATTAGACTACCCTGTCAAAATGGTGGAATTCTCTTTGGAGAATTTAGATCTATAAATTATAATTTACTAGTTGTGTCTGGGAAAATTTCATGGTTTTCTGATTTTAATTTTTTGATGATTCTTTGTTCTTAAGTTAATTACTGAAGAAGCTCTTGGGAGTGTCATGAACATAAAATACCCGTGGAATTTCCCCAATTGCATTGTTAAATATTTGAGCTTAACAAAATATTGCAGTAACAATCATAAGTTTGAATGCAGGTCATTATTTCGAAGTCACAGGGTACAAATGAAAGTATTTAAAATTAACAGGGTTTTTCATTTCACTGGAGAAGACATTAAATGCATGGAAGCATTATTATTTCATGTCTTTTCTTTTTTTCTTACATATGCTTTCTTTTTCTCACTAAAACTAAACAGTATCTCTGATACATCTTTTTCTTCTGCTTTTCCTCACAATCAAAATGGAATGATTCATTATTTAGCTGAGGCAATGGCAAGGCATAATGTGCATGCTAACTTACAAACTAATGAAGGAACAAGCAGAATTATAATATGATTTTCTAAAAATAGTCACTTATATTCAACATTTTGTTTGAAAAATATTTTTCTCCCTCCAAATGTCATTTCTTTCTTTACTTTCTTAGAAAATTAGAAATATGTCTGCCTTTGTATTCTTTGATAAGTGATAACCCTTTATACATGTGTAACCAAATATATGCAATTTTTTAAGCTACTTATAGGCCCTGATTTAAATTATATCATAGAGAGGACCATCCTTCATTAAAATCTCATGGGTAGGCACTACAGAATCACAAAGAAACTTAGTAAATACCAAAAACCAGAACACTTGAAAACTTTCAACAGCAGCAACAACTAAAATGGGTAACACATTTAACTTGAAGAGAATATGATGACATAATCAAAATTGTGACTTTCCACCCTACTTTAAACAAAGACTTAGGAAGGAAACCCCTGTTTTTACTAGAAAGAGCTATAATAGTTACTGGACTTGAGAAACCTAAAAATTGCAAAACTGTGTTAAGAAAAATATTTCATAAATAGCACTAGCTGTTCAGTCAATGAATGTGGAATGTTTCCTGTATAAGGAAACATTTAATATATATCATAAGCATTATTTTCAGAATGAAGATAATATATAACCCACACCCTCTTAACACTCTTCTTTTCCATCTCTTCTCCTTTTCTTTATCTCGGTTGCTATCTTCATTGAGTAACCCAGACCTTCCAGGTCATCCAATTTTCTTTTCCCTCCTCAGTTGAGGCTGGTGTGTCATCTCAGTAGTTAATTCAGTTCTCCCAAAATCTTACAATATTGGGATTGGTGGCAAAGTATAGTCTACACAATGTATTTGTGTGTTCACTCACAAATACATTGTGTGTTTTGGGGCACACAGCATCAACTAAAACAATCTCCAACTTTGGAAATTAGACAAAATTCATATGCCTTCTTTGCTTAAAAGAATTTGGGTCATTCTTTTCTATCGGGATATATGCATTTTGGATGGATTGTATAATGTAAACAAAACTCCACAGATTGGGATCTTAGGTAAGAAACAGATACCTAATATTGCAGTAACAGTCATAAGTACAAATGCAAGTCATTATTTCGAAGTCACAGGGAACAAATGAAAGTATTTAAAATTAACAAGGTTTTTCATTTCACTGAAGAAGATATTAAATGCATGGGAGCATTATTATTTTCTCTATCTTTTCTTTTTTACTTACATATGCTTTCTTTTTCTCACTAAAACTAAACAGTATCTCTGATACATCTTTTTCTTCTGCCTTTCCTTTGTTTAAAAGAATCTGGGTCACTCTTTTCTATAAGAATATACATGTTTTGAACAGATAGTATGAATGTAAACAAATCCCCAATTTTAATTTCTAAGGACCAAAAAATTTGGACAAGACATTAATCATGTCTTCTTCTTAATGATCGGGAAGTGGATAGGATGGGGAACCTTGGTCTTGCTCAATTTTACTGAATCTTGGCTAGTTAATTCGGAGTTTTTTTTTTCTTTGAACCCATTTTTAAATTCATTTTATTGTTCAAAAATTAATTCTTAACTCATTCCTTTTTTCATTTTTTTTTTTTTTTTTTTTTTCAACCATTCAACCTACTCTTCTGAGAATTTTAATAATTATTACCTAATTAGTGGTCCCTCCAAATCACTATCCTGCAATTAAATGTTTGTACAGGGTCAGTGCCATTACAAATATATGAATAATATAATAAGCATTGCCAATGGTTTTACAATATGTTTTGAAAATCAGGATCAAATGACCCCAGGAAAATGTCTTATAACATACTTTTGTCATTATTTTGTGATTCTGTTTACCAAAGTAAAAATTTTTTGTCTCTCTTGTATATTATTCTAGCAATTTTTGTTTTTCAGGGTCCATATGAAATACCTAAAAATTCCCTGACACATAAGCGGCTTAATCTTCGGCAAATCCTTTGTAAATATTGGGCTCGATGGGGCTGTTGGTACAAGTATCAACCATTGGACCATATTAGAGAATACTTTGGTGAAAAAATAGCCATCTATTTTGCCTGGCTAGGTATGATAGCCATTCATTTGCTTTAAATCTAATTCTGTTTGTTTTTTTTCTCTTTTAATATTTGCGAAGGAAAAAATCTGTATAAATTAAGATTTGATAAAAGTAACAAATTAGATTAAAATTTTAGCAGACATTATTAGAAAATATTTTATTAATTAATCACTTTGAAACAAAATTAAGAAAAAAAATCTCTTTTCATTGAAAATTATTAATAAGTCTTGATATCTATACTTAAAATTTTAATTAAATTTTATTTTATGGAGGAAGATAAAAATTTACACAGCATTTAAAACATCAAATTATTAATCTGCAAAGCTTCAACTTTTAAGTTATTAGAAAATTTATAATCTTCAAGTAACACATGTCAAATTAAGTCAAGCATTTTTCTGTTAAATATTTGTGCATTTTCTGTCTACTACTACATCTGAACACCAAAGGACAAAATATCAAGTAGACAGTTGGCATGATAGTCCTAATAGCAAATGGATGTAATAATTAGAATTGAAATGGAGTCATTAAGATATCTTTCTGTGTTGAATCTCTTTCATGTTGCACAAAAAAAACTGTCTTCATAAAAAGAAACTGAACTGAGAAAAAAAACATTTTTGTAAAACACCAACTATTTTTGAATATAAAAATCCTGGATTCACACTTCATCTGCTTTTCTTTTCCTTTTTATTTTCTTTGTGGACAAATTGAATATTTTTACAAGGTTAATTTCCCCCTTCCATTCCATCAACCTTCCACACTCTAATTTTAAAAGTTTGGCATCTGGAAAGTATCTACTTACCTTACCAATTTTTAAATCCATAATGTAGTGAAATCAAAATCCATATGCATGGTGGGCAAACCTTTTTAAAAAACATGATATTACCTATTATAATAGAATTTTATAATATTATATACTATATTCTCTCATTTTTTGAATGGACTCTTTATTTAACATTATTTCTTATTGCTATAAATGTTATTTTTTTAGTTGGTACATGTATTGTAGTTGTTATTCCTTTTTTTAAATTTTTTTTTTAAACAATGAAATTAATAACAACTGGCATAACTTGACAAGTCCTACTAAAGGCACAACATTGCAAGCCAACCACTACTCTCTCACTATTTACATGGCAAATGTTTAAATGAGCCCCATTCTTTAGTTTCACCAGTTCAGATCTTTATAGCTAAGACATGCCATGCTATGTCCACGGAATGAAATCACATTCATTTTCTCTGTATTCCAATTGTAAGGAGGAAGTTCCACTCAGCTTTTACCCAAGAAGTGCTACTTTTGTGGAACAAACTTCTGTGAGGATGCATTCCTGAATGCTACAACTTTAACCACTTCAAGTCAAGGTTTAGCCGTTATTTGTCTTAGTTGTCCTCATAATCCTCACTTCTAACCACCTTCTTTTACATTCATATCATGCACCTCATTCCATAACTTTTTACCTTGAGTGGCTCTTGAGCCTTCTGTTGAGTGGACTTTAATAAAAAAAAAAAATAAAAAACTTTTCCTGTTGCAGGACAACAGCACATGTTGTCAACCAAACAAAATTAAGGTGCCAGTGATATGGTTGGGTTGTATCACTCCACCCACCAAATAGTCCTGACTTGACTCCTTTGGAAAATCATCCATTTGATCCTGTTATGTACCATTTAACCAGGAAGCGGTTTCATATAGATGATGCTTTTGTTGCAGAACTGAAAGTTTGGCACCAATTGCTTGATGCTATATACTTCAAGGAGGGTCCTCATGCACTTGTGCACTAATGGAACAACAATCTCAATAGTGACTATTTGGAAAAGCAGCCCAATAGTGCACAATGTTTTATTTATATTTTTTATATACTTCAGCTCACTCAATACAAATCCAAGAGTCACTCAAGGTAGAGGGTTACAGAGTGAGATTGTTGTAAGAGCATAAGGGAGAGAGTAGGAGGAATTAAGAGCATATAATGAGGACATGTTGGATAAACATCAGTTGAAAGATGTTTAAGGCAGTAGATTCTATAGAGAATAGGATGGCCACTTGGGGGAGGGAGGGGTAATATAAGAGTCATGCTGTTTGTCACAGCTATCATTTTGGTTTTGGGGGCTTTTTTGACTCTTTTATGTGTTATGTCCCTTACATAGGTGATCATGGCTCTCCACTACCTCCTCCTATCCCTTGTAGTTCTCAATATGTTTTGTCCTTTTGCTACTTCTCCCAGACCCTGTTCTGTCATCCACTTTCTTAAGCCTGCACGGTATATCACACATTGCTTTCCCTTGTCTCCGTTTCCCTCTATCTGCACTGTGAGTATCAGACTCTCCAAGCCCTCATTTCTCATTACATGTCCCAGAAATTTCAACTCTTCCTGATGTTAAGTATAAGCTTCCTGAGCACTTTGTCACAATTTAGTGCAAGGCTTCTTTGAGCTAGGCGGCTTTTGAAGATGAGTGATGTGCTTTGACAAAAGGACAATGCCAGGCCTCAAAGCAGTGTAAAGACCAGACAGACAATCTCAACTAATGGCTGAATAACTTGGCCTCATCCATAATCCAATCCTGACCTGTTAGCCTCAAATTTTTATCTGTTTGGGACCATGAAGGAGGCACTCAGAGGATAGCAGTTTTGAAGGAGAATGAAGCATCTATCATGTAGCTAAAGAAGCAGCTAGAAAATTTAGTCAGTTATACATACTCTCATTAAACAGCAGCAGCTAAAATGGATTTCTCATTTAACTCGAAGAGAAAATAATGACATAACCAGAGGCTGAGGTTCCACACTTCTTCTATGTACCATGTCCCTAAAAAACATTGGCAATAATGGCTCCCCAGAATTTCCTGTCCTTTGTAGTTCTTTATAAATTTTGTCTTTTTGTTATATCTCCCAAAACCTGTTCTGCCACCCCCATTTACTCAAGCTCGCTAGGTAGCTAATACTTTGTTTTCCTCTGTCCCTCTTGCCATCAATCTGCCCTGTGAATATTAAATTTTTCAAGTCCTCTTTCCTCTTTATGTGCCATAGAAATTTCAACTGCCTCTTCCTGATGTTAAGCATAAGTGTCCTCTATTTTAAACAAAAGGTTAGGAAGGAAACCCTCTATCAATACTGGAAAGAGCAATAACAGCTATTGGACATTGAGAAACCTGTTTTCCTGAAAATATTTTTTTAAAATTTCAACCAAAAACAGTACTGGCTGCTCAGTCAGCAAATGTCAAATGTTTCTTTGTAGGGAAATGGCTACTATTACCATTACCATTCAAAAGTGTAGTACTATGATTGAGAAAGCAGGAGACTGTTGAGAACTAGATGTAGAATCCTGAGATTTCTGTGTTCACTTTGGCATGCTTTGTGTACTTCTTCTATTGAAGCTGCTCAAATTGAAGAACATGCATTATTTTTTCATTGTCATATGCAACAGATAGTATAAAGCTGTGTACTTTGGTTCAGTTGAAGAGGCAAGCAATTGACATTAGGTCTAAAGCTTTCAAGTTTTCACCACTGAATTGTCTTAGTTAACATTAGTTAAGTGGTTCTACTTACCTGACAGTTGTGTGATTGTGGGGTCAATCACATCATACCGGGAGGTATAGCCAACCCACATGTTCAC
>OZ038499.1:36396771-36404271 GCA_964036315.1 Acanthosepion esculentum
TTAGCACATTTTCAAACTTGACATTTATAAATAACAAGCTAAGTGATTTAGCCTAAGGCCAATAACTCTGTAAAAATCAGGGATGGATTTGGCACTGTATTGATATTATAAACAAAACACCCTTTTTAAATTGATAAAGAAGGGACAAATGAACCAATCTATTAAAGTAGTTCCAAATCTTGTAAACATTTGTGTGCATAAAAAAAGAAAATCCTGTAAGATTCTTCTGATTGGGTTTTCCTGTGTTAGGTTTCTCATTGTCTAGACGCTTGTAGGAATGTTATGAATTGTGTCATTTGTGACACTGAGGCAGTGAAGTGGTTAAACATTAATTGTAAGCAGAAAAAGAGAAGAGTTAACCCAAAATTAAATATAGGCTGAAAAAAATAGAGTAGACATTTTCCTTGGTGAAAATGGGACATATGGATTTTTTTCTCTCCTAAAAGTTTATTTTTCTTATCTATTGAGAGTCTGGCATGTAGACAAAAACAGATTCCGAGAAATGGCTTTATCTCTTTCTTTAGAAATTAGGGAAACATGTATTTTTTGTTAATGAAAACAGAGACCAAACCCGTTTTCTTGGGGTTGAAGTTATGAAAATCAATCGTGTATTGCTAAGAAAGTGATCTGGTTTGAGTTTTCGACTAGATGCCGACCGGCCCAGGGATGGAAAACAGTCTTTTTATTGAGAATTTAGGTAAACAAACATTTTCATTGACAAAAATGGATTGGGAAATAATTTATCTCTCGCTCAGAAGGCTAAATGAGAATGAATTTCTCTTAACGGGTCAGATGCACTGTACTATTAAGGCTGTGTTATGAAAACAAATTCTTTCATCGGTAGTCTGGTTTGTATTTTTGCTGGACAGAGACAGTTCCAGGAGAATTAAAATTAATGGCTGGAATAGAACTTTGCCCTTCTGTCTACATACTTTAAAAAATTAGATTTATCACAAAGACAGTTATGCATGCCCTGGGAAGTGGGCTGAGGTAGAATACCAAGACGGAAGGAGGGAGGGGCAGCGTTTGGCCCCGCCTGTGTGAAATAGCAGAGTTAGTTATGAAGTGAAGCAAGTGGGAATTAAGAGTGGAGCAATCCCTATGACTACTCTGAAAGAAAAATTGGAAAATTGATTAAGAAGGTAGAAATAGGGAACAAAGAAAAGCTTTATTTGAATTAATGAAAATGGAGGAATCACTAAATTCCTAGCACCCTTCGGCCTCATGCAAGTTTTGGGCCAAAGTGCATATAAGCAGATGACTTTGGGAAGATCATTGACTTTTGGCTGTGATCCTGCTTTGAGTGACTTTGAAATCCATATCAGCTGCCAATCAGAATTCCCGATTCCAAGACTTTGAACCCAGCCTTCCAGAACTTTAGACAAAGCCCAGTGTCACTAGAGAGATTGATGCAGGAAGGGTTAATTTTTGTTGTACCAAGAACAATATAAACCAATTGAAGATTGACCCCACAAATCTCTTGTCTTATTTATTTTTATTGTAAAGATATTTTTTCCTTAATACTGCACTCACCACAGCTTCACTGGCACTGCGAAACTACGACAACATTTGATTTTCTATTGCTCTGAGATCAAAAACACAATGTGGGCAGAGGTGGTGTGGATCAGAGTGACCAACAACCAGATTGGACCAGCATCAGCATGGACCAGTGCAGAGTTAGCCCATGGTTAAAGTGTGACACTATTTGGCACTGGTAAATGGAAAGAGGGTGTAAAATCATAGAACATAGCCCAGAGCAAGGCAAGAAGGGTTAATGAATAGAACGATGGACAGACCAAGAGAAAGAAGGAAGATTTTTCTTTTCTAAAAGAGAAAAACTTCTCTAAAACCAGAAAAATTACTTGAGGAAAGGCGATATTACCACAAGAAGCCATGTGGTGATCCATAAGCTGACAGCTGATTAATGACCCAGCTCCAAAGTTCCGATTATAAAAACACAATATATATAGGACAGATAAGATTTGACCTATAACCAAATCTCAAGAATAGAGTTTCTTTGTGGTTGGAGTGCAATGACCCTGGCAGGTTTGGGGCAATAGCTGGCCAGAGGAACCACCTGGTAAATTTCTGATTTTTAAGCAAAACCAGGCTGAGAAAATTTTGCATAAGTGAAATTTGAAATGATAATTTTTAATTAATGAACATAAGTTAAGCCATGCCATATGATCAAGAGCTAGATTGATCAAAGGGTAGCCAAGGTGACAGGTGCAGGTGTAATACCAAGGTAGGTTGAGGAATTACCCACACCCATTTGGAAGTGTTGGTGTTAGATGCCAATAAGAGAAGGAGGAAGTTATCGGGACGAATTGATACCTGTGACCGCTACCCATAGGAAAAGGAGATTTCCTTGATTTTGGAGATGTAATTAATTTTCCAGAGCCAGAAAACAAATGGTCTCTTGTTGGAAGATAGGGGAAACACTGAGTCACCAAACTGCATCATGCCCCATGCCAATTTTAGGCGAACATCAATAAATCCAAGGAATCGAAGTGGCCAAGAGTTTTTGCAGACGCTGAGACGAGAGACGACCACGTTGCCTGATATCACATGACTGCCTGCCTGAAGGGAACCTCCAACATAAGCCTTATGCCAGACTTAACTAAACCAGCTGAAGTGTCACGTTCAACTTATGAAGTGGGTTGGGTCGATAATTTTCTGCATGAAGAATTGATAAATTCTAACGTCAAGTCTAACCAAGCACTGTACAAAAGAACATATATGAAAGAATTTATATTTATTCAAGTTATTTTTTTCTCACTTGCATCTTCACTCTGCCTGAACCAACCCGATACAATGATTCCTGACAACGATTCAATCTTTGCCAACTTTATGATCAAAACTAAACACAATGTGGTATAGGGCACGGTTTGGACTGAAGCAATCAACTCATCAATCAGCTGTGGACATTCAAACTGCCAGCCAAGAAGGAGGCGACAAAAGTGTCATCCTAAGACCCTGAGGACTGGACCACTAAACATGGTTACACCACCAGGTCTAGGTGGTATTCAGAAATGTCTAAACTGTCATCTGTATACAACTGTTATCTGAGATCAATAATTAAAAATTTAATAATTGAAAAATTAAAAGAAAAGGGTTAAAAAAATAGATTACCTTTTCCACAATTGTTTGCATAATTAATTATTTGATGTTAATTTCCATATTCATTTGTATTGAATTTTTTATTATTATTATTGGCAGCTGTAACGTTTTTGGAGTACTGGAAGCGAAAAAATGCAAGCTTGGCACATCACTGGGATGTTTTGGGATTTGAAGAGGAACAGGTTTGTATCAAATTGAATATAAATTTTATTTTAATTATATTTAAAATAGAAGAACAATCCTTGACTCTCACTTTCATAAGTGGAGAAGGATAGAAAGAAAAGACTGTGTTTGTCATTCTTCTCATCGGATTTCTGCTTTGTCCTTCGTTATTGATATACCAGAGTAACTCTCTAAGTCTGACAAACTGATGAGAAATATTTTAGTATGATTGCAGTACAATAAATTTGTACAGATAACTTTTGGAAAATTTCAAAATCTCCCAGTCAAGCCAATGTGATGTGAAGATTTGTTTCATTAATCTATTATGAGAAAAGATGTAAATAGTAGCAAAGATGTTCCAAGTGTAACGAAACTATACTGTGACAGGTCTTGTCAGGTCAAGACTTTCAGATGGATATCATACATAGATTTTTTAATCGAGTTCACCCCAAGCAAGGTAGTAAAGCCATGACACAAGGGGCTACAGTATGTGGAAGAATTAGAAACGAGAATCATTACTAAGGAGCAAGAAAAAAAGATGACTAATCAGGAGGACAGTAGATAGTGATCGATATTGCATTTAAATTTTTGAAGATTAAAGTTGGCTGGAAAGCATGGAGCCAGAAGCGAGAAGTGTGAGAAAAGAAACTGTTAGCATAGAACTTATGGTTACATCTAGCCAATTCAACTGTGAATTGATGAGACCTTGTTGACAATCTAGTACTGTGCTCAAATTCACAAAGTCTGGGGACCATAGAGAAGAACTCATCCAAACAGTTGCTATGAAAGTATTTATAGAAAAGGCACAGGGAAGCTAAATTATGGCAGTGGGAAAGTGACTGAAGCCAAGATACCAGATCAGGACCAATAATGTTGCTGATTTTTATTTGGATTTTATCAAGGATCTCTAGATATATAGACCATATGTGGAAGCAATATTCTAAGCATGCATGAATGGTAGACTTATAGATATGTAAGATAGATTCTGGAGAGAAAAATTGTCTAGCATGACACAATGAACCAACTTTGTTAGCAGCAGACCTAGCAATGGATTCCTTATAGTCTTTTCACTTCATGTCTGCTGAGAACATTAGCCTGAGAAAGTGTAACAAATCACTCTCCTTGGGGTTAGCATCAGCCATGCTGATGGAAGGCAGAAAGAAGTCTCACAGATGATTAATAGAGAGCAGTTTAGTTTTAGTGCCAAAATTGTTCAGAAATGGCAAATCTGTCAGCTGTATACAAACCGCTTGCACAAATCAATTGTGTTAAAATGGCTTTGAGTGAATGAAGCCTGTATGTCTTAGCAAGGGGCATCCTTCTTCAGATCTTATGGATTGGCGCTGCTGGACTGCAAACAAATAACTGTGCCAAAAAAACAGAAACTACATCATCTGATGAGTACCAACAACAGCAACACCTAAAATGGATATCACATGCAACTCAAAGAGAAAACAGTGAAATAATCAAAATGTTGACATTCTGCACTATTTCAAACAAAAGGTTAGGAAGGAAAGTCCCATCAATACTTGGAAGTGCGATAATACTTACTGGACTTGAGAAACCTATTTTCCTGAAAAATTGTTTTAAGATATTTATTTTATAAATTTCAACAGTGGAACTGGTTGTTGCTCTGTTAATAAATGCCAAATGTTTCCTTATAAGGAAATGGGTAATATTACCATTACATTACAAAAATTTATATTATTATATTGAAATTATTTTTTTTTAATTATTTATTTTTAATTGTTTCACCCCAAGTAAGTTGATAATGTCACTAAGATGCAAGGGGCTACTGAAAGTGAAAGAAGATAAGAAAACATTAGTGAGGAGAAATAAAAGAAAAAAATTAAAGAAGAGAGAAGATTGCGATTGATGTTGCATTTAAACTTTTGAAGATTGTAAGTGATAAGAAAGCAAGAAGCCAGATGAGAGTTCCACAAGCAAGATTTGCAAGAAAAGAAACTATTAAAATAGAACTTATGGTTACATTTAGCTATTTCAACAGTAGAATGATGAGACCTAGTTGCCAATCTAGTGCTACCTTTGAATTCATGCAGTATAGGTACCAAGGAGAAAAGCTCATCATAACAATTATGAAAATATTTATAGAAAAAAAAAAGGAAAGTCACATCACTGCAAGGAAAAAGTAACTGAAGTCAAGATGCCATTACAAACACTTATTTGGATTTTATCAAGTATCTCAAGACCAGACCAGACGTGGTAACAATATTCAAGTCATAGACAAATGGTCGATTTCTAAGCATGCAAGCTGGATTCTGGCGAGAAAAAATTGTCTAGCATCATACAGTGAACCAACTTTCCTAGCAGCAGACCTAGCAATTGATTCAGTATAATCATGGTTTGTTTTGGATTCAATATAATCATTCCACTTCATATCATTGGAAAACATGAGACCGAAAAGGTGCACTGTTGCTCTCCTGGATGTTGGCATTAAACATGCTGATGGCAGGCAAAAATGGTTCTCTAAGACTAAAAGACAGCAGTTTCATTTTGGAGGTGTTAAAGTTTATAAACCAGTTTTACTTTATCAGATCTATCCGACTAAATTAGGACAGGTAATAATTGTCATCAGCGTAAATACTGATTTGGAAACTGATGACATCAAGAAGGTCATTGATTTTAAATCAAATGTTTTGTATGCTGGCTGATTTCAATAGCTGTGATTATATAATGAGGGGCTGATTAAATGATATCACAAGACTCAAATCTTTGTTATATAACATTTTATTTGCTCAAAAATTTCATCAGTTACTCTCAGCGAATCTTTGGTATGTGTGCAGCCCTGGATGCCTACCATTGAAGACAGACTTTACATTCTCTGTCTGCAATGCGGGAGAGACTTCCTGGGGTTATAGTTTCTATATTCATCTAACATTTTCACTCTCACACTTGCAATACCAGAAGCAAATGTGGGGAGGGGTCACATACTTCTGAATTTAATGACTGGAATGGACCCCAAGTCAACCCTCTGATGTGCCTGGCTTCTTTAATGTTTGGAATGAACTTGAGGCCAAGCCTATTCCATAAGTATAATAAAAAGCTTCCTTAAAATTTTAAATAACTAGATTACCTGAATGGATGCCAATATGCAAATTCAGCATTGTATGAATTTTTAATATTTTCTTTTTGTAATAGTTGTTTAGTGTTATAAATGCATGCATGGTTGCATGAAAGAACAAATGAAACAAGAAATACTGCTGGTGAAGCAAAAAGAAGAGAAGACAAGAATTGTTACTACAAAATTCTTTGTATTGCTGATATAGAGGATCAAGGTGGAATCTCTCCTTGTGGATGAGTGAGCAGACTGGAATTGATATATTGCATTGGGTTGGTTGACCAAGGTCAGTAGTGGTGATGTTGACAGCTTGTCCCCTCATTTGCTGACTGCTACAATGTTGTGAGCGGTGTTCTAAAAAGCAGATGGGGTGGATCCTGACTCTTTGTTTGCCATGCCTTTTGCTTTAGCAGCAATGTTTGTGATTGGTTCCTTTTATAGTATACTTTATATTTGTTGAGGGGATTTGTTTTGTGAGCCAGTTGTGATGCTCGAATCTCCCGCACAAAGAGCAACTTCTTTATTTTTATTTTTGCCTTCTGAATGTTCACATCCGGCCATCATGTAGAATGAATCACAAAGAGATCTAATTTGAAACAGAGTATAACATTAATGAAAATAAGAGGTCTTACATGATAGATTATATTTTTTTCCTTTTTTTAATCTTTTCTATTTAATCTAATATTTTTATTTTTTTAAATCCAGGAGCGTCCAAGGCCTGAATATGCAGCAAAAGCCAAAATGATGGAGAAGAATCCTATAACTGGCATCAAAGAACCCTACTTTCCCCCCAGGGAACGGTTACCAAGGATTCTGTCAGGCATGGCCATTATCATAATAATGGTAAGTCAAGAAAAAAAAAATATTTAAGATTTTTATAAACAAGATTTAGAGGAGGTATGGTGGAGTAATGGATGGTGTCTCGGATTGAGGAATCAGAAAGTCGAGTT
Organism: Acanthosepion esculentum; assembly: GCA_964036315.1. Lineage (NCBI taxonomy): Eukaryota > Metazoa > Mollusca > Cephalopoda > Sepiida > Sepiidae > Acanthosepion > Acanthosepion esculentum. The sequence goes on from OZ038499.1 coordinate 36,404,083, forward strand.
TGAATTCCAGTCAAATCCATTACATTCACTTACGTGCTAATACCCTTGGGAAAGGTATAAATCCTCTTCTTCTCCCTTCAGCTATGGGTAAATAGCAGGACAGACTGGGTTCTATAGCCTTGGATGGCATTTGGTCTACTGCAGAAAAAAATGGCAACCTACTGCGGGGAAAAAATCTGCCTTGTCAGT
>OZ038499.1:36409271-36429271 GCA_964036315.1 Acanthosepion esculentum
CGGTCTAGCATACATAATTCTAAGCCTTGATTCCTGATCATCTTTATCTTAATTCTTTCAGATTGTCCTTGTTTTGATCTTCATCATGGCTGTCATCATATACCGAGCATTAATCAGTATCCCATTGTTCCAAAACAAGAATCTGAGGTCAAACGCTGCTTTGATTGCTAGCATTTCAGCAGCAATGGTCAACCTGATGTTTATCATGGCTCTTGGCAAAGTCTATGAAAAGTTAGCTCTAAAACTCACTCAATGGGGTAAGTGTGTTGTCATGTGCATGCAAGATGAAAGATGGTCATTTTTTTTTATTAACACAAGGTGATGATTTATGAGTTTTATTTATGCAACGAATTATAATGTCTTATTTACCTTATGATAAAGATTTTAACAGTTCCCTTAAGATTGCATAGAATAGCAATTATCCATATGGAAAGTGGAATCGGTGAGCAGAGTTCAAGTTCTGACAGTCTGTTGCATTCTCTTCATACCAATCTCTTTGGCAAATCATGAATACATTTCCCCTCCTCCTCCTCCTCTTGTCAGCTATGGATTAAATAAGCAGAACAGACTCGGATCTCAGGCCCTGGATGACAACCAGTAGAGAAGAACTATTTGGGATTCAAAAACTGAAGAAGCAAACTACTTCATTATCTTTCCCAAGAAGTGATGACAGTTCACAGATAATAAAGAAAAGGAATCTTGGAAAAGGACTACTCTGAATTCGAAACCACGGAGAAGGCAACGAGAAACCACTTCACTATCTTTCCCAAGAAGCCATAACAATTTGTAGATATTAAAGAAAAGGCCTCTATGGAGAAACATGAATAGTTAAGTCGTTGAAAGGATATGACATTTAAAAGAAAAAAAGAAAGACCCCTTCAGGATGTAAATGTTTAGGGTTCTTCCTACCTTCCTTGTCTTTAATATCTTTAAACTGTGCATTGCCAAAAACTATTCAACATTAATAATCAATATGATTTTTATTAAGTCCCTTGGCAAAAATTATGAAATGTTAGCTTTAAAACTTAGTGGGTGAATGAATTGTCATGTGGGTAAAAGATAGAAGATTTATATATACAAAGTGAGGAGGGTTTAATTTTTAATTATGCAATGAATTAGTAATGGCTGGCCACTCATATCCAAGTATGCCTGCATACTAGAAGGGCAAGTCAATCTCTGTTACAGGCACATGTGTGTTCAACACCCAAAGAGCCCACCTATGGTTCATACTGCAACTATTCTGAGCTGACCTTAGTTACAGTTTCCGAAAGACAGTGCATTATCTAGCGTGATCAACAGTCTGAACAAGGCCACTATGCTCAAACATGTGGTCATGATGACTTGTGACTTTGTGCTAGCACAACCATTGATGGCTCCCAAATCGTTCCGTCTGCCCATTTTCACTTGCAAGGCTTTGTTCAACCTGTGACATGGCTCTCAGGCATTTTCCAATGATGCCACACGCTCGGATTGTCTACTCAAACCGATAATATCATGAAGTCACATTCCTGACAAATCAACCATGGTGAGATTCGAACCCAGGTCTCATGGTCAGAAAGCAAATGTTCTAACCCCTCGGCCCTATGTCCATTGCAATGAATTAAAAGGACTTATTTACTATATGAGAAAGGTTTTAATTATTCACTCACCCTTCAGCATGTAAGTAGTTACAGTTTTGCCCAGGTTCTTTGTCTTTATCCTCAAGGCTGTGCATAACCAAAAACTATTCATGACAAAAATAGTGGAGTGGTTTTCCATTGCCTTTGCCATGGTTTTGAATTCAGAGTTGTCCTTGACTGGTTAGAAACTAAGGCTAGAGAAGTGGTTCTCAACTGGGGTCCATGTAACATTACTGAGGGTCCACACAAAAAATAGCAAACTGAGGGTTCACAGTAAAATTTTAGTGGTCCATAGAGCAATTTCAATTCAGAACGGTCATTACAACTGAGAATTAGAATTTCTACAGTAATTTACACCATAATACTACAAATAGAAAAACAACTCTAAAACTAGCAAAAAACAAGATCAAGTGATATAAATTACTGCCCCTTTTACTCTAGCAGATGTTTTCATTATAAAAGTTGAATAAAACTGAGGATATATAAAGGAAGGAGATATATATATATATATATATATATATATATATATATATATATATATATATATATATATAAAAGTGAACTATTGCATCTAGCATGAAATAGACTGTCGCCTCTAAGTGTTGACTTCTATGTTCACTTTTATATTTACACATGCTCTATCTCTGATATTGAGCACTTTATTCCATAAATATAGCACACTTTAAGACTATATTTCTTCATAATATATATATATATATATATATATATATAAAAAATAATATAAAGATCATATAAATTAATTTAATATATTAATAATAAATAATAATTTTAAAAATTAATAAAATATTAATATATAAATTAATATAAAAAAAAATAAAATATGAATAATAAAATTAATTTAATATATAAATATATAAGGATTATTTATAAAGGAAGCATATACATTTACTATTTCTATAATACAGTTCCTAAACTTATCTATTAGTAAAAAATAAAATAAGCTTCTTTTTTTTATTTTTTCATCGAATGGTTATGGGGGTCAACCAAAAAAAATTAAGAGTAAAAGTGGTCCATGGGTAAAAAAAAAAGGGTTGAGAACCACTGGACTAGAGAGTCAGTCTTCTCTGCTATTTTGCTCAAACCTCCATCAGAAGTGGTGGATTTATGCCTTTCCCAAGAGTTTTAGTGTAAAGTGAATACAAACTGTCCCAGCTGCAATTTGAACTTGGCCTGCCAAGTTCCATTTTCCATACTGTTAACTGTTAGGTCCTTTAGCGGTTTTGTAAACATTTCTCTTTTTTTTTTTTCAAACCCTGACACTTATTTTGTAATGTTTATTTTTACTATTATCTATAGCTGATCATTTTCTTCTTTTTTTTTTTTAATCATTTCACCCCAAGCAAGGCAATAAAGCCAGTAAAATACAAGGGGTGTGGACAGAGTGTTAAAGAGTATGGGGGGGCGGAGGAAGAAAAATACTATTAAGGGAAAGGAATGAACAAGAATTAAGATGGCAGAAGATAATAATTGACATTGCATTTAAATTTTTGAAGATCAAAGATTACTAGGAAGCTTGAAGCCAGAAGAGAGTTCCACATATGAAAAATAATGAATCATTGCTGCTTAAAGTCTAGGCATAATAAAAGAAAGTTTGTAACCATTTCTACAATTGATTTTACAGCAACAATAATTGGTCTTAGAAATATTTGATTATTTTCTATTTAATATATATATTAGTGCCACTTGAAAGTTTGTGACCTCCCCGCAGGCATGGTCATTGTTATTGCGAAAAAAAATTGAAAATAAGCCTATTAAATCTACATCCAAGCACCAATTTGTGAAGTAGATTTTCCTAATAAGGAACACAAAAAAAAAATGAGTACCTACCAAGTGATAGTGAAATGTTTTTTTATTTAGAGATAAAAAAAAAAATGTCACAAATGACATTATTGCTACTTTTAAGTTTGCAAACTGCATTTGTTGGGGTGTTTCTGTATGAAAAACAACAACTTAGGAAACCCAGTTGACAGTTGTTTATTCCAAGTTTGCATGTTCAAAAATGCATATACCGTGTCCACGTCTCACAATGAGCTCTCTTTTTTTTTAATTTTTTTATTTTTATTTCGCACCACATCAGAATCTCATTCAGTATCAAGTCCTGTATCAAGGGGCGTAACTCGTGGTTACTAGCTCAGGTGCACATGCTACATTAGGTATTTATAAATACTATATTAAAAACTAATACAAAATATATTAGTAGAAAAGCTTTTCCAGTTTATTTCAAATGTTATTTGTCTTGGAAAATATAAATATATACAAAAAAAGTGATTTGGGGGAATAAAAAGATACAAAACAAATTATCCATAATATGAGTCTGAAATACAGCATTTTTTTTTTTTTTAACGACTAATAATATAAGACATTTTATGCTTATAAATTTTGTTAATATTAAATTGATATCAAATTAGAAGTCTTTGTTTTTTTTTTAAATCAACTGATTCACTAACATTTTGTTAATTTTTTTTTTTTTTTTTTTTTTTTTTTTCAAGAAATGCATCGGACTCAAACAGATTTTGAAGATCAGCTCATTTTTAAAGTGTTCCTCTTTCAGTTTGTCAACTTTTATTCGTCCATTTTCTACATTGCTTTTTTCAAAGGCAGGTATGTATGCACCCACCAGAAAAGTTTATATAAAAATTCTGTTCATTAAATAAAATATATAATGCTACTGAAGAAATATTTGTAATTCATTTGCTGTTTTCTGTTTTATAAAAATTAGCTTTGGTGTATTTTGGGGATTTTTCTTTAGTCATTTTTATCTCCTCTTTATTGGATAAAATGTCAAGTCATTTGTAGCATCAAACTTAGCAATCCTTTTTGACTGATGTTAGTCATTTGTCATTTACTAAATAATGAAGCATTATTACCTATCATTATAACAATTTTGCTCAGGTATTACAGGAGTTCTGAAATAATGTTATAAAAAGTTGAAGGATTGAAATCAACGATTTCTTTATTGTTGCCAGACAATATTTCTTCTTTCTCTCAGCTTTGAAAAATAATTAGTCTAATGTTCTAATCACGGATGTGTGGGTGGTGCAGTGTTTAGCAGATTGAAATGAGAAATCAACAAGCCAAGTTTGAATTCCTGTCAAGTTTGTTACAATTACTTTTGGAAAAGAAATATTGCAACCAACTCACCAATCTTAATGCAGCTATTCAAGAAAAACAGCCGATTTTAGCAAATAGAAAAGGTGTTATTTTCCACCATGGCAATGCAAGACTGCATGTTGCAAAACGGACCTTGTGAAAGCTTGAAGAGTTGAAATGGGAAACCCTCCACTCAGCCACCATATTCTCCAGATTTGGCTCCTTCAGATTTTCATTTGTTTCGGCTTCTATAGAACAATTTAATTGGCAAAACATTTGACACTGTACATTCAATCAAAAACTACCTTACAACCTTCCAGCAAAAAACACACTTTCTACAAAAATGGCATCAACAACCTTGTAGAATGATGAGACAGTTGTTAAAAACAAAGACTATATACTTGAGTAATATTTTTTTTTTTTTTTTTTTTGTGAGTATATAAAATTTTGTTTTTAATTTTCTAATTGGGCACAAACTTTTGCAATGATCTAATATTTATCTGATTATATATATTATAATATTTATCTGATTATATATATTATAATATTTATCTGATTATATATATTATAATATATAAAATACATACTATACATAAAAAAGACAGTTTCTGATGAAAACTAAAGAACTGAGCTACAAAAAAATAGAAAATGATTTCTATTTTTTCAACATTTAAAACCATTTTTAATGCCATATTCCTTCAGGACATATAGGCAGTCATGGCTCTCCACAGTTTTCCTGCCTTTAATATCCCTGAATACCATTCTTGAGGAAAGATTGGTTTCCTGTTGCCTTCTTTATGGTATGGAATTCAGAGTTGTGCTTTTCCTGGACTGGCTACTACCAAAGGCTAGAGACTCCAGTCTACACTGCTATTTAATCCATAGCCAGGAGGAGGAGAAATGGATACATACTTTTTCCAAGGGCATTAATGCAAAAGTGAACATAAGAATCAGGCAGGATTTGAACTTGTCTTCCCAATTCAGTTTCCAGTGCTGATAACAATTATGCTACCCACACATCCTCTCTTTTTTTTTTTTTTTTTTTCACACCAAATTTTTAAATTTCACTTTACTATTCTCTGATGTTTCTTGTTTGCAGGTTTGTTGGCTACCCAGGAAATTACGAAAAATTCTTTGGACTAAGAAATGAAGAGGTAAGATTCTGCCCCAGACTTTCTTTATGCAATATTTTTATAGCCAATATATATTATGAAATGGATTAAGTCTGACAATTATTTCATTATTTGTACGTTATTTTTAATAGATACAATTTAAGTAAATGCTCTGTTTTTTTTGTTTTTTTGTTTTTTTTTAAATAAATGGTATTAATTACATTTACTGGCATGAATGTTAGACATTTTGTAGAAAATACATATTCTCTGACAGGAATCGAACCTCTGTTCTATATGCAAACATAATTTGATCTGATGTGCTATACTACTCTGCTACAGAGTGTCTGGTTAGCAAAGTCCAAATTACTGTTTAAAAACAGCAAATCTTCGACAATCTTTCCTGAACGATCATATCTATTTGTGAAATGTACCTTAATGTAAACATTGACAACATTATGAAATGGATTAAGTTCAATTATTTAATATTTTCTGTTTATACATTATTTTTAATTGATATAATTTATTTAAGTAAATGCTCTGTTTTTTTTTTTGTTTTTTTTTAAATAAACAGTATTAATTACATTTACCAACCAGAACTGTCGGTGAATACATACTTTCTACAAAATTTCTCGAACATTCAGGCTGGTAAATGTAATTAATACTATTTATTTAAAATAAAAAAATACTGAGCATTTACTTAAATATGCAATATATGAAAAAAATTGTCAAATTAGGGGATTAGTGAAAAGACACCTTCCAAAAACCAAGCAAAGTATTAAGAAACAGGAAAATTCCATTAGAAACAAAGAAAATAATGCTAAATTGCTATGTAATTTCAATCCTCCTATATGGCAGTGTGAATGCTGGACAATTTCCTTGAAAAGGAGAGTTGAAGCAACACAGATCTGGTTCTACAGCATGATGCTGGGAATACCATGAACGGAGCATGTGAGAAACAAGGAAGTTTTAAAGAAAATGGAAACAAAAATGACACTTATACATAGAATCAGAAAGAGATAATTGAAGTCTTTGGGACATAGAATCAGAAAGAGATAATTGAAGTCTTTGGGACATATAATGAAGAAAGAGGCCTTGGAGAATTTAACACTCACAGGGTAGACTGAAGGCAAGACAATCAAAGGGAAACAGCATGTAACGTAGCTAATGAGCTTGTGTAAATGGATAGCAGAACAGGGAATGGGGAAAGATAGTAAAAAAAAAAGCATTGCCACAAGCTACAAAGGATAGGAAGTTGTGGAGAGCCCTGATCGATCACCTTTTGAAGGGACATGTCAAATAAAAGAAGTGTGTCTCAATTATAATCAACAAAGACTCATTTTTCGAAAATTGGTCATGCACATGAAAATAATTTACTTAAAATAATTCCCACTTTTGATTTTCTTTTTTTTCTTAGGCTGAGATTAAACTAGGTTTTCAGTATTTTCTAAACTAAACTCATATATAAATATATATATATAAAACATTGTTCTTCAATTTGTATAACGATAAACAAAGTTCAAATTTCAAAGTATGAGCTAACATCAACACAAAAGAAAAGCCTTCATGTCACATGCTCTCTGTGGTCAGTCTCTCCCTATATTTTATAACTAACAGTACAAGTATTTTCCAATATTCTGAATATTGGGACAAAAAAATCATGACTATGAAGTTTCCCTTTAGTTCAAATTTTTGTTTTTCAAAAAGGAGAAATCAATGATTTTTACAGCCTTTACATAGTTTGTTACAGGTAGTGGACATGTGGCTGAGTGATTAGAATGTTAGCATTCCAACCATGAGATCGCATTCAAATCTCACTATGATCAATTTGTCAAGGAGGGGAATTTTTGATAATATTGGTATTATCATGCAGACATGAAAATCATACCATGGGTTGACCTAAGCTTTGTTAGTGAAATTGGTTAGATAAAAATAATGGTCAAAAGTCATCATGAGCAAGTGTTGGGCTGTACTAACCTTGTTCAGATTGTGGATCAGGCTAGATTATGTGCTCTCTCTCCCTAACTAGAATCCACACATCATAGTTTCAGTATAAACTACAGGTTACCTCTGTGGGTTCCTGTGTAGGTGTCTACAACAGGAAGTAACTAGCCCCCTAGTAGACAGGCATATTTAGATACAAGCAGCCAACTAAATAATGTTACAGGTATGTGATTGATACCCTTTGACACAAACTGTAAAGACTTTTGCCTTTGCATACACTATAGGCCAAAGATCTGGAGCCATGCTTTGATTTCAAAGACTTGAAGGTTGCATGCCTTTTTCAAAACTAATTCACTACCTTACTTCAGACTAGAGAGACTTTCTCTTCCTGAAAGGTTTTATCAATTATTCAATAATAACAACAAAACCAATTACCATGAAGAGTTTCCTTCAGATTTTAGCTCTTTTTGCATATTTGCTGACTAATGATAATCTTAGAGCTGATGGATTTTAAATTTTAGGCAATCCACTCTCTAAAAAATTGGATGCCATGCACTAATGAGTCAAATAGTTTCAGCATCCTAGCTTAGTAAGAGTTGATTAAACCAAAGAAGGTATGAAAGTTACTAATTATTAAATCTGGAGGGTGGCCCCAAACTTTTAGTCTATAGTATACACATATTGCCAACACCTTTCAAGAAGGAAACCCACAATCATTTACTCATTTCTGTCAAGTGTCAAGAAAAGCAAGAGAACATTTTTTCCAAATTACACAAGATGAAATATAAGTTCATGAATTTAATTCAAACAAAAGGCACATATCCAAAACTCTGCTGACCAGGTGATGCTTACTTGGTCTTTCAGGACAAAAATGGTGCAGTACTTGTGAATATCTTGGCCAAAAGTTCCACAATAACTAAAATTACAGAAAGAGATAAATAAATGTGATGTGACTAGCAAAGGTGTCCTAATCTTCTTTGATGTGTATATAATTCACATATATAAATAAAATTACATAATTGTGGCTGCAAAGTTCTTCCACGTCCCTTATGAACTTAACTTGGCATCATCTAAAGGATGAAATATAAGTTCATCAATTTAATTCAAACAAAAGGTGCATATCCAAAACTCTGCTGACAAGGTGATGCTTACTTAGCATTTTGGGACAAAAATAGTGCAGCACTTGTGAAGAATCACCTAAAAAGTGAAGTTTGCCTGCTTTTTTCAAAACTAATTTACAGCCTTAATTCAGGCCAGAGCAGAGGGACTTTCTCATCCTGAAGGGTTTCATTATATATTCGATAATAATAATAACAAGAAAAGAAACCCATTACTGCTTAAATTTTAGCTCTTTTTGCCTAATCTACCTTACTGACTAATGATAAATGTAATGTAAAATCTTAAATTTTAGGTAACCCTCCTCTTTAAAAGATTGGACTCCATTCACTAATGGGTTAAATAGTTTCAGCATCCTGGCTTAGGAGTTAATTAAACTAAAGAAGGTATGAAATTTACTAATTATTAAATCCAGGTGGCCCCAAAACATTTGGTCAGTCATGTACGTACATGTGCATCCTCAAGAATCAGTGAAGTTTGTCTGCTTTTTTTCCACCTTTTCTGCTTGCTTCCTTTTTCTAGTTTTAACATCACTTCTGGTTTTTACATTGAATATTTTAGTGTAGTAATGGGGGATGCCTGATGGAACTTGCTCAACAGCTCAGTGTCATTATGATTGGAAAACAAATTATTAACAACATTCAGGAAGTTGTGGTTCCGTAAGTGATTTTTTTTGATTTTTCATAATTAAAACATTTTGTTCCATTTCTTTTCTTTTCTTCTTTTTTTTTTTTTAACTTTGTCACTTATTTGTTAATATTCAATGAATTGTTTGGATAATCTTTAGTTTTGTTGCTTCACAGACATTTTATTCTCTGATCTTCAAAAGGAATTTTTATTTATTCTGATTAATTACTATGATACAAAATGAAAAAAAAAAGTTATTTTTTTCTTAAATACACAATTTCTTTTCATAAGTAACATAGAATTTTGATCAATACACAGGCCACTTAATTGTTGCACAAGAATTAGTACTTAAGTTGCTTCAATATTTTATGCTTTGGTCTAATAAGTAGAATAGAAAGACATTTCAATGTAACTAAACTAGAACTGGTAGAATTCATTTTTTTTTTTTTTTTTTTTTTAAGATATTGTTGTAACCTAGAAAGGTTTACTGAATGAGGAATAACCAAAATGGAAGCTGGAAATGAAATGATAACCTTTATAATATCAACAAAATACAATACTCACCAGCGGTGTGAAGTAGGTAAACCACTGCTAGTAGTGGACTACTTAGACAGCATATTACCCCCCATTTACAATAGTATCCAATGTATTTATGAGAATTGGAATATACTCATTAGTGTTCATAGGTAACAGATATATTTTAAACTATTCTGATGTTTTCAAGTTAAATCTTTCATTTCTGCTTTTAGCAAATTGAAAACCTACTGGCATCAATTTCAAGTAAATATGGGCGACGCTTTCAAAACCCAGTGTGATAATGATTTCTCTTTAATCCAGCATGAAGGCTTATTTCAAGAATATCTGGAAATGGGTAAGTACCGCTGCATTCGGTTTGTGGTCATCATTTGTAATTGAGATGATGTTGTGAATTGATGAACAAAAAAATACAAGCATTAAATTGTTTGAGAAAACAAACAAGAAAATGGAATAAAATGAGATAGAAATTTTTATTATTACGTTTTTTTATTGTACTGGAACTTTTTTGCATAGAAAATGCTCAAGGGTAGTTCCTGAAGGAAAATATAAATTCAAAGGAATGTTCTTATGATGGTCTCTGTAAACGAAAATAAAGAAATGGTCGAACGTACTCAGTTGGTGAGTTAAAGAGTGAATGTGATGTCTTGTCTAAGCCATGTGCATCTGTTCTTGGAATGTTGAGTTTAACATTCTACTTTAGTATGAAACAGGGCTAGCCTCATGAGATTTGCACTCTGCAGTACTGTCTTTTTATGCATGACCAACAATTGAAAAGGGGTTGCAGCTGCTGATAGGGTTTTCAATGCATGCATGTCTGGCAAAAAGGTATGACATTTGCTACATCATAATGTAGTGACATACTGAACCTGTTCTAAGAAAAATGACTAATTTGTAATGACAGTATTGCAATGCTGCACTGTAAGTCACTTAATACAGTTTGTGCATACATCTGTCTTTATCAATATATATTAAATTATAACACATTTTGTTGGAAGATAACAGGGAGGGTTATTGAAAGTGAGAATTTGTTCTTTTAAATAAATACATAACAAAGTAACAATAGAATGTTCTCTGCAGAAGGAGCAGCTTAAAGTAAGAATAAGTTGTGAGCATATGCCCAGGTTCCTCAGGCAGTTTGTCACTGACTGATCAGCTTCTGCCCCAGGCCACATTTTGATTCCTATTTGCATTAATGTAAACAAAACTGGGGAAATGCCCAGAGTCTGTTTAACAAAGAAACTGAAGGATAAAGCATTACACAGGGAAAAAAAAAATCTCTAATATGGCCATTTTAAAAAATTGCATTGATGAGAAAGACAAGAAGTCTGTTTGTTCTGATAAACATGAATAGGGGCACTGTCTGGGGATAGGTAAGTGGTACTTGGGATATCTAAATGATACTTCTATATTCTCTCATAACAGACTATCAGACCAAATTTTCCCTTCAGCCAATGAGAATTCTCTCTTCATCTGTACATCTCTTCTTCTTACTCTAACCATAACTCTGACAGTGATTCTTCTAGCTAGAATGCAATCTGATTATATAAGTCCACGACCGGAATTCCCTACCTTTCGACCAAGTGTCACTTCATCTTGAAAGTTTTTTTTATTTAATAATGTACACATTTTAATTTTCTCTACTTATAAACCTTTGGTGGTTGTTTTGAAATTTTCACATCTGAATCTTATGAACAACACAGCTCTAGATCCACATGAAATCATTTACAGTCCACTTGTCAACATGTATGTCCTGCTCAATCGAGGAGTGATCTATTGTGCCAACTATATTATGTTATTTTCTGAGACCTTCCTGGCATATACCACTATTCTGTCTAACATAAGCTATGGCCTGTAGTTTACTGCTACATTTCCCGCAACTCCTTTAGGACATCATCTTTAGGCCATTCTCTAAAATGAATGCTATTCCACTTCTATGTGCTGTGTCCCTTCAGGACGTGGGAAATCATAGCCCTCCACAACTCCCTGTATTATGTAGCCTTTAGTAAAGTTTCTTTTTGCTATCTCTTCTAATCTCTGTTCTACCAACCATTTACACGCTCAGTAGGTAGATAGGTTATGTGCTGCTTTTCTCTATCCCGTTTACCTTCAATATGTCCTGTGAGTTTCAAATTTTCCAAGCCCTCTTTCCTCATTATGTGCCCTAGAAATTTCAAATATCTTTTTCTGATGCAAAGTATAAGCGTTCCTTTTGTTTCCATTTCCCCTAAAACTTTGTCGTTGCTTACATGTTCTGTCCATGGTATTCTCAGCATCCTTCTGTAGAACCACATTTCTGTTGCTCCAAGTCTCTTCTTCATCTGTGAGGAGATGGTCCAGGAGTACATATATTACATATAGTCCAGTACTCTTTTCTTTACTTCCAATGAGATTTTCCTGTTTCTTAATACATTGCTTACCTTTTCAAAGGCATCTTTCGCTATCCCAATGCACCTTCAGATTTTGGTGTCGTATTTTCCGTCCTCTGCTGAAACACTTCGTAGATATTTAATTTTTTTGCACTTGTTTAATTTTGGTATCTCCAATTTGTAATTCACATATTGGTGGTTTTTTTTTGTTTTGTTTTTTTGCTGACAACCATGCATTCTTTCTTCTTGCTTTCCTTTTGTAGGAATTCCTGTAATTTCCTTTCAATTTCTGCTATCAACACTGTCATCTGCATATCTAATGTTAAGATTGTGGCTGCTAATAATGAATCCTGCTAGGACTTCTAATTCTACCAGGATTATTTCACTGTAAAAGTTGAATAAGTCTGATGAGAAGACACATCCTTGTCTTATGCCCAAAGCTTTGCAATAAACTTTTCATACTCCTGGAATCCTGACTTTATACACTACAATATGCATTTTTAAAACTTCATGTTCAGGCTGTTTATCCATATAGTTAAGAATAAGATAGCAAGACCATCATATTATGATGATATCATATTATTAGTTATGTGTGTGTGTGTGTGTGTGTAAAATGCAGTGACATGCAGAGGTTTGATGTTTGTTGATGTCAGGAGCCAACTCCTTGACTTCTATGCCCCTAAGACTCAAGTAGGTGGGCCTATAGGGCCTAGTACTGAGAAATGTGAGAAAGGAAGACATTTGAAATATGTAAAAACAGATGAAACATGAAATAAACACTTTATTCAAATTAAATATAAACTAAATTTTTATTTCACTCTATGATTGACTGTCCTCTTGATATAGATGCCTGGGGTCATTGCACCCTCTGCCCCACTTCTGCATGCTACTGGACGTGGCACATTTGAAGAAGTAACACTCCCAACCTCACAATGTGCCTCAATTTGGGCAAAGTACGAGACTGAATATATCTTGGAATAGAGTGAATTTAACTTAATTATAGATATCGTTTTATCTCCCTCAAGGCTTATGCTAACTAATAAAATGTTTTCTTGGGTCAAAATGTAATTAGTAAACTAGTGAGAGTGGTAAGAAAGTAAAATTACTAGTATGTGTCACATAACTATTAGAATAATCCAGAATATATACTGGGAGCAAATCACCTGTGTATTTTTATTTTACTCTTTGATTGGATGCCCTCCTGATATGGATGCCCAGGCAGGGGGTGCAACAGGCCCAGGCATCCATGTCAGGAGGGCATCCAATCAAAGAGTGAAATAAAAATTTAGTTTGCAAAAGCCATCACATCCTCTGCATGCTACTGGTTGAATGTTACGGTTATTTCGCCTTTTCATTATTTTCGTGCCTCCTTTCTCCCCCCCCCTTTTTTTCCTTGTCCCTTTCGGTTCTGAATTATTTCACATTTATATTTCAGTTTTACAATTTGGATTCATAACAATTTTTGTGGCTGCTTTCCCATTGGCTCCGCTATTTGCCTTGATCAATAACTGGGTTGAAATACGACTTGATGCTCAAAAGTTTGTAAAGGAAACTCGGCGTCCAGTAGCTGAGCGAGCTGAAGACATCGGCGTATGGTTCAAAATCTTGGAATCTTTATCTTGTTTGGCTGTAATAAGTAATGTAAGTCAATATTTTTATCATATGTCTGGTTTTTTTTGTTTATTAAATGCTGCAACCATTCAGATAAATCCTGGGTATGACAATAAATTACATCTGGCAGCAAAGACTATGATCAGGAGGCTTTGAGGAGCGTGGAACCACTTCTCACTTGCTATTGTTCCTAGGTCTACCCTGACCTGGGTTAGGGTAGACCTGTTAGAGTCCCAGCTATGGACAAATAGTGAACCCCCAAACTGGGGTCAAAAACACTGTGAAAGCATAAAAATATATTTTTAAACATTTCCAGCAACAGATTTTAATAATGAAAAAAATTACCAAAGGTCCAAAGGAAATTAAATTTTGGCATTAAATGACCCATAAGGAGTTGATATGCCATTAAACAAATCAAACCAATCCATTCAGGATATAGGTGATAATAGCTCTCCACAACTTACTTTTCTTTAATATCTGAATTTTTTTAGGAAATGGCATATAACACAGGCATATTTTAAATATCTAGATAAAACAAGAAAAAAAAACAGACTGTAATTTAATGTAAAAAAAACAGATTAAAAAAAAGAAAAAATCTTATCAGTTGTCGCTCATCAGAATTCAATTGAGGAATAAAATAGTAAATGTACATACTGACTAAAAGGATAAAGAAAAAAACTAATATAATGTTATTAGTAATCACTTCTATTTACACAGAGAAAACTGCCTGGACTTAATGAAAATTGTCTGAAGGACTGTAAGATGGAAAGCAGAAAAGTATACTGGTTTCCCATTGCCTTCTCCACAGTTTTGAATGCAAAGTAGGCCAACTCGTAGATCGTCACCCAAGTCTAGTGAGCTCAGCCTCCTCCCTTGTTATTTAACCTATACCTGAAAGAAGATAGACTCATGTCTTTCCCAAGGGTATTAATGTGAAAGCGAATGCAACGGACTAGAACAGGATTTGAATTTGGCTTGCTGATTCCACTCTCCATGACGGTAACCATTACGCTACTTGTGCAATAGAGGGTGACATAATCATGAGAAACAAAGACTAAAATGTTTCAATACCAACCAGTTGACAAGTACTTCTGTTGACTAGAACCCATTTTTTGGAACAATAATTGTATGGGAAAGAAAGATATTTTTTCCTTTGAGATTCTGTGAGAATTGCAAAATAAAATCCTTAAATTTGCCTTCATAAATTCGGTCATAGCATAGGATGAAGCGTGTCAGCTAAGACAATGTTATATATATATATGTATACACCAATCATGAATCTCATAACACATTAGGATCATAAGGATACCACATGTACTGCAGCCATTGAACCAATGGTGTTTCCTGAGCAAGCTAGTCCAGGCTGGTTTGAATTCAGTTTTTCCTGGTTGTCATCTAAGGCTATAGGACCCAGTTTGTCCTGCTATTTTACCCATAGCTGGTGGGAAAAAGAGATGGATTCATACCTTTCCAAAGGGTATGAGCATGTAATTGAATGTAATGAAAACTAGAATTTGATTTATTCTCTCCAATTTCTCAATCCGAGCTGTTATCCATTACTCCGCCATATATATGAGTGGAAACTGAGGTCAAAACCTAGTGCCAACAATTTATAAACTCTATCCTAGATATTGAGCACTTTTACCCTTAAATGTAGCAAACCTTAAAATTATATTTTATCATATATATATATATATATATTCTTCCACGCCAAATATTATTTTATGGATAGCCATGTTTGAGCAGATGCATTGTTTTTTGTTTTAATCAGTGTGAATGACATTTACCAGCCTGCAAATTTGAGAGATATAATAAGAGAATGTGCTCTCCAGCAGGGTTAAAATCTGTGCCTCCCTTTGTAGGAGAAATCACTGCCTGATCTGGCATGCTTTAAACCACTCACCTACAAAGAGTCTCACAGCTCAGCAATATAGAATTACCCTTTTTAAGAATGCACATCCTGTCATTCAAACATGGGCACCCACAACAAAACTTTAGAGTACTTTACATAACTCTACCTCGAATGGCTCTTGGGCCTTGTACAAGGTGAACATCATTATAAAATATATATAAGTTTTATTTATCAATTTTTTAACTTTTTGGAGAATATAACTTATTTATTGGAAGTTATTTGTATTTTTGACTCTTGTATGAAAAATGTGTTCATTGATTTCTTAGTATGTTTTATTAAATTATCAAATTTAAGTGAATGTACTTGTTTAAGTGTTTCTTCTAGTTTATAAATTTAGAG
The DNA here is from genome assembly GCA_964036315.1 of Acanthosepion esculentum. Lineage (NCBI taxonomy): Eukaryota > Metazoa > Mollusca > Cephalopoda > Sepiida > Sepiidae > Acanthosepion > Acanthosepion esculentum. Next base: position 36,425,563 of record OZ038499.1, read on the forward strand.
CTTATATTTTGTGTGTATATATAATATGTGTGTGTGACAAAAGGTAAACTTAACTGCTGCAGTGAGGTAAATGATTTGCCTTGGTAAAGTCCACTGGAGGATGAAACATTGGCTAAAATAAATTTTTCATTTGTCTTTATTATCTTGTCATATTGTCCTTTTACAGATATAGTTTTTAGTTATATCTGAAATTATATACGTGTGTGTCTGTGTTTTGCCTCAGAAACCAAAGGTTAAATTTAGGTTCATAGCCATGTAATTTCTCATATGATTTTCTTCACATTATATTTTTTGTCTATAACTATTTTTTATTTTTATGTCAACTCTTTTCAGGTTTGAGTTGATCATGACTGTCCAAACATTCCTTTTTCTTATTCTTGTCAGGATTTCTTGGAAATAAAGATAGTGGAATGGTTTTCTATTGCTCTTTAAAAAAGAAAGGGAAAAGAGGGTGATTCAAGTCTCTTATTCTTCCTTAGAGGTACTAATGAAAAGACAGGACTCTTATTCAAAATGAAATGTACAAAGAAATATTATATAGCAAAAATATTTTTACAATATACAAACTGTACAAATAATATAGGCCTTGCGCAAAAATTCCCTTGTATGCTTCAGACTATTAAGGCAGATCAACCGTTCTTCAAAATACAATTTTTTTCTTTTAAAACAACAGTTCATGTAAATCAACTTTTTAGCAACAAAAGATATTTACTTACTTTGAAAAGTTCACAAATTCAAAAGTCAAATAGGGTGAGAAAGGATGACCTACTTCAGGAGATGCTGATTTTATAGGTCCCTTAGACAAAAAATTCAGACTTTTGGAACAGGTATTCTCAAATATTAGATAAACTCTCATAGGTTTAGAAAAGACATTTGAATGGGATAAACTTATAATTTAGAAAAGATATCTATCTATCTATCTATCTATATATATATATATATATATATATATATATAGGATAAAATTCATAGTTTATAAAAGACATTTGTCATAGAGTTCTTGTGGGTTCTTAAGTGCTCTTTCTTTTCTTCTTCTGCAGTAGCAACAGTAGTAGTAGCAGCAGTTTTATCATCTCAACTAGCACTGTCTCATGTCTGAGTGTAGTCAAATTCTTTCTTGTCCCAGAATGTTTAAACTGCCTGGCTTCATTTTGGTGATTTTTATAACATCAAATTGGAACCCATTTTTTGAAAATATTTACATCTCCATTTTTATTCATGTTTTTATTTATTTATTTATAAACTGTCTGGTTTCATTTTGACAGTTTCTTTTAAAAAAAAACATGTTAATAACATTCTAATTTTCTTAATTAGTTTTTATATAATTTAATATCTTTTTTTATTAAAAATAATTTTTATACAATTCCAATATTTTCTTAATATTATTTTTAATATCTTTTTGTACTAAAATAGTCCCTGTATCAATTTTTACACCATTCCAACATTTTAATTATTTTTTCACATACAATTTTAATATCTTTTTTTTATTAGAAAGAAAATCTATATGATGATTTTAGAATTCAGACATTTTGTTACCACACAAGGCAAGAGACCCCACCCTATTATACTATCACTAGAAAGAGAAAAGATGAATTTATGCTTTCCCAAGGGCATTTGTGTGAAAGTGAATGTAACAAACTAACCTAGAATTTGAGCTTGGTTTGTCTATTTCACTTTCCATGTCAAAATCCATTTCTCTACTGACACATTCCTCACTATCTAGTAGATGTAATAGTGCTACCTGAAATTCTTAGATGATTTTCTAAGTATAGCTTAAACATAGTACAAGGCTGAAAGTATGAGGCACTCAGTGAGGATCGAACTCACTACTCAGTCATAATTATTCTAATGAGACAAGCTTGTTAACCATTACACCACATCAAGGTACCTTCTGAAGTTCTTCGATGACCATTTTTATTATTCGTTTTGAGTAGTTTATCGTAAATCTTATTATTGCTGCTTTTTATCATAGGTCTTGGGGTGGGTTATCTGACAACTATTAAATAAGCAAAATGAATTGGAAAATAAAGGAGTATCTTTATTCTTACATATTGTGACAAAAGTATCAATAAAGTATTTTAGTGGCATATCAACTCCTTATGGGTCATTTAATGCCGAAATTTAATTTTCTTGAGAGCATTAGTAATTCTTTTTACAAAGATGTATTGCTGGTAATTGTTTTTACTATGAAAATGAATTGCTAGTATTTTCATTATAAAAATGCATTTTGACCCCAATTTGGCGGTTAACTATTTATGTTCCCATAGTAGGGAACCCTAACAGGTTCTAGCACCCTGAGTTAGGATGAACTTGGGAACAACAGCAATTAAGAGGTGGTTCAATGCTCCTTAAAACCTCCCATCTCCTGATAAAAGGCCTTGCTGCCAGATGTAGTTTATCGTCATACCCAAGACAAAGCAATAAAATGAAAGTGAAACTAATCTAAATAAATATTCATCAAAAAGAAATTACTGACAAAAGAAAAAAACGTTTTATCATTGCCATTTTAAATTTTCTTGTCATGTGATACCTAGTTAAATTTTTTTTTAGTTTTTTTTTCTCTTTTCTTTTCTTCTCAGGCATTTTTGATTGCGTTTACATCAGAATTTCTTCCTAGAATGCTGTACCAATATAAATATGAATGGAACTTAAAAGGATACACAAACTTTACTTTGGCATATGCACCAAATGGGACACTCTCTCAAGAATGCAGGTAATGTTTTGAAACAAAAAATTTTTCTGCTTGTTCTGACAAGATAAGAGGGAATCTAAATTCTGTTTGTAATGTTTCAGATTTTCAATCTTCTGATGCGTTTTTTTGTTTTTATTACTGCAGATATTTGGCATTTCGGGATCGAGAAGGGAATTATACCAAATTCTTCTGGCAATTGTTAGTTGTCAGACTTTCATTTGTCATCATCTTCGAGGTGAGTTCTAATCTTTAGTTTTGTATAAGCCAGAGCAACTCTGACTTCTAGTTTCTAAGATAAAATTGTTTTCGAAACCTGCTGATTTGCTACTACGCAAATATCAATTCTCTTGTGAGGCTTTAGAATCCTATAAAGTGTCACGTTCTATAATTTAGATTTCTTTACACTTGCAGTTGTAATGGAACTAAAAAAATAGCCGTAAATTTTTTTACTATAATCATGGTTTTAAAATGTTTTAAATTGAAATATTTTTATTCATTTTTTAATCCTTTCCCTCCAAGCAAGGCAATAAAGCCACTAAGATGCAAGGTTTACTGAGAGTGAAGGAAATTGAAAAAACATTACCAAGGAGAAAGGACAATAAATGCAAAAGTGTAAAGAAATTGTGAGACAGAAAAATTTATTTGGCTCAGCCAAGTTAGTAGGTATAAATCTACAATATATCTGGGGTGGGTTACAAATTTTTATTAGGGCTTTAAAAGTGTATATATTAAAAGTGTATATAAATAATCAACAAAAATATATAAAACAAAGGGGGAGGTAGACAAGGATTAGAAAATAATTACTAATTGTAAAATGGTGGAGTAAAAAAAAAAAATAACTAAAAAGGGCTCACCAGTTATCACTCTTCAGAGCCAATCAAGGATAAAAACATGTTTCTAGTTAACTTTTTTTTTGGTGGAGGGAGGTGTCAACCACTTTACAGTAATTTATCCTTCCCCCACCTTTTAGTTTTCTATTTTTGTGTATATATTTACATACACTTTTTTCAATATCTG
>OZ038499.1:36434271-36694271 GCA_964036315.1 Acanthosepion esculentum
GTGTAGGGGTTGAATAAATCTGGTGAGAAGACACATCCTTGTTTTACACGCCTTTCTATCCGTATGCAGACGGTTCGCTTAATATTTTAATTCTAAACACTTGTGCCCATGACTGCTGCTAAATGTCGACGTTATTAAACACAGTAAGATGGTTTACTTTTAGTTTCATATTAATTTCTCTTACAGATGGTCAATGATGAGGACATTGAACCAGGAAATGTGGATGCCATCAATAACCAAAAAACAACCCGCTAAGAAAGTTCATAAGGGAGATAACTCTCTAGTTCCGCATATTTCTCCATCTGCCTGTGTCTTTCCTTAAACAATGGAAAACAAAAGGACAGTTTACAGAAAGGACTCTGAACGAACACTCACTGCACCATTCACAAATATTTGTTCTTTTCCTCCCCTTTGTGCAACAACAGCCGAATCATTACACTTCAACTTGTGTTTCATTTTTGCACCAATCTACTCAGATGAGATACAGCTCCACTTGTGAAAACTGATAATGAAAGATAAATCTACATTAGATATTAGTTAACGAATACATAATAATGTTTCTTTTAAAGTGGTTAATAAATATCTGATATTATCATTTGATAAACAGTAAAAGATTTTTTTTTTTTTTTTAAATTAATTTCTACTGCAAAAAGATCATTTATTAAAAGGCCAACAATAAATTTTAATTGATACTCATAAATTCAATGATTTCCTTTCAAAAATGTGAAATTTCATTTTTTTTTCCTTCTCCTCCCAGGGGAAGATTTCCAGAAGCAGATTTGGCAGGTTACTTCTTGGTAGTGACTTTCAACATTAGTCTTTGTAGTAACTAATATATATAATTAATGGTTTCTAATTGCTTATGCTAAGTTATTTCAGATTTTTAGTTGTAAGCATGCAATGAGATAAGCAAATAAATCAGTGATGTCAATTGGGATTGGATGGCATAAATTTTTTTTTTTTTTTAGTCAAATGGCCCAAAAACTTTACATTTTTAAAAATCACCTGAAATCAGGTTTGACATCTACCCTGATTGACACTTTTTGAAAATCATGTGCAGAGAAGCATGATTTCAAGAATTTTGTACTGAGCTTGCAGTACCAAAATAATTTTTATGAAGATATCAGCAAGTAAATATTAGAGATGCTCAAATTTTTTAAATTTCTTAATTCTATATTTAAAATTTACCAAAATTCAGCAAAAAAGGAAAAAAAAAAAAAAAAAAAAAAGGCTGCACTGCACCAATACGACTGCTCTTTCTTTTAATCTAACCCATTATCTATCCACACCCTGTTTTCATTAATATTTGATTGTGTATGACTGAATACCAGATTGCATTTTTTTTTTCTTCTTTTTAATCCTTGCCAAAAGCATTTTCTCTAAATCAAAATATTAAGAAAAAATAATATCTGCTGAAGGAATTAGACCCCACCCTGTCAAATCCTACTTTTGATGATGTTTCGTTGGAGAAATAATCATCCCCCGCCCCTGTCAAATCCTACTTTTGATGCCATTTCATCGTGATGAGCAGTGAAATGGCTTTGAATTGTGTGAATACCATTACTTAAAATTCAATTTCCTTCATGGATGATTGTTGTCACTTGTTTAAAAGGCAAAATTGAATTTTTTTTTCTTCTCTCCAGTGTCCTAAATTCTCAATATTTAGGTCTTTTACTGAGATTTCGACTCTTGTCAGTAAATAAAATGAGCTTGAGAGAAATCCGAATAGACGACTACATGACAACTATTGCAGCTAATTAAATTTTTCTCTTATACACTCAAATCAATTTTTGACAAGTTCACTTAAACCTTTTAATTATGATCTGGTTTTCTTCCTCTTGTCATTTTATACCCCCCATCATATTTGACAGCAGTGATAAGCATGGATGCAACATTATACATTGGTTTTTGACCACCCCCACTTGTGTATATAAACGTGTATGAATTGTATTCAAGTGGGTTCCATTCAGCTTGCTTATTTTATACTGTTATAAAAATGGTATTTAAGTCATCAGGAAAACAGTGTTGCTTCCTGCAATTATCCCAATTTTAAATACCTATGGGTATAGAATGATTAAAATAAAGTGATAGTAAGTGGCTGTTAACTTGAGATTTAACAGAACATGGATAAGGAAAGAGGAAAAGAAAAACTAGCATGTGATATTGGCTAAGAAACTTAAAATTCATTAATTTTTTTTTTACTCCATAAAGCTTTATCCTCACCTTTGTACCATTTTCTGGCAAGATAAATATTGGCATATTGCAAATTTTAAAAACTATCTTTGTTATTTCATACTGAAGATAAAAAAATTAAAATTTGAAAGCAGACTGACTGAAATCATTTATCATTACATCTTTTAAATCTAAGCTCTTATTGGTATAAGCCCAAACTGAGTGTATGTGTGTGTGTATATATATTACTGAAAACAAATCACAAACTGAATTTACTATGCATATATCTTAATGAAGAATCTATCTTGTATGTTCTATGCATAATATTTAAGAGTAAATTCAAAAATTTGGATTTCATTTTAAAAGGAATGTGGAAAGCCACTTTTAAAACTTAGTTTATATATATATATAATCTCAAATAATTCAATTAAGGTTGTTAACAAACACTAAGTAGCTGGACAGACATTCATTTTGATGGGAAGAGATTTATTAAACTAGACTATAAACTTTATTTCATGGTTAACAGCCATTCTACATTACTTTCCTTAATACAGAACCAGAAAATGAACAAATAAAATAAATCTTATATTTTTGTTATATATTTATGCATACAAAGACAAATATTTATGGAAAAGGGAAAAAATGGTTTGATTTTACAGATTGTTGAACTGTAATGCTTACACACAATTTATTTTTGTTTTCTTTTTCTTCAGACACAAGAGCATGTATTCTTAAAAATATTTTTTGTGGGCTTTCCAATATTTCCTTATCTGTTGTTTTCTGTGTAAGTGTTTCTATTCTGTAACGCAATAAATTTTACAAAGAAGAATTCAATCTTTGTCTTCATATTTACAAATGCACAAACTCTGAAATGTTTAGATGAATTGTAATGTTGTATACTATTTTAGGAAAATATTTAAAAGAAAGAACTGATTATCCTCCATTTTGATTTTTTTTTTAAAAGCCATTAATGCATAAATAAATTCTAATGACATTTTACATTTTCATCAAGTTGATGTATATTTAACATTTTTTTTAATATGAAAAGTGAGGGAGGAGAATAATTATTTGATGAAAATTCTCAAAAGAAAAAAAATACTTGGTGCTATTTTTTTTTTTTTCTTTTAATGCATGTTCAGAGCAATAACTTTGAGAAGTTTTCTACCTAAAATAAGCATTCCTAAACTTCCTGCTGTCAAAGTTTTCTGACCCCCCCCCCCCCCACATAAGTGCTTTTAGTCAACATTGAAGTTGCAGAGAATTCTGGCCACAAATTTGTTTCTTGAATTAAAAATAAGTTTTGTTTTCTTTTAAAATGGACACACACATAAAAATGAAGCAAAACAATTGCAATAGTTAAAATTGTTTTTATAGATCAGCAATAACACTTGAACTGTTTATCAATGGTGTGACAGAAGATGTCTAGAGCAGGTGGCATTAACAAGAGCACATTCACTCTCACATTATTAATATTCTTTTTTCTTTTTCCTTACATACATATTTGGTCAATCTCTATAGTAACAAATTTATATTCCAATAAAAATATAGTTATGAAACTTCTGTTGGTACAGGGATTAGTTGAAGCAATTTTCTATCAGAGAAGTTAAAAAAAAAAAAAAAAAAAAAAATTTGATAGGTCTAAGTTCAATTCCCAATATATCCCCCCCCTACAACCCCAAAAAAAAGTTGTATCTTTCCATTTTTTTTTTTTTTTTTTTAAGGAGTCAAAAATAGAAGCAAACTTCCCAGCTGCAAATGTAAAGATACAATGAGATTCTCATTCTGTAGAAAATAAAATAATATCTCGGATTCAGCTCTGAGGTTGTTAGTTTTATAATAGAAATCAATTTTATTTAACTCAGCCCCTGGGGCCACGAGAGAAGAATTTAAAAAAAAAAAAAAAAAAAAAAAATGAAAGCTAGCAAAATGTTCTCTGTAATACTTTTATGAGGTCAGCATCAGAAAAAGGAAAAAAAAAAAGAAGTTAAACTTAAACCAAACCTCCGGAAAGGAGTCAAAATCTCCAAATTGGTCAGTTTAATCTTTAGGGGAGTTCAATTTTTACCATTCATTCCCCTCACTTCAAAATGAATAGTTTTAACACTGTTGAGGTACAAACTGCTGCTAATAATAATAAACATAATTAGTGTAAAATAAATGGGGAGCGGAAACAAGGCAAAAAGAAAAAAAAAAAAAATCAGGGTTTTCAAATAACTTTAATTAAAAAGAGAAATTAACTCTTTCTTCAAGAACAACAGAAAATATATATGATGGAGGTAAAGGGAAGATAGCATCTTAACAGAATGAGAGGCCACATCTGTGGACCCAAATAACAATTAACACCCTGACTGATGTCAACAGCAATAACAAATTCATGGTAGGTGTACCAAGCCTAAAGAATGAAAATATTGTAAAAAAATAGTTTTGATTCAGTAAAAATACAAGAGGAAAGAATCAGAAACTAATAAATTCCAGTGACTGGAATTAGGATTAACTTTAGGCTGATTTGGTTTTGGGTTTTTTGTTTTTCTAACGAGTATTCAGTAACAGTCTTATAAAATCTTAAAATTTATGAGAGTTTCCTGAAATTTTTGTTAAATATTTTCAATTTCACCTTAAATTTCTGGTTACAAATCTGGTTTTTACAGAGGCACTATATTTGTGGTGAGAAAAAGGTTGTTTTTATATATATATATATATATTATTCCAATATTTTGAAATGAAACCCATCCCATTTTTTATACTGTCATTACAATACTTTTCTTTATTTATTTAGTTTAGGCAGATTATGACAGATTTTTGTTTTCTTAAAAACTTATAAAGTTGAATTTGGCAGAATTATGGAAAGGAGATTTGAAAAAAAAAAAACTTAATGGAGAGTGCGGGGGGGGGGGGAGCAGGTTGTAAAATTATTTGAGAACAAAAAATCCCCAATAAGTCACTATAGAGGCACATTTAAATACATCAATTATTATAGCATCAACATATATCGGAAGGTCCCTTTAACTTGAACAAAATATTGAATCTATAATGTAAGCATCCTTCTCTCCTCTAGTGCCTACCTCTCCACACATAACTGACAAACTCCATAAAACATGTTCAATTTCTCTAGGACAGGCAGCCAATTGACCAAACAATCTAGTGGACAATTTTTTTTTTTAAAGAACTTATTTTACTCTTTAGATAAGGTAATCCAGTGTTTTTTGTTTTTTTGCTTTTTCTTTAAAAAGTATATTGTAGGCATTTGTAGTAATAGTACTTAGTATAAGTAGTATCATAGCAGTGTGCTGTGGCTAGACAGTCATTGGTCATTTTGAACACAGCCTAACTCCTGTATACACATAATCATGCATATACACACACACGCTCACGCATTCATAGATGACAGTCATACATTATACAAGGAGGCTGACAGCATCAATGTAACATTTAAGGATTCTAGAAAAAACTAGTCACACACAGAAAAGGCCAACAACAGATAAGGCCATCAGTATCGCTTGTTCTGGAACTTTCTAAAATTATATAATATAAGCATGCATTCACACGTACAAACATAACACACACACAGATATACAGACATACATATAATATATAATTTTTCCTTGAAAGCCTTTATAGCAAGCCTATCATTGTTAGTGAGTGTTATATTCCTCCAGAAAGACATGAGATCAACCATCAATAGCACTGCTCATGGCCCAGCAGAACTTGTTCTTCAGCAGCAGGACCAGATGACTGCTAAGAGGCAAGGGACACACCAATGCTGTATTTCCTCATTTACAAAATTCTTTCAACACTAACTTTTAGGAGAAAAAAAAAATTAAAGCTAAAATAAAATAAAATGAAAGTCCCCTGCATCTGAGCATCATCGTTTGCCAGGTAATGCGCTAACGTTTTGGTAGATTTGTCGAGAATCATCTGGTTCTCTGCCAAAAAGAAAAAAAAAAAAGTATATCAAAAACAGACATGTACAATAATGAAAATATGGTGTTGTAAGATATTAAAGAAAGAGAGGCCAATAAAACTTTCACAGAAGTCAGTAGAGGTATTTATTACCTCACTTAATTTGGCACAAAGCTGAAATTGTGGGGTAGTCATACTAGGTATTTCAGTACCGCCTAACAAGAATAAATTTATATATATATATATATATATATATGAGAGATTATAGTTGTTTCATTGAGAGAAAAGTGTTATTTTTTGTTATAATGTAGATTTTTTTTTTTTTTTTAAATATAATTTATTTTCCATATTTTTTGCTACACCAATGTTTTGGGTCTTGTGACCTTCATCAGGCAAAGAATGGTTATTTCCACATATTACTTTAAAGGAATTCATTTTTTTTATGTTTAACCATTGTCTTTTAAAAAATCTTCCTTTGCTTAAGAGGTAATAAAACAATTCGTATTGGTCAGAAAAAGTGGAAGGAATGAGGTCTTTGTTCTTAACTTTTTATGTCCTCTGTATCTTTTTAAAACTTTCTCCATTTTTATGTATTGTGTGTGTGTGTGTGTGTATATATTTGTTCTCCATACATTATAAAGAAATCTATACAGTAACTACATATATTTTGTATGGTGTGTTTGTGGTCTGACTAGCATGTTTTGCTACTATGTGTGTGGGGTTATGATTTCTTTAGTGCTAGTTTAAATTTTCTATGAAGTTTTTTTCTTGTATTTGTAGGTAAAAGTGTCTGTTTGATATATTGGCATAATTTTAAATTTACGTTTGCTGCATTTGCAGATGTATTGTGACACAGTTTCCTGTTGTCTGGTAATTTAATGTTCCTTTTGTGAAGGGAAACTTTGTTGTTTAGTACTTAGGTGATACCTATATAGGATTTGTTGCATTTTGTTCACAAATCACATTTTTGGAGTTGCAGTTTAAGTTTTCCTTTATTGTGAATGTTGTTATTTTTAATGTGTCTTGAGTATATAATCTAGCCAATTTCATTTAGATTTTTTTCTTTCTACATTGTGCCCACATTCTTACATTTCACCATTCTTGGCAGATCTTCTGTTATCACAAATTTACTGCAGATGAACTAATGATTAAAGCATTGTGTGTGTAAGTAAATAAAGACAAAAGGGAAACTTATCTCAGTTGATGCCTTTCGTCCTATGAGAGACTTTATCAAGACAAATGCAAGGTGTTTATTTTGTAACATTTTATACAATATCAAAAATGTTATAAGGTTTTCCAAAATTTTTTTAAGAATGCTCATAAATATTCATCAGATTAGCCAAAATGTCTAACAAACATTTATGAGCATGTCAAAAAACCAATAACATTTTGGCCCTGTATATTAAAAAAATCCTTGCATTTACCTTGATGACGTCCCTCATATGATGAAATACATTGGCAAAGTTTTCCTTTTGTCTTTATTCATGTTGTCCTTTTATATATATATATATATATATATATATATATAAATAAATTACACTTTTCTTTAAATGCAGGCTGGTCTAGTGCAAAGCAACAGTTATTGGTCATTGAAATTAAAACACTAGCTAAATGATTTGACAGAAATCTTATTAAACATTACATGACGGTAAATATTATAAGTGTATCTAAGTTTTACACAAAGCTATAAGCCTGGGACATTCAGCAACAACAGTAATTGTTTGAGATTTATTTAAGACTTATGAGTGTTTTCTTAATATAATAATAAAATTGGAAGACCTATTAAGTGGGTAAGTTGAGAGAGAATTTATTTTTAAAAAAGCAATGATTTTATTTTTTATATAAAACAATTTAATTTTCTTGATATAAAAAATCATTTCTTTCTAAAACAGCAGTACATTACAAAATACTTTAAAAGTAAAAGATCTTTTCATTAAGTAAATAAAATTTATCTTTAATTTTAACAATTCATTCCGTAATATTTATATAGAAGATTGATATTCTATTTGTGCAGATAAGTTGAAAAAGAAACAATGATGATTACAGTAGTTATTGGTTTCCTGGATTCTAACATTTTTTAGCAAGTAGGTTTTTACTGGGTGGCATTGTAAGCTCCATCTACTGTTTTGTAACTTTCATCCATAGATGGGGATAGGAATGGATTCTATTCCTGGTTTTGCAGTCAGAATTATCCTACTCATAGACTGGTTACTAGCTAAGGCTACTAAAAGGCCCATTCTGTTCTGATCTTTTAGCCAGAAGTTTTCAGCCTGACCCACTTCCTAAAATCTAACCAAATGATCAAACATCAGAACTGGAGTGTGGGGGGGAGAGATCCTTGCTTACTCAGACCAAGGACTTTTCAACACTCTTCATACTTTTTATTTCTGGCTTCATTTTTAAAGAAAGAAAGATAGTAATCATTAATAAGGGTTAAAACATCAGCACTCACAATGGTACTTCTCTGAATTTGACTGGCCGGGGTGGTGGGTGAGATGACTTTCTCAGCTGTGGAGGAAGAGTTGATTGGACAGGAGCTACTAGTGGGCTGTTCACATTGGTCTTGGACATGGCTCTTTGGAGATCAGTGGTGCCAGCATATCGGATGTTGGTATATTCTCGACCATCAACTTGGCTCATCTAAAATTACAATTTTAATTACAAACATTTTGGATTTCAGAGATTTAAGAAAAATTATAAAAGAAAATTTGGGGAAAGAAACACCAAAAGTCAATTTCTTTTTTATTAATCATTATAGAATTCATTGTTGTTCCAGTCAATACAAAATATATTGTCTAAACAGTGGAATGTATTTTTTCTTCAAAAGAAATTAAAAAAATTGATAAAAAGTAAATTAAAAAGACAAAATAAAACAATTTATAGCTAAATCAGGAATTAAGTGCCAACTACATTAGATGTTTTGAAACAAAAACAATCTCACCCAAATTATACAAATAGACTAATGTGCCAAAAGTCATTGGATAGCAGTATGTACAGGTAATGGTAGGTGGCACCACTATCCACTGATATGATGGAAATGCCCAGACCTATAACAGAGATGTGCTCTGACATCTACTGAGTCAGTGTGAATGTCAGCTAGGATGTTCATGGCAAGGCAACGTGAATTAGTTTGAATAGGGCATGTTAGTGGGTGAGAGATGGACAGGACATTCCATTTTTAAAATTGTGGGGACATTTAATATCACCTCAATCAACAATGTTACATGTATGAGAAATACATGATGTAAACCAGTGGCTGACCAGGGTTGTCTGTCTAGAATTGTCTGTGGTAACAGGTAAGTGACATTGGCTAAAATCACTCAGCACCTCATCTGGGCTCCAAACATGACATTGAATCCTGAAGGACTGGCAATGTGTGGCATAGTTTGAGGAGTCTTGGTTCTAGTTGTTTCAAGTTGATGATAGGGTTTGTTGTGTAAACTCCAGAAAACCATGAACCCAACTTGTCAACAAGGTACTGTGTTGCTCCTAAACAACAAAACTGGCTGTTATTCTATAATGGTGTTGGGTGTGTACAAGTGGTATGGGTTGGGTCTGCAGGTTCACCTAAACACATTATTGACTCGTGACTGCTATATTACACTGTTCTATTTACCATTGTGTTATTCCAGCAGGATAATGCATCACCATGTCATCAGGCCAAAATTACCCAGAATTGGTTTGAGAAGCATTCTGGAGACATTATCTGGCATAAGTCCAACTAAGCAATTATGGGACATGTTAGAGAAGTCTAATTGCATATAAGGCCCTGCACCTATAATATTGAAATGGCTTGACTCAACATATCTCCAGAAGTCTTCTTAAAACTCATGGAATTGATGTCATGTTGAGATGCTGCACTTTATCTTGATAGTGTCCTATACAATATGATGCATGTATTATTGACATATATAAGTAATTTTTTTTTTTTTGAAACGGTTTACAAGTTTTTTTAATTAACTATTTTTTTTTGTTGAGAATTTGAATTTGTAGAAAGGCATGTTTTGTTCAAAGGCCTAATGGAATTTCAATGCTGTTTTTTCTTTCTTTCAGGATTTTCTTGGAGTAGCAAGCTTTTGTTTTACATGAATAACATGAGTAAGCATTATCTGAATGCAATGGTTGATAAGTCTCTGACTCAGCAATGGTATTGCCTCCGTGATAAATTTCTGAACAATCATTTACTAATTTTAGAATAGTACTTTTGTGAATTTATTTTAAAAGTTGATAAGAGATGAAGCCTTAGTAAAACAAATATGGATAAAAAGTAAAACAAGTGGCACTTGAGATAATCTTCATAACTTCCTCTATGAGTCAAAATTTATATGTCTCATTTTAAAATTAATTTAAAAAAAAAAAAATACCATAAGTTACAAGAATAATTATGAATAAATATTTACTAAGCTTGATTTTAGTCTGGCCCAAGGCCACAGGAAGTCATCTAGTAATGTACAAAATTAGTAAAAGAAAGAAAGAAAAGAAAGAGAAAAAAAAGAGAGAAAGGAAAAGAAAGAGAGAAGGGAAAAAAGAGAGAAAGAAAGAGAAAAAAAAGAGAAGAGAGAAAGAGAAAAAAAAGAGAAGAGAGAAAGAGAAAAAAAAGAGAAGAGAGAAAGAGAAGAGAAAAAAAAGAGAGAAAGAAAGAGAAGAGAAAAAAAAGAGAGAAAGAAAGAGAAGAGAAAAAAAAGAAAAGAAAAAAGATTCTCTTTTAATCCTAGGTTAAGATATGTCATGCTCTTCATGGAAGAGAAAAAAAAATCAGTAATAGAGGCAGTGATTCTGCAATTTGAAAAGTACAATTGCAAAGACTTTCATCACTCTTACTCACGTAATAATTTCATCATTTTAAAAATTATCTATGATTTTGTAGACGTTTTCTAAAACAAATCATTGACACGAACATTTAAAAGAAGGAAAACTGTGTTAAAAAACAAAAAAAAAAAGACTTGCTTGTTCTGCTTGTAACCGTTGGATTGTGTCAATATACTGTTGAACTGCTAAATACACAAACTTGTACTGGGCTTCTGTTTGTACAAGTCCTGAACGCTGTGAACGCACCATTTGGATTGTTTTCTGGATGTCGATCTCACAGTCCAAACCTAAAATACAGAAAAATACAATAATCAATAAATTTACCAAATAACAGGTATCATCACAATGGTGAAATTCACTGTTTACATACAAGAAACATTCAGCATTTTCAGCTGAACAGTTAGCGTTACTCTCAGTTGAAATTTATAAGATCTTTCTCTTAAAACAGTTTTTCAAAAAATTAGACTTCTCAAGTCCACTAACTGTTATAGCTCTTTCTAGTATTGATGGAAGTTTCCTCCAAAACTTTTTGTATTTATAGTTGAGGAAGGGGCAACATTTTTGTCTTTAATATTAAATTCACTTGTACTTCCATTAAACTGACAGAAGAAAGAATGATTAGGTAAATTATGAAGAGAATAAAAACTCTGAAGAGAGGGGCATACACTGGTTCACAAAGGTTAGTGATAAGAAAAAGATTCCCCTACTACATTCAGGTTTAAGATGTTCAAATTTCAGGTTAGCATCTCACATGATATATCACACATACATAACCCATTAGAGAGTGACTTTGTCATAATTTGTAAATGATTTTCTGAAATTAATCTAAATGTAATTTCAATTTGTTGTGTCCTCATCTTTAAATGCAATAGCAGAAAGATATGTAAATAATAAATTACATTTAAAAGTAGGAAAATATTTTACCATGTCTTTTGATTTTATCAATAATCATGTCTATCACAATAAAAGTGCCTGTTCTTCCAATGCCAGCACTAAAAAAAAACAAAGAAAGAAAAAGTTATTTATTGTGTTGTTTTTTTTTTTACTGTAAGTAAAATGAACAAACTATCTTTCTAATGGAAACTTTTGTGATTGGAAGTAAAACTTCACAAAATAAAAATAAAAAATTGTAATATTGAATATCTTACTTAAAAGAGAATAAATATTAGAATATGAATTAAATTTCTAATTAACTGCCTAATAAAAGCAACAAGAAAAACATTGACACTATTGAGAGTTTATACAAGATTGAGTAAAATAAACTGATTACATAAAAATTAAGTAAATCACAATTTGAAATTCATAAGTGACTAGTTTATGCATGTAAAAATATATATCTCAGTAAAATAATTTTATGGACAAATCATTAAATGATACTGGTACATTCTCCTGAGACACTAACACACATAAAGCATATATGGAAAATTTTAAATAACTAATAACTGATATGTGTGAAAATATGGAAAATTTTAAGTAACTAGTATGTGCGTGTACACACACACATTATATATATATATATATATATATATATATATATATATATATATATAAATAAAAAGATTTAAGAATAGTTAAAAAGTAAAGCAGATATTTTCATATAGGGATCAATATTAGAGCTTTGATAATATTATATACAGAAAAGTTACTTAACTGTAAATATCAATTCTTGATGTTGTTTCCCCAACTTCAAAGTTTTTGGGAATTATCCATTCTTCAAGGGGTCTGTTGTTTGAATAAGTTTATTTCCAATTTTTTCATGTCTTTTTTAATCTGTCGTACACACACACACACTCATGAATTTCTGCTTTTGTATATGTGTTTGTTCATAAGTGTCATAATTTTTACAATTGTAACTTGGAATATTTTTCTGATATTAGTTTTTGTAGGAGTTAGTAGTCTACATGTTGTTTTATTTAAATTTACATAGGAGCAACTGAAACCACTTTTAAAGAAAGATTTAATAATCATAAGATGTCATTTAAAATAGATAAAAATGCAAATAATACAACATTATTAAAATGTATATGGAGTCAAAAAGAGAATAATATACCTACGAAAGTTAAATGGGAAATTAAAAAAAAGTACCCCTATATATTACCTACAGGAATTGTAGATTGTTTAGAGGAAAAATTTATCAATATTATGTTTATTTTTGCTTTGTTTTGTTTTGATATTTTTTGTTTGTTTTGGCGTTCACCCCTCCCCTTTCATGATCATTCATCCGATTTGTATATATATATATTGTAAATAATATTTATCATCTCATTGGAATGTTTTTTTTGTTTTTTGTCCACTGAGCCTCGTTTTTATTACCCCCACTTTAAAAGCTGCAGATAAATTTCACTTATGAATTGGAATCAATGAAGAAAATTTTCAGATTCATGATCTGCAAATCAACTAATGAAAGTGTAATGGAAACTTGGTAAATGCTAACAGAAGAGTAACAATAAATGATATAGAAAAAGCCCTTTTTCAACATGCAGATCCTGAAAGCCAGAGAGGTTAGAAAAAAACAAACAAACATATTTTAAGTATTAGCACTTACCTGCAGTGTACAATAAACGGTCCTGCATCAGGGATAGATTCTTGTTGTTCATTAACAATCTGTAGGAAATTTAAAACTGTGCCATGGTCTGAGGGGACACCATAATCTGGCCATATCATAAAATGGTACTGGTATATTCTCCTGGGACCCTCTGTCTAACACACAAAAAGCAAATATGGGAAATTTTAAATAAACTGATTAACACAATTTAACAATTTTTTTATTTGAATTTATGAATTGGGTTGTTCCTTCCAAAGTCCTTAACATTTTGGCTTTTATTATGACATTTCAACCAATGTGACCATCAGTTTTCACTTATACTTAGTAAAGTTCCAGTAATGCTGAATAGAAACCTTTATTATTATAGAGAGCCTAATATAAAAGAGAACCCACTGAATCAAAATTCTCCAAAGATTATTTAAATCATGTGAGGAAAACTCAAAAGTACAATGGCCAAAACATTGTAATCAGAAAAAACAAAGGAAGAAAATGGTTCTTAAAAAAAAAAAATCAATGTATTATAATTATTAATATACAATTTACTTTCAGTGAATAAACTAACATTTTGTAAAGATGTTTTTAATTTGTTTTCATGAAAAAATTCAGAAAAAAATGAAAAAATAACAAAAAATACAAATTCAGAAAAAATTTTATTTTATTGAATTTACATTTAAATTTTTTCACTTTCTATTTTTTTACAATTAAAATAAAATGAATATCTTAACTAATTGCTTATCTGGCAATTTCTTAGAGATTTAAAATCTTAATACGAATTCATTTTGGCATATAATCCTCAAACAATTTAATTCGCTATTGAGCTCTCTTTTTACAGCATTGTTTTTACTGTGATGTCAATGAACACTCATTGCCACTTTCATAATGTCAACAAATATTCATTGTCACTTTCGTAATGCTCGTTGTAGTAGAGACTTTGTAATTGCAGATATAACTATAGTCATGCCATTGAACAATACTGGTGTCAGATGCCTTCAAATAACACTTGCACTAATAGTACTTGCTTGAAATGTAACCACTGAATAGTGATCCAAATATAGTGAATAGTATAGAGATAGAAGATAGTGTAGAAAGAGTGATCCGTATAGTAATAGAGGATAGAATAGAAATGGTGATCCGTATAGTAATAGAGGATAGAATAGAAATGGTGATCCATTAGATGCCATGCTAATTCCCATATATATACATTTCCTTTACTATTACATGATCTACTTATTCAAAATGAGATCACCTGTGTTTGCTTACTAGCAATCTATGTTCAAACTCCAGTGTCAGCAGCAACACTTTATTTCTATATGACAGTTTTTTTTTTAACAACATCAGAACCAGAAATGTTACATAAGCCTGCCATTTTGTTTACTTTTAAATAAATATAGAACAACTGGCAGGACCCTGTTATGGTTAACTAGTAGGAATAACAGTTTTTAACTACTACTACCTGAGCAGTAAGGTAATGATGGTAGAGTGGTTTACCCAATTGTTTTACTCACTCAACACATACCTTCAAAAACTATTGTAATAGGCCAGTGAAGAGATAAGCCAGTGATAGGACATTGCACAGGTGGATTCATGAGAAGTAGTGTGAATTTAAATTGTTGGAAGATTACATTGTTTGAATAAATAACTAACTCTACCTTGTCTACAAATATTGATTACACTGGTAGGGGAGAAAAAGATCCATCTTGAAGAACTAAATATTGATAAAGAACAAAACACAAACAATTTAATCGGGGGAGTAATGTAAATAAAGAAAATAAAAAAAAACATTTTATAACCTTTCCATTTGTTTTTGTCGTTACTTCAAATTCCCTGACAACAAATTCTGCATGTGATGTTTCTCGGATTGTTTTCACAAACATTTTTCCTCCAGGCACCTGCAGCTCTTTTGTTTCGTGCTCTTTTGGCCAGTAACGCATGGACTTTTGCTGAAGAACAACGAGAAAGCAACATCACATTAATTACAGGGGGGGGGGGAAGACAACAGAAAAACAGTGCAGACACAACAAAAAATATTAAAAATCATTGATACATTCAAAATAATAACATTAAAAATCATTTAACATCCCAACAAGTTGGGAAGAAAGGTATATGTGAAAATCAAAAAATATGCCTAAAAATTACATTTTCTTTTTTTTATATCCATCAAATAGTATCCCAACCAGTTCAAAGAAAACTGAAAACTTTCCAGATGTTTTCTAAAATTCTTAGGAATTGAAAGAAAAAATTAAAATCTAAACTTCTTCCCACATCAAAATTACTTACCTTTCCTCGTTCAACCTCTTTTGTTGTCATGACAATAACTCTTGAGTTTTCTTGCCATACCATACGCCACATATCAGCCACTGTTGTAGGCAAAGGTCCCTGCGTTGCAATGTATTTCTTCTTTGGCTCCACACCCTCCTCATCTGTCATCTGAATAAAAAAAAAATGTTTTTTTAAATAATCATTTGTGGTTATTTTATTTATTTTCAATTAAATAAAACAATTAAACATTATACTAAATTGTTGGTATGACATTTGCAGTAGTTTTGTACAGCCACAAATCATTCCTTGATAAAACTTATCACCAAATTTTAAATATTGTTTGAGGTATAGAGATATATATTTTTCAATATTACTTTATTCTTCACAGGGCTAAATGACAATAAATAAATAAAAAGAGAGAGAGAGAAATAATATTTCTGTTGTTATCTTCCCTCTTTATAAAACAGAGACAAACAAATTTCATTCTCTTAAATACTCAATTAAAAATAGATACTAGGTAGCACACATACCTACATTAACTCTAAGAACTAATACATTGTGCAACAGCTTGCCAAGAGAAAACTTCCCGGATCACTACAATGTTAACCTCTTCAAATCAAAAGATCAACCATTATGTATCCTACATATCTACACTAACTTCTTATGCCCTATACAACAACCTCACTCAGTATCCTCCTAACTTGAATGATTCTTGGCCCTTGTATTAGGTGAACATTTTAGGTATATATATATATATATATATAGTTTACAAAAAACTAAGTAATCCTATGGGTAGATCCAAGGAAGATAAAATCCAGAGAGCTCAATGTAAATCATAGCTAATAATTTAAATTAAATAATTTTTCGTTTCAACCTTTGGAAGTAAAGTCTGATGATCTGCGGTCCTTTAAAAGGGCTGTGGTGAAATAATTTATTACATGGAACCTTAAAGTGGTCTGTTTTTATTTTTATATATATATATATATATATATATTAACATAAGAAAGAAAAGTAAGATTTACAATCCAGTGTTCTTAGTAATTATTTTTATTTTAAAAAAAAACAAAAAACAGAGCATAATATTATAATTATTTTCTATTTTAAAAATATGGTTCCATTGCCACACAGTGTGTGTGTGTGTGTGTGTGTATATATATTTGTTCTCCATACATTATAAAGAAATCTATACAGTAACTACATATATTTTGTATGGTGTGTTTGTGGTCTGACTAGCATGTTTTGCTACTATGTGTGTGGGGGTTATGATTTCTTTAGTGCTAGTTTAAATTTTCTATGAAGTTTTTTTCTTGTATTTGTAGGTAAAAGTGTCTGTTTGATATATTGGCATAATTTTAAATTTACGTTTGCTGCATTTGCAGATGTATTGTGACACAGTTTCCTGTTGTCTGGTAATTTAATGTTCCTTTTGTGAAGGGAAACTTTGTTGTTTAGTACTTAGGTGATACCTATATAGGATTTGTTGCATTTTGTTCACAAATCAAATTTTTGGAGTTGCAGTTTAAGTTTTCCTTTATTGTGAATGTTGTTATTTTTAATGTGTCTTGAGTATATAATCTAGCCAATTTCATTTAGATTTTTTTCTTTCTACATTGTGCCCACATTCTTACATTTCACCATTCTTGGCAGATCTTCTGTTATCACAAATTTACTGCAGATGAACTAATAATTAAAGCATTGTGTGTGTAAGTAAATAAAGACAAAAGGGAAACCTTTCGTCCTATGAGAGACTTTATCAAGACAAATGCACGGTGTTTATTTTGTAACATTTTATACAATATCAAAAATGTTATTGGTTTTCAAAAATTTTTTTAAGAATGCTCATAAATATTCATCAGATTAGCCAAAATGTCTAACAAACATTTATGAGCAGGTCAAAAAACCAATAACATTTTGGCCCTGTATATTAAAAAAATCCTTGCATTTACCTTGATGACGTCCCTCATATGATGAAATACATTGGCAAAGTTTTCCTTTTGTCTTTATTCATGTTGTCCTTTTATATATATATATATATATATATATATATATATATATATATATATATATATATATATATAAATAAATTACACTTTTCTTTAAATGCAGGCTGGTCTAGTGCAAAGCAACAGTTATTGGACATTGAAATTAAAACACTAGCTAAATGATTTGACAGAAATCTTATTAAACATTACATGACGGTAAATATTATAAGTGTATCTACTAAGTTTTACACAAAGCTATAAGCCTGGGACATTCAGCAATATTATAATTATTTTCTATTTTAAAAATATGGTTCCATTGCCACACAGGAATTACCATGTTTCAAAACAGAAACTAAAATTTTAGATTTAATTTTAAAATTAAATTTAAAATGGTATTTCTGTGTAGCAATGGAACCATATTTTTAAAATAGAAAGTAATTATAATATACATATATACACACAGTGCAATGGATGAATTGTTGTGCAAATTATGCAAAAATAAAAATAACACTGACATCTCATTTTAACAGATATATTTACCAAAATTACACAAAAATATCTTTAAATACTAAACAGTTAACTTATTCAATAAAATCGCCATTGACTTCAACCACAGCCTCCAGATGACTTTGGGATCTCCTGCAACTCTTCTGGACAGTCCCCTTGTTTAAGTTGGTGAATGCTGCCATAATCCTTGCATTCAGTTCATCTTTGATGTTACAAAGAATTTTGTTGGGCTCTTGCTCAACTGTGCCCCACACAATAATCAAGGGGGTTGCAAGTCTGGGGAGTTAGGTGGTTAAATGTAAAGGATGATGTGGGCACAGAAATTGTCTGACAGCCATACCTGGGTTCTCCTGCTTGTGTGGCAGAGTCCTGTTGCCAGACATCGGGTCTTCCAGCAGCCACCCTCTTGACCAAAAGCAGCAACACTACCTCATCAAAGTACTTGATGTAGGCCTCCGTTTTGAGTCTGAGGCCCTGCGGGAAGATGAATGGCAGCATAATGTTGCCATCACTAGTGATCACTGCAAACACCTTTGTAATCACCACTAGACTTCTCTAACGCTTTCTGAATTCTCTGCACTGTCCTCAGATTGACATCCAAACACACTGAAATGTCCATATTGGAGCTTCCAATATGAATGCCAAGCAGTAGAGCATGCAGATTCCAAATTTTTGTTGGAGTGAATTGCATCATGGTGCTCTTTTTCTCAACTGACCCTACTATACTGTCCAGTTAAAAAAAAAAACAAAAAGAAAACAGACCACACACATGCACAAAATTAAAAATGTACAATGGCGATAATTTACCCATCACACCTGTGTGTGTGTGTCTGTATGTGTATATATATATATATATATATACACACACATACACACAACTAAAAACTATACCAACTATAATATATACATATATATGTATGTTAAAAAAAAAAAAAAAAAATCAATTTTTTATTAATCCAACAGATTTGTATCACTTTGAAATTTTTTTTTTTAGTGAATACTCATATTGCACTGGAGAGTACAAGTTTTTCTTTAATAAAATTTCTCAAACATTCAGGGAAGTAGATGAAAATAAATAAATAAATATACTGTTTAATAAAGAAATGGAATGCCTCTTCAAACACAAGTATACACTAAAAATAATGTTTAAAATGAAATTATATATATATATATATATATATATATATATATATAAAAAAAATAAAAAAGGAGCTATTCCGAAATTAATTGGCATAATAGTTTCTAATAATGCCTAAAACTGATTTTGCTCTCTTTTCAATGAATTCACACACAATATTACAACTTCCTGATGAGCTTGCATCAATGGATGATGGAATGAGGTTGGTGGCTTAGCAAAGGGAGAAAAAATGTTAAGAGCCACACGAGATAGAAAGTTGTAGAGAGACATGACTGCCTATGTCCTGAAGGGATGCAGCACATAGAAGAAAAAGGCTTTGACGGGATCAAAAATTTAAGCAAAACCAGAGTATGAAATAACCAAAATACAAAAGAAAAATTTAAAACGGGGATTTAATAAAAAAATAAAAGATTTAATAAAAAAAAATTAACAAACAGAAGATTTAAAAAAACAATAACAAAATAAAATGCAGTCAGTTATGCGTGATACACACTAAGGCGATCATGTATCTTTCGATATATGACTGATGAGGCAGATTTTTTCCCTGCAGTAGATTGCCATTTCTTTTTGCAGTAGACCAGTTGCCATCCAAGGCTATAGAATCTGGTCTGTCCTGCTATTTACCCATAGCTGGGGGGAGAAGAAGAGGATTCATACCTTTCCCAAAGGTATTAGCACGTAAGTGAATGTAACGGATTCGACTGGAATTTGAACTCGGCTCTCTGATTCTTCAATCCGAGCCACTATCCATTATGTCACCGTGCCTCCTAAAATGCACCATAACTAAAAACTATACCAACTATAATATACAATATTTGTTGCCAAATTCTGTTCAGACTGTTATAGTTAATTAGCAGGAATAACTATTTTGTCAGTTAACATACTGAAATGAAATAGCTTAGACAAACTTGGAGTTGTTTTGCCAAACACATATTGCCAAGATACAATTGAAACTCCAAGGATCAGTTGAAGACATTCCTGATCCCTGACACAGACCAACATTGAGCCTGAGACCTGGAAAACTGTTGCTTCAAATCAGCCTTCCTGGCATAGGACCATCCAAAAAAGGTGAGCAAGACTTTCAAGTCCAACTATCAACATGAAGAGGAACTGTGACATGCTGTCAGGAGGGCCCAATTCACTCAGCCATCTCCGCCACTGCCACCAGAGGGGAGAAAGGGAATAAGGAGAAGGGTTGATGATCCTGATGCTTGGATGCGAGCAATGATGATTGCTAAGATTCAAAACTCTTGGATATCTTCTAGCAAGAGTTATATTGGGTTTTTTTTTTCATTATCTGGTAGCAAGTGTAATCTATCAAACAGATATGTTATTCAGAACCTTCACTTTTTGTTTTGTTTTTTTTCCATATTCACAATATAATGATTCTATAATAAAAACACTAAAAAAGATAAAGAAACTAAACTGAGAAGAAAGAAAGTATCTATCATTTCAGATTAATTTTAATGAAATTTTATAATGCTATAAAATAAAGTAGAAAAACTTTGGGATTGAAAACAAGGAAGAGAGAGAGTTAAAGGAAACAATAATATGAAACCCAAATACTTACTGTGATTAGGTTTGCATTGATGTAATCAGACCCAGGTTCATTTTCATCGCCATCTCGTAGCACCAACCGAGTGTGGTCAACTGAAGTGAAGATGTTTAAAATTACTCATTTACACCAAATAATATCATGAGCCGTGACAATCACATCCTAAAACTCGGAGACATTACTTTTAGTTCAAATGGATTCTATGACAAAAATTTAAAAAAAAAAAAAAGAAAAAAAAAAAGGAAATATTTTGCACTGAAGAATCAATAAAAATTTAATTTGATAAATAAAAAGTTATTTTATTTACTTGAATTCTAGCACATGATTATATTTATAGAGCCTTCAGCAAAGATCAAATTAACAGTAAATGGAATCCACAATCTTTTTCAACAGGAATGACTACGAATTTGAATTTTTCAAGAGAGATCCTGAAATCAGTGATATCAGAACAAAAGTTGTCCATTAGACTTGACCATAAATGTGAAATAGAAAACCCAAAGTTACTATTTACTTACAAGGTAATATATTTTTGTATCTGTTCTTTGGCTTATTTTCTTGTAGCTGACCCTCTGTGCGGCTGTACAGGTGCCGGCATTCTTGTTGTTGAAGTTGCTATAAAAAAATTTTTAAACCATTTATTTTTTATTCCAGTTCAGCTAAAAAATGAAGACAATAATGTCCAAAGTTCCTCAAATTCTCCAAAAATGCTCAAATAATCTTGAAAAAATTCTTTAAAATTATTGTTTAGTTTGAGAGAAGCAAAAACATGTGAAGAATTAGTAATATTTTGGTGAATTGGTTCTAAAAGACTGGGACCATCTTTCAGAAATAGAAAATAAAATATGTGTGTGTGTGTGTGTATATATATATATATATATATATATATATATATATACACACACCAAACTGCAACACCCTGAATATGTTTCAACTTATTCAAGAGTAAACATCCAGGTAATATAGCTTGATGGCAGTAATTGATCACATATACAGATCAAGACATGCACAGGTGCCAAAATAGACTGTAGGTTCTCATTAAGTGTTAGCACAAGCCTGTACTCTCATATGCATGATTGTATGAATAATGATTATCGTCACCCTATGATTGTCATATTATTCCGCACCACTTTTATCTGTTGGCACAATACATCCAGTATTGTAGGTGAGTTAGGTGTCAGGTGCTATTTCATCATGTCCTAAAGATGTCCAAAGGAGGGATATATTTGGCAATTATACAAACCAAGTATGGTGAGTAACATATAGGCAGGTATTATCCTGCTGGAAGAGTACATTGCCTTCCTGTTGTAGGAATTGATTGAACAAAGTTCTGGAGGAATATAGTGCTGTTTGATGTTACAGCCACAAATACCAAATGCAAGTTATTTTTGTACTACAGGTAATATGAAGTCATATTTTGGTTCAATTGATGAGGCCTGAAAATGATATTAAGTTTAAAATTCAGGTTTCCATCACACATGGCCTCTTTGATAAAAGTGTTGGTTAAGCAGATGTAGTTACCTAGTAATCATGAGTTCAATCCCTGGGTTAGGTAGTGCAAAAAAGTTATATATACTCTGGTTCAGTGGAAGAAACAAGACCTCACTAGGAAGAATTAACTGATATAAGATTTCTGTGTGAATTTCTAGGATAAGGAGTTATCCCATCTGAATTTCTAAGATAAAATTTCTAGAATTTCTAAGATTTCTGTCTGAATTTCTAGGATTATTTACATTCAGACTGATGTCCTCATATTTGTTGTTAGTATCACAGAACAACATCTGCTGTGCACTCTGGCCTTCTTCAGGTAATTTCAAAGTAAATCCTTTATTTAATTTATGGGAATAAATTATTTTCTCATTTCACTAGGGATGTCTAGGTACAGTGTAACCCGGATATAAGAGATCCAGATATAAGATAAACCCGGATATAAGAGAGATTTTCTCTGGTCCCAAATTAGAGCCATACTTACCTAAACAAAATAGACCAAACCCGGATATAAGACAAACCCGGATATAAGATACTTCTTCTCCGGTCCCCGACAACTCTCTTATATCCGGGTTACACTGTATATCCCATGTTGTTCTTTTTTAGTACTGCTCAGTTATAGGTAGTCCTGCTTACCCAGGAATTGAACACACTATTATGCCAGGTAGTAGAGATTCAGATACAGTGAAAACACAACTAGCAAAAAATGGGTACTGAAAAAAAAAATAAATAAATAACGAGATATACATATACATAGACAGTGGAACAAGAACACTCTACTCTCATAGATTAAATAGAGAACGTAGTTTGAAATTCTCTGAAGCCTACCCAGACCAACAACAGAGACCAGAAGAAGACCAGAGGACACAACAGCTGAAACATTGTGATAATAACAAAGGCAAGGATATTAGTCTGACTGTAAATAATATAAATACTGATACGTGATATTGTGAATAGCAGAATAAAAACAATTTAGTCAAATGGATTGAATAAAGAATTAGGTTTGAAATTCTTGGAAGGTTACCAACACCAATTGAAGAAGGTTGGAAGGTACAAAAGCGAAAACATTATGTCTATAACAACCAAGATAAGGACACTAGTCCAAGTAAATTAGCATATAAAAATTATTATCCAAATAAAAAGAGAGTAATTAAAAACCATCCATTAACTCTTAAATGGCTTTGACATGATCTAATATTTTCAAAATATATAGAAATGTATTTGTAGGGAGACTCCTCTCCAGGAACGTCAGTCACCATCTTCTATCTTCTTGAATCCCGTTCATCTTTTCTCCTTTCCTCAATCCTCCCTATACTCAGTGTTTTCTCTCACTTTCACTCTCTGTAACCCTCTGCATACTAGTGGCATTCCCCCACTACTTGGAGTGAAATGATTAAAAAAAAAATAAATAAATAAAAATAAAATATTTGGGATGAGGATATCTTTTTGTGTGATGTTAATACTTTTGAAATTTCTAGTCAAATTTCCAATCAAATCAATGTTTTCAATACCTTCATCACTGTGGATTTTCTTCAATCACTAGTAGATTTACTGTGAAAAGTAAAAAGACCCAGGAGAAATTTCTGATCAAATACCTCAATCATCCTCAAGTGATAAATAAGTTGCAAATTTAGAAGGTACTAACCTCAAATTCTTCCCAAAATCCACTTTTGCCAGTTGTGGTACTGTTGTCTTTCTGCAGCTGTTTCACTCGACTCTCTATACCTGATGCTGTGGTTCTTGTGGCATTAAATGGCTAAAAGTAGAAATAAATTCAAAATGGAAACAACAAACTCAAACTAAATCAAAGAATAATTTTGCAGAACAAAAAAGGCAAAAATTATTGAACCATCTGTACTTTTCTAGCAAAAACAAAAGGAAGCTTAATGTTATTTCTATATCTAAATTATTATAATATCACCAGAAAAATCGTGAAATGACTGGCATTTCAGCAAAATAGTAATATTTATGGAATATTCCTATAAACAATCTATTCTATAGTATTAAACACAATGTGGTTTTATATATTAGTTACTCAACCTGATTTCTTCTTAACGAGATATCCCATTCTTATGGCAACAAGAGGTATTACTTGATACCAATAAATGAAAAAAAATACATTAGTATGTAGGGAAACCAGGTTGCTAGTACATTGCTTTTTATTTTCTTTTATGTTAATTTTCTCTGAATATCCTTATATTTAATGATTTAAGTAAATATTTTTCTTATGTGACTATAGAATTATATAAATAAAAAAATCATTGATTTCAAGCTGAAAATATAACATATTTCAGTCATATTTTTTATGATAGTAAAAGTAAACTAGTTATGCAATAAAAAATGGTCAATCTTAAAATGTCAAAATAAAAAAAAATATCAAGCTATATATGATGCACACACAAATTTTTTGTGTGTAAAACATACACACACACACAGCCAAAAGATTATTACAACCTGCCTATGGCATAGTTGGTCCTCCATGTGCCCATAAAACAGCTCTTGCTGATCAAATAGGAACTCCTCTGAGATCTGTTAAGTGCTGCAAGTTATGTGGTGGAGTTTCTGGAGAGCAAACTTGTTGGTTAAGCACATCCCATAAATGCTCAATGAGATTTAGATCTGGCAGGTGTCAGAGCAATACTGTAAGTTGTTCATATTACTGGAAATTTCTACACAATTCATGCATGGTAGGATACATTAAATTATCTAGCTGAAAGATGTCACTGCTATCATAGAAGTCTGTTGCTATAGAGGGGGGTAGCTGGTCTTTAAATGGATAGATGACAAAGTATCATCCACATGAATAAGACCAAAGTTTACCCCCAAGAGAACATTACTGGAACTATCACAATGCATCTATTAGCTTGTTTTCTGCACAGTGTATGGTGGTGACATCGCTTCTTCAGAATAACAATGCACACATATCCTACTGTCTACTTTATTCAAGAGAAAGCAAAACTTGTCCAATCAGATGAACTATTTCTATTGATACAATTAGAGATTTTGACAATCAGTTAACATGGATACTCTCTGATAAGCCTGCAGCTATGCAGCCTCATATACAGCAATAACCTATATACTGACATTCCCTTCTTCATCTTGATTAAAGGTATCGGCAATCTGTGTCACAGCAGCCCTTCTAATGGCTCATACTAGACAAAATAAAAAATGTTCATTCATCTTTTTGCATCAATAGGTTTTAGGAACCTAATACCTTGTTGGTGATACCCCCCCCCACACACACACACACAGAGTCCCAATCGAACCAATGCCAACAGGTACAAGTGAAATAATGAGCACCCTCCCCCTCCCAACAACAACAAGAGATCTTGATTCAGAAATGCTGTGATTTAGTTTTCTGGCCATAACAATTTGCTTTTATCAAAATCACTCAGATATTTCTTCTTGCCCATAACTTTATTATTCAACACATCAAAATGAACTACTCAAGGCCAGCTTATATACCTTGGATCCTAATGTGCAACTGTTATGAATTAGGATATATTATTCTTGCTATATGTCACTGACTGATCATGTCTTTGCTCATCAGAGTGTGCATGTATAGGATAGAGAGAGAGAGAGAGAGTTAAAAAATAAAGAGAGAACAACAGTCTAGAGCAGTGGTTCCCAAACTTTTTTCCCATGGATCACTTTTACCCTTAATTTTTTTGGTGGACCCCCATAACCATTTGATGAGAAAAAAAAAGCTTATTTTATTTTTTACTAATAGATAAGTTTAGGAATTGTATTATAGAAATAGAAAATGTATATGCTTTATTTTAAAGTAAAAGTAATTTAATAAAAATAAACTTGCATTTAACAACTAAATTCTATGGAACATTTATGTACACGAGTAAAATAACTCATAATAAACCATTTTAAAATATGTGAATAATTAATAATTAAAAAAATGCAGATTTATTCGATGAGATCCCTGTGGTTGATGCCTTTCTGAGGGTCTCATATTTATTTATTTGGTGTCATCAATGTCAATGACAGTTGAAGATCGCCCCTTTTCACAATGTTGAGTATTACTATATTATTATTTATTATTAATATATAATAAATTATAATTTTTATAAAATCCTTCCTTTATCGTCCTCAGTTTTCATTTAACTCTTACAATCAAAACATCTAGTAGAGTAAAAGGGATGCTAACTTACATCCCTTGATCTTGTTTTCTGTTAGCTTTAGAGTCGTTTTTCTGTCTTCAATATTTTAATATGGCGTAGATTACTGCAGAAATTTCAATTCTCAGTTGTAACAACTGTTCTGAAGTGAAATTGCTCTATGGACCACTAAAATATTAGTATGACAGTGCTGATATGAAAATGAATAAATAGAAAAAAATAAAATTAAAAAATAGGTACAAATGAATACAAACAATTGGATAACCAGCATAATGAACCACATAAAAAAAACTAACAATTAGTATTCTAATAAATAGTGCTTGTAGAAGAATTAGTAAGGAGAATGTGTCATTGTTCAGGCACTGGAACAAGAAATGCAATTTTCATGATTAGAATGTTATCAGAGCAAGTAGAAGTAGTGCAGCAAGATCTATAAAAATGTTTCATAGATTAGACAAAAGTATTCAACTAAGTAAAATATGAAGAATCCCTTAAACCATAAAGAATGCTTGATCTAAATGTGAGGGTAGAGGGGTAGCCATATAATCCATAACTTGTATTGCAAACAAGCAGCATGCATGTGAATAAAAAAATGAGTTAAGTGAATACACAAAACTAGAAAGAGGGGCACAACAAAGATATATTTTATCCATCAGATCCATTTAACCTGCCAGACAAAATGATTCTAATAAGGCTAGAAGACCAATTGGGGTTACTAGCAGATATAACTTTAACAAAGTACAACATATACATATATGCAGATGACACTGTGTTGATGGCAAATTTAGAAGAAAAACTGAAAGCAAGAAAAACAGATTAACCATAACTGTAAGAAGATGGAATGCATTGTTGTAAGCAAAAGGGGCACCCAAACGTGTGAATTACATGTCAGAGACATCAAAATCAAGTTGATGTTGAAATTTAACTATTTTGGTAGTATAATAACAGATAATGGAAAATGTGATACACAAATCTAAAGACACATCGGTATAGCAAATAATGCCTTTCAAAAACTGAGCATGGTAAGGAATCAGACAATTTTGTCACAGATGAAAAAATACTTTAAGCAAGAGAAATGTGGTTCCACTACTGAATACCATGGACAGTGCATGTGAAAAACAGACATATCAAGAGTATAGAGTTGAAAGAGCTGAAATTTTGGAAACACATGAAAAAAGGCAGCTTCGAGTATTTAACATTCACAGGGTATGTTGAATAGTGAGAAACTCACTTGACAAGTTTGCCTAAATGGCCCACAGAAGAAGTATAGCAAAGAGGAATTATAAAGCAGCAAGAATTAGAGCAACAAAAGAGAGGAAAATGTGGAGAGACATGATCACCCATTCCCTGAAGAGACATGTCACATAAAAAGAGATAATAGCTTAGCTTGATTATTAATCACACAAATATTGGTTATTAATAACCTAGTGAAATAAATATATTCAGAAACTAAAGTTAAAATTATTTGTTCATACAAATAATACTAATCCTACTTTGAAATAGTTTACCGTATATATTTGTATATAAGCTGACTTTATGTATAGTATGATGCCCAAATTTTTTTCCATTAATTTTAAACCCTCCAGAAAAAAAATTACCTGTGTATAGTGCAACCGGTTACTGAAAATGCATGATATTTAACCTCTTACCTATGTACAGTGTGACCCCCCCCCATTCTTTACATCAAAAACTGATCATAAAAACTTGCACTATACGAGAGTATATACGGTATCCATCTTATACCAATTTTGGATTCATCTCTTAAAACTGACAATGAAACCAATCTACCATTGTACACTCCAGCCTTCTTCAGGTAATATACATTGGAATTTCAAACTGAACCCTTTATTTAGTCCATGGGGGTAGATTGTTCTAGTTCCGCATGCCATGCCTTTTCTGGATATCTCAGTTTCAGTTAATTCCCTTTAGTAACTCAACTCTTCAAGTTTTTTTTCACCTCTGCTATGGTCTATTAAACACACAACTCTTTGGATTATTTCAACCAATGCTCGGGTAATGTGTCCTTGGTTTGGTTCAAAATTCCAACATATATCACCTGAAGAAGGCCGGAGTGTACGATGGCCGAAACATCATGAATATAACAACAGTCCAAACAATTAAATAGTGTAAATAGTTACAATACCTCATCTCAGAAATATAGACAGACCTCCAAAATGAGTATAATACAAACGTTATGCTACTCAGACACTTTTTAGCTGATTATTTTTCTTGATAGTGAAAAGACCATACTGAGCATTTGATAAGTACCTTGTGAGTGATGAATTATTTTTCACCCTACAACCACTTTCCCACAGGGGAAAACATTGTAAGCCTCTCACTACTCTATCACTATTTTCATGGAAAGTGTTCAGACAAACTACATTCCTTAGTTCCACCAGTTCTAATCTTCATGGGTAAGACCCACCATGCCAGGCATATTGTAAGAAAGCACCCTCTTTATTCCATTGCTGAGGTGCAAATTCAATTTGAGACAATATTTTTCCAGCTTCTATTCATTAAGGGGAAAAAAAAAAAAAAAAAAAATCTGAACTTACTTGCTTTAAATGTAAAACTGTACCGGTTTTTTCTACCATTGGGTTCTTTTTATAATGTTCCACTAAATCAGACAGGCTATCAAATTGATTTCCTCCACCAACATCATACTTCCCATCCTGAATTATATTTTTAAAAAAATAAAAAAAAAATTAAATAATAAATAAAAATTTAAAAAACAAATTAAAAAAATTCAGCTATAGATGAAATGAAATATTGACATTATAAAAACCATCACATTCCATTGGCTTCATTATATTAACATACAGTAGTTCCCTACTTATGCACAGCAGATACATTCCAAGACCCAACTAGTGGATGCCTGAATATATGAAGAGTACAAAACTATATATACTATCCTTTTTTACCCTATACATACATACATACATACATACATACATACGATAATGCTTAATTTATAAATTAAGTCAAATAGAAGATTTCAACAACAATAACTAATAATAAAATAGAACAGATATAAAAATGCATAAGTTATATGATGGATAGATTTGTTCTTCCTCAAATCCTAGTAAACTCAGCTGTTTTTTTCCCCTTATTTATTAAGTCATGAATTTTCACATTTTCCCCTTGAACACAAAGTACTTTTAAGTTTTTTAGTCTCTCTTTGGTATATGTGAAATACTATCATCACTACTCTTGCTCTTTAGGATCATTAAGTGAAACTTAAAATTATTTATTTTTGAGGATAACCTCAAATAACCGAAAACAAAACTGTGCACAAGTGGGAGACCCTGTATATATTCAAGAAATTGTAATAATGCTCATGATAATTATATTGTTCATACAGTGTGAATCACCCTCCCACGCCCAAAGTTTGAATTGGTTTAATGAATTATTTTCAGACTGATGGACCAGCTTAATTGCCTTAGTCAATAATTGATGTTAGTTTTTTTTTTAGGCTAAGCAGTATCAACATTTTAAAGAAAAAAAAATGTTTAGCCAAATTTATCAAAAAGGAGCCAAAAGAGAATTGAAAACAATTGAAAAAACAATAAAAAAAATAAAAATAAAATGAGTTCAGTAAAAATTGTAATTTTCATATTTGTAAAAAGTTGAAATAGTAAGTTTTTGAAAGTTGGTGCTGAGTAACATTATTTTTTTTTGTTTTTTGTGTTAAGTGTAGGCAGGATATTTTAGTTATATCTTTGCTTTCACATCTTGTCTACTACCAGTGGGGATTTTTTAAAAAAAATGTCTTTTTTGTTTTTGTTTTTTTTTTTTTAAATTTAATGCTTGTTGTCATGTCTTGTCTCTTGTGATTGATTATGACCTCCACAGGTTCTTCAAAAATCAGAAAAAGAATGGATGCACTTTGGTGTATGTAAATTAATTTCACTTTCATTAAATTTTTGTCAAAACACAATATTATCTAAGCTTTTACCGCAAATACATTTGATATTTTAATATTTATGAATCAGTAACAAGTTTTTATAACCACACAAGAATATCTAAAAAGTAGGACATCTTTCTTAGTGAATTGAGAAACTTATTACTGAAACAGGACATTGGGTAATTCCTTGCAAAACCTCCAAAATAACAGGCTAACAAACAGGAAGATTACAAAGTAAAAATAAATAAGCAAAATTCACCAGGAATCTGATCATAACATGGGTGACACGATCATCACAGCGGACTGACAGGACATAATCTCCTGGCTTGCTCTGGCTCTCTCGTACAAGATAGCTACCATTTTTTCCTTTATCCAATAAATATTTTTCTGCTTCTTTCCCAGTAATATGTCCATGAAACCATCTGCAAACAGTAAATATGGAAAAGAACTTATTTAAATGGAAAAAAAGTTAAACAAAGTACACACACTCAAAGACTGTATTATAGTTAATTCTGTATATATTTTACAGAAGACATTTCCAAAGTGATTTATTAAATACAATGGAGTGCCAAGAAGTTCTTGGCCTAAACCACTTTTCAAAATCTAAAGAATTACCAAACTTCTATTTTTTTTTTATGGATTTCTTGGTTGGGCTAATAACTTTTCATATTACATTTTTTATTTACTAAAGTATATAGCTTGGCAAAAATAAGTCTATTGAAGAAGAGCAAGACAAAAATAAAACAAAATTCTTAATCAGGCAGATATTATATTTATTAGATGTTTTTTTTATAGATTAAAATAAATCACTAAAAAAAATAAACTGGCCATCTTATTTATCTGTCATTTTCTCAGCCATTCCCAAATATATGTGGGGTTGGAACAAAAATTTGTAGCACTTTTCAATAGCGGATTAAAACAGCACATACGTGGATGACTATATCTATGTACAAATATCTAAATATTGTCTTTAACATTCCCTTACAAAAACACGATGAACTTTTGTTCTGCCCCACTGTAGAACTCCCTTCTGTTTACTTCCTTCCCTGATAACTACAATCTTCAAAAACTTCAATGCAACGTCAATTGCCAACTGTTTTCTTTCTTGAATCCTCTTCGTCTTTTACTCAATCCTACCTATTCTCAGTCTTCTCGTTCATTTTCACCCCCAGTAAATCCCCTGCGCACTAGTGGCATTCTCACCTTTCTTGGGGTAAAATGATTAAAACATAAATGATGATGAATATACATTATTGATGCTGTTTGTAGTTTCAAGTAATTTCTCTTATACTTTATACTGCTTCAATGCCTTTAGGTAACTCTTTAATATGTTAGGTGGATTATTTACACTATTTATATTTGGACTATCTTTGTTGTTTTTATAAAGTTTCGGCTGTTGTGCCCTCCAGCCTTCATCAGGTGTATATTAAGTGAATGTTTGCAAATCTCAATTTTCAATTAGTAATATGTTGAGTGAAAGTCAAATATTTCTGTATCTTCCCTTTGTCAACTCACACACTGAATGCAGTTGGCTTTGTAACAAATTTCTTGATTATGCAATGGGCTCTTGCAAAGAATTTATCAATTTCTAATGTTGCTTAATGATTCCGAAGCATTTGAACAAATTTTTACCTTATCACCATCATTGTTCAAATACTTTACGGTCTGCACTGCATAAAAATCGAAACTGTGACAATGTAGTACTAGTAATGGCACTAAAATGACTCCTATTTTGTGCAGAACTATGTACTATTGGATACAATTGCTCAAGTCAGTGTTGCCAAATTTGTGGTCAAATAAATTCAGATACATGCAACCCATAAGATATTTGAAAACAAATTGACTTGTATAAAATGTTTAAACACACTGAATTTGTGAAGTTTTATAAATATTAACATTTGACTTTTTACAAAGTAGGAGAAAAAAAAAAGGCCTTTTTACATATCAGGTTTTAAATGTTCTTAATGAATAGAAAAAAAATAACGCCAGAGACCTCCATCCCAAAATATAAAAGATAACTATTAAGTGTATACAGAAGTTTTCAGTGAAAAAACTCATTTTCAACTGTTTTCAGTCTAGCTTAAAAAAAGAAAAAAAAAGAGTTTATTTGCATAAACCTAGACTTAATTTGAAAAAAAGTTTCCTTATTTAATATACTGCTAGTTAATGAATAAATATTTGTTTTAAAATCAGTGTTCAAAACTATTACCATGAAAATACTATATTTTTTGCTATTCTCTTCAAATGATTGATTTGTTTTATATTAAAGATTTAAATAATTTTTAAAAAATTTTAATTTTCTATTTTAGCACCTAAGTTTAATTTGAATCAAGTATTATTTTTTCTAAAATTTATCCAATTTTTTAATAATTCAAAAAATTTGGAATGTTGAGTTATGTATAATTGACTCAAAGTTTGACATGGGTTCAAAGATTTAGGACAGAATTTATAAAAATGAATCCATTTAACAAACCGTTCAGTAGTTGGATCAGCAGAATTCAGAGGGTACTTGAGTTCAATAATTTCTCCATTTTTCTCTTTCAGTTGTCCTTGGTTCTCCATATAATGCTGGACCAGTTCTGCCAGTGTTGCAAATTTTTCCCCTCCATATAAATCATAATAATCACCAGTACTTTGAATCTTGATATGAGTTACTTCCCCATTACGCCTACAGACAAAAAAATGAAGATAGCATTAAATAACATAAAACAAAATACATAGTAAACAAGGATGAATGAAAGTTGGGCACAGTTATTAACTGAAATTAGATCCAATATTTTCACAGTATAATATTCAATAGATGTAATTAATATTCACCACTGAATAAAATTCATTGACAAAAGAGGTTATACATTTTGTTCTTATGACTGTCAGTTGATTGCTTGCTATTTGTATTACAGGAATCAACGAAAGACAGATTCAGGAAAAACTTATTAAAGAAGCCGATTTGCAATAACCTGGAAAAAATACCTGAGAAAATGGAGATGACATTAAAATATAATAACCAACAGCTAAAATAAAACTCTTGTTAAAATCTTGAGGAATTTCTGCCTTGGTCAATTTTTGCAAGATTCAATCAAAGAGAGCGCAAGAGAGAATGCACAAGAGAGAGTCTACAGCAAATAGAGCACAAAAAAGAGTGCACAACAGAATGAATGTGTGTGAGAGAGAGAGATAGTGCACAACAGAGAGAATGTGAGAGAGAGAGTGCACAACAGAGAGAATGTGAGAGAGAGAGTGCACAACAGAGAGAATGTGAGAGAGAGAGTGCACAACAGAGAGAATGTGAGAGAGAGTGCACAACAGACAGAATGTGAGAGAGAGTGCACAACAGAGAGAATGTGAGAGAGAGAGTGCACAACAGAGAGAATGTGAGAGAGAGAGTGCACAACAGAGAGAATGTGAGAGAGAGAGTGCACAACAGAGAGAATGTGAGAGAGAGTGCACAACAGACAGACAGAATGTGAGAGAGAGTGCACAACAGACAGACAGAATGTGAGAGAGAGTGCACAACAGACAGACAGAATGTGAGAGAGATAGTGCACAACAGAGAGAATGTGAGAGAGAGTGCACAACAGAGAGAATGTGTGAGAGAGAGTGCACAACAGAGAGAATATGGGAGAGGGAGTGCACAACAGAGAGAATGTGAGAGAGATAGAGATTGCACAACAGGGAGAATGTGGGAAAGAGAGAGAGAGTGCACAACAGAGAGATCACAAGAGAAAGTGATAGCCAGTGATGAGTCACAACCTCAGATCTTGTCATGAGATTCCTAAATTACCACAGTTGAGCGCCATCACAATTTAAACACCTTGGCAATTTTAGTGAAATATACAATTGAAATTCAAATGATAAAGTTTAACAAATTTATAAAATATCATTTTCTTGTGAAATAATATTGATATATATGTAATGTATTTGATTACCTCTCATTCTCCACCACCCCCCTGCCCCAAAAGCTCAAAATCTCACAAGTCTTATCTGCAAAGTTTTTTGGTACGCTAATGTTTGCTCAAATGCTGTAGACTATCAATAGTTGTACTTGTCCAAACCCTACAATACTATAACATTAAATGTATGAGTATTCATCATCATCAGTTCCATGACTGGATGTGGTCATAGGATAACTGAACACCCTCTGTATATTTCTGTGACAGGATCAGACCATTTTTTTCCTCTGACTCTTCTTTTGCCTAAAAATCAACAATCTTTCTCCTACCATCCTACAAGGATGACAGCAGAAACACTGTTGGCTCTTAATGACGTGTCCATACCATTTTGACTTTCTCTTCTTGATAGTGGTTATGAAGTCTTCCAATGGGCCTGTTTCATGTTTGATGGTATCTCACACTGCATCACTTGTGATGCAGTCTAAATAGGAGGTGGTGGTTCTGTAGCATTTCATACTGAATGTTTGCATTCTTCACTGTATTTTTTATTTCTGTTCCTGAGAAAAAAAAAATATTTAGGATCTTGTATTGTTTTTCTCTTAAGAGTGTTCTAGTTGGTTAAAATGTTGATTTCAGATTATAATTTAATATTTAAAATTGTAGAATTTTCCTATCTTGCCATCTAAGAAAAACAGTGATGGGTTGACTCCCCACCAACACCACTGACTGAAATGATCAAGGTTAGGGAATTAATTTTTTTTTTTTTTTTTTTTTTTAAATGTGAATATTATAGGTCAGCAAATATAGTAACTAGTTAAAAAGATACTATTTTCATTTGACAATAAAATAACTAGTAAAATGACATGTGCTTTAGAGAATATTTGCTTACCAAATAAGAACACCAAGTGTGTTTGGGGTGAAATGTTGAATTGTAGAAAAGAATTGTGCTTAGAACTTACCTCACTGATAATGTGAAATCTCCCTGGTTGCTCATACTGGGTCTTGCAAGGAAGCTGCCATCAAAGCCTCTCTCCATTAAGAGAGACTCTGCATCTGCCCCCCAAACATTTGGATGGAACCATCTAAGAAAAATAAACAAATTTTTTAAGTTTAAACAACTAATAAAT
Source organism: Acanthosepion esculentum (assembly GCA_964036315.1). Lineage (NCBI taxonomy): Eukaryota > Metazoa > Mollusca > Cephalopoda > Sepiida > Sepiidae > Acanthosepion > Acanthosepion esculentum. The sequence continues at coordinate 36,469,675 of OZ038499.1, forward strand.
ATGATAAATGTATATAATTGTGTAAGAGGCTAAACAAATTCAAATGATTTGTAGACATCAGTCATTTTTCTAAATAATAAGCACTCTTTTTAACCTTCTTACTAAAGTTGGTCTCTCGCAAGAAGTGAATGACCAAAGATTACACACGCATAAAAGAATATAACAAAGAAACCAGAAATGACAAGTTAAACTTAAAATAGAAAACTGTATTTAAAAAGTTTTTAAAATAATCTGAAATGGTAGGTCTGGAGAGAGAAGTAACTATACTGTACCTTCCAAGTTTTAATAAATGAATCCAAAGAATTTGCAAACATTACAACAAGGTAGTTTTTAAATAGTATAACCACTCTTTGTTTGCTCACAAGTGGATGATCAAAGTTTATGCATAATATCCTATACAAATATAGAAAAGAATACAAGAAAGCAAGTAATTGCTGCCTGAGAGTCAGAAACATAAGAAAACCACATCCAAATATGAAACAATCTTCTGTACTAGATTTTTCTATTTCTGGAGAGAAAAAAGGATCACACTGACTCCAGGGATAATGTTCAAGTAATATATAGAGAGTACTACTGGCGAGAAATGAAATTGAAAAAGATAAATATTATATTGAGTTACAAGTAATTTCCATTTTGAAGAAGCAAGTGATGACTATATCATCCTAACTATTGTCATATGTGACAGTTAAGAAAAAAATTGGAGCGTACTTACACACCTTAGATTTTACATGATAGTGGCAGCATGCACATTAAAGGAAAAAGATTATCCTCCATGTCAAATCATGGCCACTTACAGCACAAATAACACAAAAAACATTTTGGAAATTGGATGGTCTGTTTTGTTAAGTTATTTTGAATACTATGTAACTAGTGATCCAACCCAAATGACTTGACTCACTTTATAGTTCCCCCAAATGAAGGTTAACCAATCAGAAGGCATAAAATATTCAATCCGTCTTGTATAAAGGCGGCCATTTTGGTTACTCTCTCCGAATGTCCAATGCCAACCTGTCAGAAACAAAGATGACCAGGACAGAAGGAAGAACTATGCTCTGCTACCAATATCCACTGCTAACCTGAACTACGCTTCCCTACTGTCCTCGAAATATTCACTGCCAACCTCTGGATTCTATACTCAAAGACTACCGTCATCATGAACAACATGTTTCACCTCACCTACCATATTCACCTGATTTTGTTCGTTTTGTTTTACGACATATCAACCTGAATGGGTTATTTATGCCGACAAGATTTTTATTGGTGGTAATTTTTTTTCAAAAATGTATTGCTGGTATTAAAACCTATTTTTACACTTTCATAGTGTTTTCATCCCAGTTTGGGAGGTGTGTGTGTGGGGGGTGTCAACTATTTGCCCATAGCTGGAACCCGAACAGGTGCTACCACTCTGGGTCAGGGTGAACCTGGGAACACCAGCAATTAAGAGGTGGTTCCACACTCCTCAAAGCCTCCTGATCAGAGGCCTTGCTGTCGGATGTAGTTTATCATCTTACTCAGGACACCATATTCACCTGACTTTGCACCAACCAATTATTACCTTTTCTATACAGCTACCTCACCAATTGCTGCAAAACACTGATGGAAAAAACTCTCTAATGAAAACCAGATTGAAGAGTTCATGGTAAAATTATTGTCCCCATCAAAAACTGCAGAATTTGACTCAAAAGGTATCAAAGAGCTACTTGAGAAGTAGCAACAAGTCATTACAAAAAAATAGTGAATATATAATTGAATAAAACATAATTGTACTTTAGCTTTTCAAGAATAAAGTTAATGAACAAAATTAGGAAATATTTTATCACTCAACATTAGACTTGATGAGAAAATAGGGATCAGACCAGTGTAGATTTCTTTGCTTAGAAAAAAAAAAAAAAAAAAATCTAGAGTGCAACTCTGTAGACGAAATAAAAGAAAATGTCTGTGAGGTTTGGTAAATTGATCAGATCTGTGTATTTGCCACCATTTTCAGTGTTACAATGTTGGTGAACACAGATACAGACTGTACGCCTGCAGAAGGCTAGAAAATAATTTGACTGAAACACAGTGGTAAGAATAAAGACAACAGAAAGAACAAGCAATAAAAAACAAAAAATACAAAAATAAAAAACACTTGAAACACTACATAAACTATAAAATTATTGTTATAAAAACTTAGGTAATTGGAAATATATTAGAGGTAATAATCTGTTAAGCTTAGAAGATGATAAAAGATAAGTATGAACATGAATTGTGAACAGTTATTGCACAAAAATGTTGGAAAAAGAAAAAAAAAATCAAATAAAAGAATGAAACCAAAATAAAAATATACAAACTGTTTTTTGTTAATGAATTGATAATTAAGTTGTTGATTTTCTTTAAAAACTTTAAATATTAATGAGATTAAGCTAAATTAAAAATAAAATACAAAAATAAATAATCGTTTAAGAAGTATTTTTGAATTGTTGGAACTGCTGACCAGATGAGTATTGTTTATAATAAAATAACAATCTGAAGGTGTCAGACTTGAAGAATACACTGCAAGGGAAAGAACTTTACATCCCAGCACCATAACAGTTGTCTTATTGAGAGCAAAAAAATAAATAAATAAATCAGTTGATTTCTTTGTCCAAAAAAATTTCTAATGCATCATTCAAACAAGCCAATTTCTGCAATGTTACACAGTGACCAATGAGAATGCTTGAATATTTACTAAAGCTTGTAAAATCAGTTGAAGTAAGCACCTGAGTAAGAAATAACTGAATGAACTTAAAAGATACTTGCAAACTCAGTATCTGTCATTATATATATATTATATATATATATATATATATATATATATATATATATATATAATTCTGTGACTTCTGTTCATCTGTCACACCCTCTAAGATAGCCATACATTGACCAATCAAAACCAACTTTTGGAGAGAAGTGTAAACAGGTAATGGGTTACAGAATACAGTTGCTTTTATTAGTGTGTGTAGCTTAATACAATAAATTTTCATTAATTTTTGGGAGAGAAATTAAGTTTTATTATTTAACATACAAAATACTCCCACTATTTTAAAACAATTAATACTTATTTAATAAAAATGCAATATTGTTTTTTTACTTTTTTTAAAGTTTTTATATATACAAGAATCCAGTTCCCAGTTCACCCTGTGTGTGTGAGAACTATAAAAAAATCACAAGCTTGGAATTTGGCTCCAGAAATAAATATTTACACATAGCCAGTTGTATGTTAGATGCTCAAGAGTAAGAAATCCTAAAAATTTATTCACTGTTAAAAAGGAATAAATAAATTTTCTTAAAATATGGTTTATCATGAAGTCCAAGAAAATTAAATTAAAGAAATTATTAAAGAGAAGTAGGGTTTTTGTCAAAGTATTTTTCAAAACAAATAAGCTTATTCAAATTTCATTGATTGGTTTGTGAAATTGAATGAAACGTGGAGCTTGTAAAACTTGACTAGAAATGTTAGTGATAACTTCAACAATACTAAATACTGTGAGAATTTCAACACACATCAGCATGTTGAAAAAAAAATTCTAGTTTCTAAAATTTCCATAAAATAGTTTAAAACATGGTGATGCAAACTTTTCAATCAACCTTTTTGTTTCTCTCTCTCTTTCCTTTTCACTGGGACTCAAGTACTTTTTCAAAAAATGTGAATTTGAGGATGAAAATAGAAACATCCCTTATGTACACAGTGATTCTGGTTAAACGTTAGTTACAAGGAAGAGCCACTTAGCAGCACCAAAATTCATGGTTTCCAGTGTTACACCTTAAATGGAATCCACTATATAACACACATATTTACAAACAAGAATGATTTCACAAATTTTCCATGAGTCAGTATTCTCAACAAGAGAAATTTTAAATAGAAAATTTCATGGGAGTGACACTTAAAATTGGTAACATTTAACATTCTTCAAAGTTTATCATTTTTTTTGCTTAATCAAAGTGAATAACTTAAAAATAATAAGATAATCTGTTATTCTATCCTATTTTTTAAAATTCAGATAATTTTGTTGAAAGGCAGTCTTTTATTTTGGATGGCAATGTAAAATCTTAACTTTTCTGTATCAGCTTTGATAGTTCAAAATAAATTGAATTAGCTATATTAAATATAATTGCTTAACTCTGCTGGCTTTACTTATGCATTTTTAGATTACAATATAAAAGCTTTTGTCTTCTTCAAAAAATGATTTTAACTCCAAGATTTTCATATCACTGAAAATTGATGACCAAAAATTAAAAAAAGCATCACATAAGAAATATCAAATAAATTCTGATTTTCAAAATGACAGAAAAATTTACAGACATACAATTGACAACTTTTTTTTTTTTTTTTGTGCGTGTGTTATGTGCGCATATATAGGTCAAATGTTGGAGAGTAGGTCAAGCTTAGAATTATTCAGTCATCCTGAATGTGTGTTTGTGAGATTAATGAAAAATTCTCAGCCTCTATTTTTCTAATTTCTATGCTAATAACACTTCAGACATCTTTATGAAAAATGTACAGCAAGAAAAAAAAAATATATACATGTAATGAATCATGATTCAAACTTCAACGTAAGATTCCTAAATTACAAAAAAACACCTTGGCAGTTTCAGTGACAAATACAAGTGAAATACAAATAAAAGATACAGTTTAACATAAATTTAAAAAAAATCATTTTTCTTGTGAATAATACTGATATATATATGTAATGTATTTGAGGTACCTCCCCTACAAAATCTCATATTTTATATGCAAAGTTGAGGTTTTTGGGAGTATAAGGTTTGACTTAATGCTGTAGACTATCAATAGTTGTACCTGTCCTAACTCTATAATACTAAATGTGTGAATCTTCAGTTCCATGACCAGCCGAGCACCTGACCAGCCCCACTCCATATATCTCAGTTGCATGCCAATATCTGAGTCTCTGTGAATTATTTTCCCGTCCATTCAGTGACATTGTCAAATCATTCTTTCCTCTGACTGTATGCATTATGTGTGCATATATAGGTCAGATGTTGGAGTGTAGATCAAGCTAAGAGTTTTTCAGTTGTCTTGAATGTGTGTGTGTGTGTGTGTGTGTGAGATTAATGAAAAATTCTCAGCCTGACCCACTCTCCAAAACCTGACCAATCTTCAGAATTGAGGTGGGGGGATCTTTTTGGTCAGGCCAGAAGATTTCAGAACTTTCCCACTGTAAGTGAATTTACGCAAACACAGCACAAAGTTATAGGTAATGAAAACTGCTTTTAATGGTAAAGGATAAATTTTAATACGTATAAAGATATATTTTTTTTTTTTTTTTTTTTTTTTTTTTTTTAAATACTCCATAATTGGTTACTGTGAAATATAATCAAAATGTTTACATAGACTTGAATGTTGCCTAATATTTACTTATTTTTTTTCTTTTACAAATATTTATTTAGAGACAAAAATTGCAAGCACATTACCAATTTTACTTTGCCTTTCCACTCAGCTGCAGAAAAAGAGATTTCAAGTGTAATATCTAGTGAAATACATATGAAAGGTTATTTTTTTTTTAATCATAAAAACAAATGATTAATCTAATATAAATAATATAAGAAGTATATATAAAAAAAAAATACCCAAAATGCATAATCAACAATATAAGATTATCTTCTCAATGCAATAGATTACAATGGAGATCTTAGAAAATTATACAGAAATTTGTACCGAGTGAGAAAAAAAGTCATTGAAATTTTTTATATTTTTTTTAAATACATTCTCTCAGTAGTTGTATGACGTGAAAATATATTAGTAAAGAAAAATATACAAGTATGGTCTTAATACCATAAAGTATACACATTAATCCATACTAATACAAGATGTGTAGCCTACATGAATATGGCAGTCTTAGCAAATAGTGTCTTGTATTAAATAGGTGGCTATTCTACGAGTAAATTTGTGATTTCCTTCTCAATAAACAAATCACATTTTATCTTGACTGTCAAAATATTGTCCCATTCTGCACCTGATCAACTTTACTGCTTTTCATTGTGACACTGAAATTGGGACAACAGAACTGTCCTTGTTAAACACTCTGTCCTCGTGATTCAAAACTTTTGAAATACTTTTTCTATATGACTTTGTTTTATTCAAACTTTTGACAACATTGATAATGTTTTTGAAGTTAAAAAAAAAAAAAAAAGAAAAGAGAAACTATGCATAATGAAACATTTTTCTTGCCTGCCCTTACTTATTTGATGTATAAAATCTTTGATTGACCTTTTAAAAGTATACAATCCAAAAGGCATATTTTCAACATTAGGTATGGTATAAAAAATACCAGAATTTTATTGAGCCACTTTTTAAGGTGACGGATATTGCCCATAATTTATTATTGATACTTTGGTTTAATGAAACTTGTATAAAAGCAGGATTGCTGCTCATACCTACACACGTGTGTGTGTGTATACATGTATAACACACACACATATATATATATATGGCAAGTATTTATCCAATCAAGTTTGATTAAATAGAACTGTGTATCTGTTTAATATTTTATTGTATTTTTTCAATTTTCAAATAAGGTGTTGAGTATCGTGCTGTTTATCTACAATTTCTGCACAACATTCCAAAATTGAAGAAGTACAATAAAAATTAAATAGACCTTGTCTGTTCTTTTTACTCAAACTTGTTTGAAGATTGCACACATATATACATATATATATACATATATATATATATATATATATATATATAGTAGTAGTAGTAGTAGTAATCTTATAAGTATAAGAAACTTCGGTGTCTTGATTTGCAAATAATCAAACCAATATATATATATATTACAGCTGTCGAAGTTAAAATTTAAATCTCTAATTCTGACACTGAACACAGTCCATACACTGGAGTTGAATAATACTAACATGCTTTGAATTGGTTGAAATAGATCTATACTCATGTGAGGTAATTTTTGATTTTGTGTAATTTATATGTGCTATTATAATAAATACATCAAGCTCTTTTTGTGGATCAGTTTTAATATTACTAGGATTCACTTGGATTATATATCAACATATTTATTACCTTTTATATATATATAAAAATATAGTGTGTGTGTGTGTGTGAAGGAGATAAACCTATTCTGTTCATTCTGCTTGCATTCCTGATCATTAACTATTTTTCTCTCTTTCAGTCAACAGGCAGATTGAGAGCCAGAAATATTCCGGAAAAAAATAAAAAAAAAAAAATTATAAAAATTTAGCTCATTTAAATATTTTTTTTTTATTCTAAAAAAGTTTTTTTTTTTATAAATGCATTAATTTTTTTTTTTTATCTTACTGACAGTGAAATTTTTTTTTTTTATGAGTAAAAATTAATACTTTGTATTTTGATTTGAAATACAAAGTATTAATTAATTATTTGAAATATTGAATTTAATCTATTAGCATTAGTGATTGGACAATTAATCAGAATTGAGAATTCGAATTATCGGAACTTTTTGGGGAATCGGAATCAAAGACTTTTTTAACCTAATTTCCAATTCCCAAAATGATATTTTTTTTTTTGTTTAAAAAGTTAATTTTTCTATTACTGGTCCTAATGATAAAAAGATATAATTATTTATTGATTTTAAATTATCAGTAAAACTAAAATCTATAGATCATAATAACACCTAGGTATGATGGAAATTTATTTTACTTGTGTAAAAAAAAAAAAAAAAAAATACAAGTTTCTACCCAGTTCTCGAAATTTCCAGAAAGTTTGCTGTCTCAGTTCAAAATAAAATTTTTTTGACACATTTAATATTGTAAATTATTAATTTAATAATTATAATCAAAATTATGGAATATAAACTCAAAATGAATTCAGGTTGTTCTGCCTGACTTTCTTTTAAGTAGGTACCTCCATGAAAAAACTAAAAAAATCAGTATACAATGATGAAAACGTGCTCCAAATAAAATGAAAACATAGTTTTATCATCAGAATCTTTATTATTAAGAGGAAGGGTCAAAGTATTTTTGAATATTTAATTAAATTTTTTACTCTTTTTAGAACATTTGAAATTTTGATTTTTAAAAAAAAAAAAAAAACAACCTTGTTTTTCTTGTGTCAGCAGTTGTACTAACTTTTAGCATAGCAAATTTTAGCCTCTTTTTTGCAGTGACAGACACATTAATTTAGAAATTCTTGCAAAAATCAAATAATCATCGGATTTTAATTAAATTTTTAGGACGTATTCACAAATGAAGGAGATTATTTTTAAAATATTTTGTATTAGAAAATCTGGGAAAAAAAAATTTTTTTTTTTTCAGCCTCATATTTAATTTTATGAAAGTTTAAATTCAATGTGATAATTTTTAGTGACTATATTAGTTAAAAGCAGAATTCTTTGAAGAATTTAAATCACTAAATTTCTTTTGCAAAATTGGATCCCATCTTACCTAAAATCTGTTCTGAATCAAAATAAAAAAACGCAATAAAACTAAGACATGATTTAATTAGAGAGGCTTTTAATTGCTTTTATGAATAATATATATTAAAATATATATTAAAAATTTTTTTCTTCAGACAGTATGTCTGAAGGAAAAAGATTTTTTTTGATGGAAAATGAATTTTTTTACAAGATTTCTCATGTTTTTACAATAGATTTTAAATCTTAAAATTTATTTTCAATGTGATAATCCTTAGGAAATATTATTATTAAGTAAAACTATATTTACTAATATATTGTAAGACTTATTACAATCTGATGACCCTGAATATTTTAAAAAGAATTTTGATTTGTTTTCGTATGTGTGATTACATGCAGAATTTCTGATGTATGATGTACAAACCGATAAATCTATCATTAAAAAGTTACAAGTTTTAAGAGTTGTACCCTGCCTCTTATAAAGTTTGTCTGCTCCACCATACTTAACTACAAATACATTTGGCTGTCAATCTGCTGTCAATAAATTACCACGTCAGAAAAACAAGACCCCATAGTTATATGTTTGTATACAACATTTTATGCTGTAAATAAGTAATATTTGTTTAAAATCAGATTAATTTAACTTTAAATTTGCTAATTATCGAATAACGTTTCAGAAATATATATTTTATTTTTGCAAGATTTTTAAAACCACGAATTAGCTTTTGTTTACAAATGTCTCAAAAATGGCCGATTTTTATCAGTTTTACTAAAAAAAAAAACACCACCACCTATTCTGATCAATATAATTTATATGAAATTGTCCTTGTGGTGTGGCAGTTATATTATAATTTGTTTTTAACATAGTTTTAATCCATAAAATCATTTTTTGATCTTGGTTCTTGAAAAGATCTATTTTTGTTTATGTAGCATACTATGTAAAAAAAAAAAAAAAAAGTAAAACATTCTTTTTATGAAACTTAAATTTGTTTCTATGAAATTCATGTGTTTCTAAAAATTCTATAGCTTTCGAAACGGATTTTCATCTTTACTAACTTAAATAAACAAACTTTTATTTGAAGTTTCCTGAAAATAGCTTATTCATACAGGTTTGTATTAAAAATCTTAAAATTTTATTTCCCTCAAAAATTGTATTTAATTTTATTTTACTAATATTTTTCTTTTGCATAATTGAATATTACTGTGTTAAATTATTATGGTATTTAAAATATTTTGAACTTTTTTCTCATTTATTCCCCCTCAAAGCCAAACAAGATACAAGTTTTCTAAAAAAATGTGTATAAAAAATTAAAAACAAGTATTTTTATCTAATTTTTATTCGGTGTAATTAAGCTATAGTTTTTTTTTCACTTTTAACATGATTTGTTTTAATAGTTTTAAAATAAAATTAGTAAAATTTCATCTCCTAATAATCTAATAAATAACTGAGAAAAATTGATCCCAGGCAAAAAATACACATTTACAGTTGTTCTCATCCTTATGAGGATTTTAATCATTTTTAATCTTATTTTTTATTTTAATGCTTTGTAACAATTGAATCTCATACCTTACAAAATGATCAAGTTGAATATCAGCATTATTTAGCATTCATCTTCCTAATAATTTTAAAATTTATTGTAAAGTTTGCTAAAATTGCTAATATCTCTTTAAAAAAAAGACCAAAAAAACAAGGGATATGTTTTTACTGTGTCGTTACACTTTTACTCTTTTTTCCTTTTAACAAAAATTAAAAACTTTGATTCTTGTTAGAAATTATTTTATTAAATTTTTTTAGTTGTGAGAAATTTACTTTAGGCAGTAAAACTTATTAATTTTTAATTATTAATTTTTTTTTTTTTTTTTTTTTTTTTTAGATAAGATTGAAGACCCTTTATTACTCATTTATTAAGTTACTATGATAATTCATATTTAATTCTTATTAAATGTCTGTAAGCAAATATAAAATTTGCATTTAATTTTTATTTAATGTCCTGCAGGATTAGGTACACCTTGTACTTTATCAAAATATATGCATGAGTTAGGCATCATCCTATGTATTATGGTTTTTCTGCTTAAACTATTATTGTTGCAATATTTTATATATATATATATATATATATATATATATATATATGAAGAAATATAGTCTTAAAGTGGGCTATATTTATGGGATAAAGTGCTCAATATCAGAGATAGAGCGTGTGTAAATATAAAAGTGAACATAGAAGTCAACACTTAGAGGCGACAGTCTGTTTCATGCTAGTGTAATCGTCAGGCAGCTAGTGCTGTTATTTTTCTCGGCTATTTATATATAAGGGTCAGTGGTGCATTGTGGGTAATCTATTTTGGCGGTTACTTTTACCGGAAGTCGCTTATTTGTTTATTCATTTATTTATGTCAAATTATTTTGCTTGTTTTTTTTTTTATTTTTATTTTTTATCTTATATATTTATTTATTTATTTTTTGTTTTGATCTGTGTTTTTTTATTAACGTAGTAAAAATTTGTTTATATAGCTTATTGTTGGTAGTCTATTATCTTATATATAAATAGCCGAGAAAAATAACAGCACTAGCTGCCTGACGATTGCACTAGCATGAAACAGACTGTCGCCTCTAAGTGTTGACTTCTATGTTCACTTTTTTATATATATATATATATATATATATATATATATATATATATATATATATAATGTGTCTTATTTTTGAAGTGCATGCTGAAATTGAATTGTCACTTCTAAATTTGTTCAATTCATTGAAAAATGCCATATATAAAATTTTAAGGAGATTGTATAATATTTAAAGGGTACCTTTGTGTGTTAAAACTTAAAAAGTGGGGGAAAAAAAAAAAACTTTTTTATTTTACAATTAATAGGAAAAAATTATTAGTTGAAACTTTACAAATTATACACACTAGAAAACTAGAAACATTTTTTATCTAATAGTGAAAAATATAAATTTTAATTGATGTTTATTATTTTCAGACACCAATTAGGGCAAGTGTATCCAATGCCAAGCAGAAAAGTGTAGTTTATAAGTTTTTTTTAAAGATTTCTGATAAGTAAAGTAATATGTCAACTGTAGCTAGGTACTTAAGTGATTGACATAAAGAAATTGTTCTCTTTATTGTTTAAACTCTTATCCAATTTTTTAAATAAAAAAGGATATTTAACTTTATTTCATAAGCTTTTGTATTCATTTTTCTACAAAATGTTTTATTAATAAATGTACATTGTTCATTAAGTTTCCCAAACCAATGGCAGGACCTGAAAATAATGAATTTTAATCATTGTAGATACTGGAATTGGAAATTTAGAACAGTATTGGTAATTTTATCGGAATTGGTAAAAATATTGATATCGTCCCATCACTAATTAGCATGGAATTAAAACTAAAATAAAATCTTCCAAAAAGAATACATATACTTTGTCAGTGCTTGATACTGATGAGTGTGTTTTTTTTTTAAAAATATTTTTTTATATAATCACATATATAATTACCTAAAATATTATCTCTTAGATCTCCTTTTCTGCCTACACAAATATAAGAAACTAATACTTTCCTTTTCAGTTGGTCGATTTCCAGTTTTAAAAGTGCAACTGCTCTTGATCTTTTGTTTCATTTAAAAATCTAGAACTATATATAGCCTTTTTAAAGAAACTCTAAAGACATGATGTTGAAGAATTTGGTCATTGCTTTCATATCACTAATGTTCAAAAGCAGCTTCAAAACTATTTAAAACATAGAGCATTTGCCTGCATAAGTATGTTGTTGACTAAAATAAAAATAAAAAATTATGCAAAACTAATAATATTGCATTTTAGATTTTTTTTAAAATTTTATTTTATTTATTTGTTTTTTTTTAATTATAAATGAGTAGCAATAAATAATGTCTTGGGTGTGGCAGTCTGTTCTTTGCTTGTAAACAAGAGCAATCCTCCATCATGGCTCCCAGTTCAGACAACCTGTTTTCTGATATTTTGCAAGTCGATAATCAGTAATGACTTACTACCTGATAATAAAGTAACCCCACATCACAGGCCAACCAAATGGACAATCATCACACTGTCTACTTTGGTCACTTGAACTGTAAATATGTATAACAGGCAAAAGCTGCTTGGGTCCCCCCCCCCCATTCCCAGGGGAAGGGACTAAAAATATACACTTGTTCTTTTGTATTCACTCTGTTAATATATTTCTCTTTTTGATTCATCATTTTAAATACATTCACATGCTACTACCTCAGATGATAAATTAATATTGCACATCTGTGCTATGTATGGCATTTTATGATCTATACAAGCGTCCTTTTTCTTTCAAATATTTGAACTCTCAGCAAATGTTTTGATGCCTAATTGTGCGTGTATTTGTGTACACACACACACGCGTACCAGATCATGCATAATCATACACACTAATATTTTCTACTCATAACTAAATTATCAAGTGGGGGTGCTGAAACATTCATTACCCAACTCACTTCCCAAAATTTGACTAAATAATCAATTTCTTTTTAATTAAATTTCTTTCTTTTTTTACGTTTTATTCATTTTTTTATATTTGTTCATATTTTTATTTTTTACTTATTTTGAAATTTTTTTTGTTGTTGTCAGGGTAAGAACTTTTCAGCATCCCGTGCATTAACTTTTAATCCTCATATACAAAAATCTTAAAATAGGTTTCTATTTTTGTATGTATGGGTTTTTTTAAAATTAGTTCCTGATTTTCTTTTCCTTTTTTTTTTCTTGTTAGTTTGGTACTTATATAAATAAATGACATTAAAATATTTAAATGTTTTTTGCTGTCCAGTTTGATTTTTCTTGTTAACATTTTTGGATTTTCTTATAAACATGCACATTTACATTGCATTAGGTTGTGCCAATGTCAAGGGTGGAACCTGAGGCTATGTCATTATTTAAAGTATCATTTAACAGGATATGGAGAAAGGGAGCAGACTTAATTTCTCTCTCTGTAACTCCACAGCCTGACCCCAATATTAGCTGAATTTTCATCTAGCATTTTCAGTGTATAATGCCCAATCCATCTAATAAATATTCACTTCTGTATTAAGCACACAAACAAAATTTTGTTCCAAATCAATGCTACTTTTCATCAATAGTCTATGGATTTATTGGTGTGTGTGTGTGTGTGTATATTTAGGCAGCATATCTTCATTCAAACATGATTTATTGAATAATACAGACATATTATGTCTATTTTTATAATAATCCTTTCTAGTTCTCTAATCAGTTTCTTGATGTTGAAATGAAATTCATTAAGGAAGGTGCTGTAGTTTTTTCCTACCCAAGTACTTTCGATCTCCGAGATCATCCTCAAGGGTGAATTACAAAGACAAACATTGTAACTGTGATTACTGTGATGGTGATTTTTAAACCCATTCATTTGGGAGTCCAAGCTTTACTACGGACCCAAACAAATTAGTCCAAATCATCTTGGTATATTTTTGAATTCATTCTACCTTCTATTATCTCTAAATCACCCATACTATTAGCAGAAAAAACATCCCCAAACCATATTGCCACCACCAAATTTCACCGTTGGGATTGTGTTCTTCAGTGCAAAGGCTGTGCTGTCTTTTCTCCAAACGTAAGTCATTGAATTATGCCCAAATAGTTCAGTTTTTGCTTCATCTGTCCATAAAACACTTTCCCAAAGTGATTCAGGTTTATTCTCATGCTCACAAACAAATTTCAACCAGGTATCCCCACATTTATTCAATAGTAGTGGAGTTTTTCTAGGAGAACGCAATCTTAGTTGACTTCTCTGAAGTTCATTGTTTATTGTTCGCTCCATAAAAATAATGCCTGTAGTGCACCAAGTCTTGATTTGTTCTCAACAGTTTTCACTTTCTTATACTTAGCAATAATGGAACTAATAGTAGTAAATGGCATATTCAGGATATCAGCCATTTCCCTCTAGCTTTTGCCTTCCTTCCAATGTTTGATGATCAATTCTTTTTACAAATTTGATAGTTCCTTGCCTTTCCGCATGAGGATAATTATTGTGTATGATTTGTGTGTAGAGATAACCTCATAGAAAGAATGAATTGTGAAATGTTAAAGATTGCTCTGATAATTGTAAGAATCTAGCAAAATCTTACAAAGAATTATGTAAATAAAGGTGATTTAAGCCTTTTGATATTAAAAATATTTTGTATAAATACTTTTTTGCCTCAAAATTTTATAACACATAATTTCATTTATAATAATTTTCTAATTGTTTTTGCATATTGCAGCATTATGCAATGGTGTAAAAATATTGTATAGATTTTAAGTTTTTTCATAAGCTATAACTATGTTAATTAAAAAATTTCATGGTGTACAAATATATATTTTTCCCCACAGTATATATAATGGTGGGATATTTATTTTCTGCGCATACTTTTCTACTAGAGTGGTTAGCCAATCCCTGTTGCAGATATCTGTTCAGGCACATTTGTGTTTGGTCAATACCCACAAAGCCCTCCTGTAGTTTATACTGCAACTATGCTGAGTGAACATTAGTTACAAATTCTAGCACATAATCTAACATGATCAGCAGTTTGAACAATGCCAAACACTCAAGCCATTGGTTATAGGATGACTTGTGACTTTGTGCTAGCACAACCAATGATGGTTTCAAAACAAATCACCTACCTAATTTCACTCACATTGGTGAGGTCCAACCAAAGCAAGGTTTGCAGGCACTTTCCAAAGGTGCCACTTGCTGGGATTGCCTCCCCAGACCGATAACCTCAACAACTCAACCATGGTCAGAAAGTGAATGTTCTAATGATTTAGCTATGTGGCCCTTAATGTTAAAGACTATGGAAAAAATGTTTTCTTGATTAGGTTGAGTTATAAATTTCTGTTTATTTGTTTTTTTTTTATCAACCTTATTCTTCAAAAATTAAAGTGCAATTACTTTTTATTCAATTATAAATTCACAATTATTTGCAATAACTTCTTGCCAATTATCAGTCAGCTATTAGATACATTGAGTAAAATCCCACAAGTTTTGATGTGAAAAAGTCTTCAACAAATTCTTGAACCAGGTTTTTACTTACCCCTAGAGATTGAAAAAGATAATTGGTTGGTGCAAGGTTAGGTGAATATAGGTATGAGTGGGGGTAGAACAGACCAACTGAGTCCCAAACCTTTTCTTATATTAGTCATGATGTATGCAGCTTTGAGTTGTCATGGAGTAGAACAGCATTTTCATTTAATCCAATGTTAATGTACTCCAAATTTATTCTTGACAGCCATGTATGATTAGTAGTTAGGATTATACATCATTACAACTGGTTCCACAAAACAGAAATTACTTATTACCATAATATTTATAACAACACTGCAATAAATGTTTTATTTGGGGTGTGTTGTGGACCCAGAATAGGTCCAAAAGAAAACTGAAACTCAGCAATTTAGTGAAAACATTATTAAACAAAAGAACAAATACAAAAGTGTTGCACGTCCGACTGACTCATCAACTGTAGACAGCTCTCTTGAGAGGCATAATCTCCCCATATATATAGTAATAGGACGAGTCCATTTAGTCCATAAAGGTAGGTCCCATAACACCCCCCTCCTGAGCCTTTACCTCAGCAGGAGTCTCAATATCGTCTCCTTTTTGGATTGATGACGAGAGGGTCAGTGGACTTCCGCTTTCTTTTAGATCGTCACGGTTCTGGAGCTGCTTGGGGTATTTGAATGTCAAAGGTGTCGTAAATAGTATCCATAACTTCTTCCTGGGGAATACTGTTGCAGTCATCCAACAGTCGTTTCCTGATTTGATTCAGGTGTCTCTTATGAGAGAAACGAGGCCCTTGGATTATGTAGACCATATTTCCAATCCTCTTTTCTATCATACCAGGTTCCCAGAAAGATGTGTTATTTTTAAACATCTTGAAGAATACTTTTTCCCCTGGGCTGTATTTTTTCCTTGGTATAATAGAGGTCGGACCTTGTTTTGTTTGTTTAGGCAGCAATTTATCAAAAACGGATCTTACTTTGCGCGCAAACATTATTTCTGCCGGAGATAGTGAAGCTGGCGCGTTAACGTTTTGGCGTGATCCTGTAAACTTGTAAAAACTACTGAAGGGCCTTTTCCTTTGGGGTGCCGTAAGCTTTTTTTCAGGGCTCTTTTTAGGGTGTCTACGAAGCATTCTGCTTGACCATTCGACCTCGGGTGATATGGGAGGGGTCGTAATGTGTTTTATCTGAAAAATCTTGCAGAACTCTTTAAAGTCGGTTGAAGTAAATTGAGTTCTGTTATCACTGACCAAGCAATCTACTACCCCAAAACGAGCGAATAATTCGTGAAGGTAGCTTATCGTTGCCTCCGTAGTGGGAATTTTACATCAGAACATTTCCAGCCATTTTGAATAACTATCTACTACAATTAGATAGTAGAATCCCTCTAGCAGTCCCACAAAGTCCACGTGGATCCTTGACCAAGGTCGGTCTGTCTTCGGCCACGGTTTATGTGTGATAGGTGGTGCTTTTGCAGCTAATGCACAGCCCTTGCATGTGTTGACCATATTTTCAATGTCCTGGTCCATTTTAGGCCAGTATACGTAGCTGTGCATTAAACTTTTCATCCTATTTTTCCCCCGGATGCCCAATGTGAAAATCCTTCAGGATTCTCTTCTGTAGGTTTTTTGGAATGACAACTCTCTCACTGTATAGGAGTACCTCGTCACATAAGGAAAAACTGTCTGATATGTGTTGGTCCTTCTCTGAAATTTTTGTTTTTGTTGCGCTAATGAATTCATCACTGTGGGCTTTATATTTTATTTCTTGTAGCATCACAGGAAGTTCTCGTATAGTGCTACACAATAAAGTTTTTATTTCCCCCTCCGTTCATAGTGAAGTGATCACAGAATCTTCTAAGGGTTCCCTATGTCTTGGAACCAGTCTAGAAAGTCCGTCAGCATGACGGAATACCTCCCCTCGGGAAAAATCTAACTTGAAGTTGTAATTTAGAAGAATTGTCCCCCACCTCAGCAGTCTGTTTGCCATATAACCGGGTAATCCTTTTTTTGACCCAAAAATACTTAGTAGCGGTTTATGGTCCGTTTGTAATGTGAAAAATCTTCCGTGTATGTAACGGTGAAATTTTGTGACTTCAAAAATGATTGCTAATTCTTCTTTTACTATTTAGGAATAGTTTTTTTTCTGCTGGGAGTAGGGTCCTTGATGCATGAGCAATGGGCTTTTGCATTCCATCTGGCATTTTATGAAGGATGCATGCTCCTATTGCATACGAGCTTGCGTCACTAGCAACTATGATCTCGAGGTTCGGGTCGTAGTGCGTAAAGAATAAATCCGATGTTAGGACTTTGATAGTTTTCTCAAATGCCTCCTGGCATTTGCGGGTGTCCATTCCCAAACCTTATCTTTTCTTAAAAGCTCGTTTAGCAGGGCACGGAGGTTATGCATGTTTGGGATAAACGCTTGGTAGTAGTTCGCTGACCCCAAAAAGCTATAGCGCTGTGACGTTTTCAGGAGCCGGCATGTCCTTAATTGCAATGGCCCTTTCTGGGTACGGTCTCCTACCATCTTTGTCTATGATGTGACCCAAATATTTGATTTCTTTCATAAAGAAGTCACATTTGCCTTCCTTTATTTTGAAACCATAGTCTTGTATTCGTGAAAATACCTTGTGGATGTGTTCTAAGCTTTTACTGTTTATCAAGATGTCGTCTAGGTAAGCCATTGAAAAGTCAAGTCCACCCAGCATGGTGTCCATAACCTGCTGAAAAATGGCTGGTGCGACTTTGACTCCAAATGTAAGCCTTTCAAATTTGTATAAACCTCTATGTGTATTTATACATAGTAATTTTGAGCTTTCTTCCTCAACGGGTATCTGGAGATAAGCTTCGCTGAGATCGATTTTTGAAAAGAACTTGCCTCCATTAAGTTTTGTAAAAACTTCTTCCGGGCTTGGAAGTGGGTAGTGATAATCTTTTATTGCGGCGTTTAGTCCAGTAGAAAAATCTGTGCACACGCGGATTTCCTTAGACTTCTTCACATACACTACTGGTACTGCCCACTGGCTATATTCCACTTTAAATAAAATGCCAGTCTCTACAAGTCAGTCTATTTCCTCTAACGAGGCAAAAGCCACACTCCTTTTTTTCTTAAATATTGGTTGAGTGTTCTCTTTTAGTTCAAATTTTGCTGACATCTTTTTGCATCTAATGAAGTGCTCCACAACGGTAACATGGACTAGGCGGTAAATTTTTCTGTTTTTCATTGAGTTGACTTTTTTTCTTAGGAGAGTGAAAATAATCTTTTTTGGTTTGACTTGTTTTTGAAGGGGAGGAAAAATGTGGTTTTCGATGGATTTTTCTTATGTGTGCAACACCTGACTCTTCAATGTCTCTAGAATCATTTTTTACACTTATATATTTTTGGCAGTCCTCGGCTATATTTTGTAAGGTTAAATTTGGTTTTCCCTCTAACCTGGTTAGGACTCTACATCTAATTTCTGCATTTTTCGTTGATACAAGTCCTTGTACGAATATTAGGCATTTTAAATTGTCTGCAGTAAGTTTGGCCGATTTAAAATCGTCACAATGTTTGTTAACTACCGATGTGAACGTCAAGTAATCTTCGCTGTCTTTCTTGGTCAGGTTTAAGCACTTCCACCTTTTGTGGAATAACGACGTTTTTGGGCTGAATAATCCTGTAAGGAGATTTACAGCTTCAACAAAAGTCGAATCACTAGTTTTCCGAGGTAGTATGTAGTCCACGAATTTGCTATGTTCAGTAGTCCCTAATTTCCGGAGCAGTAGGCGTAGCTTTTTAGCGTCTGCCCATTTTCCACAATCTATTTCGAATAGATCCTCATACCTTCTGAAATACGAAGTGAAGGTTTTATCTTCGTCTGGCGAATAAGTGAAATTGTCAATTGCACTCCAAATCATGTTTTGTGAAAAAGTAGTTTCGCTCTCGGTATTTTGACCCTTATTCGACTGTTTGTAGAAGCAATTCTTCAAACCTTTTCTGTTGTTCTATCATTTGTCGCTGTAATTCTAATCGTTTTTCTTCATTTCTCCATTGTTGTTCAAACTGGACTCTAACCAGTTCTAACATAGTAGTTTTAAACTCTTCCATGTTTTAATTTTCAATATTACACTTCTAATGTAATTTTAATTGTGTCAAACCTTTGTGTTGCTCGGAGGGGAGGAGAAGGAGAAAAAAACAAATCCCTTTTCTTCTCTTTAAATGTGTTATTCACATACACAGTAGTTTTTGGACAACCACGAAACAAAGTTTTTTTTCCTTTCTTTTTTCAAATTTTTTTTTTAAATAAAAAGGTTCTCAACCTAAGAAAAAAAATCCTTAATTGTTCTTCGTTGCCAGTGTTGTGGACACTGATAAACAAATTTGTTTCTTTTATGATTTCATGTGAAGTTCGTTTGAGTCCTCATTGCCAGTGTTGTAGACACTAGGAACAAAAAAAATTTCCTTTATGGCTCTACCGTGGAGTCCTTTGAAACCTCATCGCCAGTGTTGTGGACCCAGAATAGGTCCGGAAGAAAACTCAAACTCAGCAATTTAGTGAAAACAGATTATTAAAAAAATGAACAAATACAAAAGTGTTGCATGTCCGACTGACGGCAAAGTACAGTAGTCAACTCGTCAACTGTAGACAGCTCAATTGAGAGGCATAATCTCCCCGTATATATAGTTATAGGACGAGTCCACTTAGTCCATAAATGTAGGTCCCATAACAGGGTGTTAGAGGGTGCTTACCTACTTCCCTCTATAAAGGATGATAACTCAATATACAACTGAGTTACATCCCTTGTCTGCTAGTTGGACCACAGTACTTCTGAATTCAACATGGTGATAAGTTGACAAGCACATGAAACTCATGGTTTAAATTCAAACAAATCCTTGCTGTTCTCATGCAGTAAATGAATAAAAGTTATTTTATTATGTGTTAAAATACACTTGTCTTTATTTTCATTTGTTTTTGTTCATGCCAACAACCTGGGATATAACAAATTTTTGGACTCAAACCTCAAAATCAACATGGCAATTTTGCCAGAGATGCTTACAGAGATTTTATGCCAACAGCAAGAATAGTTTCAGGAGTCACAACAGTTAACAACAATGACTGCATAGTTCCAGAATCAACTCAAAATTTTCCACACTGGAACAAACCAAAATATCAATTCAGCAGATATCTTACCCAACAACATCACAGAATTCCACTATGACTCATCAAGAGGAAAACATTCACTTTGTGGTTTAAACATTGGATAGATGACTTTCATGCTGACGTTTCTCACAAAGGTGAAAACAGTGGATTTACTCAGTGAAGTATTAGAAGAAAAACATTCTTTGTTTAATATTCGATTCAATGATTAAAGCTAACAAAAGATGACGTTGACGATTATGTGACATTTGCTGGTCACGTCAATCAGGAATGCAAAAAATTTTAATTAAATTCCCTCACAGAGGAACAGTTTAAATGTTTGATTTTTATCGCAGGATTAAAATTTTCTACTCATGCTAATGTCCACACCCGACTTCTTTCAAAACAGAAACAGGACAAACACATTATTTTAAAAGCCTTCACCACTGAATGTAATAATTTATTAAGCATAAAAAGAGACACTATGTTTGTTCAAAAAAACAATGATTTATAAATAACCAGCAACATCCACAAGAGGAAAAAAAAACCCCAAATAAAAAAACAAGATAAAAAGAGACTTCCTTCAAAATGTTGTCATTGTGCTGACTGGCATTATGCACGCTTTTGCCATTCAAAAACATAACTGCAATATTTGTCACTGAAACAGACATGAAGGATTTTGCAATCCAAATCCACACAAAAATTCAACTGAAAATAATTTAAAAAATGAAACAGGAAAATGCTGAAACAAACACAGTGTTTGCAACATTCAAAGTGGATTATGAATCCTGCAGAAAACATATTGTTGTTTCTGTAAACAACAAACCAGTTCGTTTCCAGTTTGATACAGCATCAGGCATAATGTTAATATTGCATTCGACTTGGGAACAAATTGAAAAGCCATGTGTGCCTGAAACAGATCACATAGAAATGAGCACATCTGGAAGTACAATTTGTTTAACTGGTGAGTTAACTAGTGATGTTTCCTTTTGAAATAGAACATTTTCTGGTGTGTGTTGCATCACTGATAATTCAAAATTAAATTTAATTGGTCTTGACTGGATAGAACAACCTAAACTTTTGAATTCCTTTCAAATACATTTCAATACATTTAACTTCACATCAATTTCTGATATTGAAAATCATTTCATGGATGAACTTAAAAATAAGTTTAGTGATGTTTTTCAAGATGGCCTTGGGTGCTGTACAAAAATTAAAGCTACTCTGAAATTAAAACCAGATTCTAAGCCAATTTTTAGACAAAAGTCCAGTACCCTATGCTTCTCTGAATATGGTTGAAAAAGAACTGCAACATCTTCAACAAGAAGGTGTAATAGAGCCTGTTAATTACTCCGGGTGGGCAGCTTCTATTGTAGTTGTTAAAAAGTCAAATGGAATAGTCTGGCTATGTGCTGATTACTTGACCAATTTGAATGATTCTTTGGATGCATATCAGTATCCACTTCCAGCGCTGGAGTATCTTTTCACAAAACTCAAATGGTGGAATTTGCTTTGCAATGGTTGATCTTTCTAATGTTTTTCTTCAACTGGAAGTTGACAAGGAGTCCAAGGAGCTTCTTACTCTCAACACCCACGAGGGATTATTCAGATGTAAGTCTTAGCTTCAGTGTCAAACAAGCACCAGTTATTTTTCCATCAGTCAATGGATGCCATGCTGACCAGATTGACAGGATTTGCAGCATTCATCGATGACATTATCATTGAATTCAACAACAAGGATTCCATGTTAAAGTTGAAAAGTGTGAAATTTTCCAAGAACAAATCAAATATTTCGGGTTTATTTTTGACAAAAATGGTAGACAATCAAACCTGGCAAATATCTCTGCAATAAAAAAAAAAAAAAAAAAACATGCCAGCACTGACAAATGTAACAAAATTAGATTCTTTCCTTGGCTTGGTTAGCAACAACAGTGCTTTTTTGCCTGCACTTTGAGTTCGTGCACCCCTCAACAATCTTTTGAAAAAAATGTTGCATGGGAGTGGTCTGATGTGTCTCAGGTAGCCTGCAAAAAAGTAAAGTCTTTACTTTCTTCCAATTTTTTACTGACACACTATAACCCATCCATGGATATTGTGGTCATATCTGATGATTCCAATTATGGTATTGGAGATGTCATTTCTCACATTTTCCCTGATGGCTGCCAAAAGGCAATAGCTCATGCATCCAGATCAGTGACACTTGCAAAGCATAATAATAACCAAATTGAAAAAGAAGCTTTAGCAATAGTCTTTGCTATTAAAAAGTTCCACAAAATGCCTTATGGACATCATTTCACTTTGATCAAGATCACAAGAAGCCACTTGTTAGTATTTTTGGATCTAAAAAAAGCATCCCAGTGTATACAGCGAACCATCTTCAAAGATGGGCTTGTATGCTGTTAGATTATAATTTTCTATAAAATATAATTCAACAAATACAATTGGTCATGACTACACAAAATAAAGTACCAGAAGACTCAGTCATCGCAGCATTATCTCTAGAGCCAGAAGTCACTTCATTGCTTGCATCCACTATAAAACCATTACCAGTCACTTCTACAATGACCTGTGAAGCCACAGCTTATGATCCAGTGTTAAAAAAAAAAAAAAAAAAAGAAAAAAAAGTGATATGCTTCCATTGTACAAAATGGCCAGATGTATGAACTGACAAAAGAATTCAGCCATTATTTCAGCTTCAATCTTCATTTTGTAGAATTTTTTGTACATGAAAGAGTGATAAAGCAATTCCATTATGGTCATCAAGGTATTAGCTGTATGAAATCCCTAGCACACAGCTATGTTTATTAGCCTATTAGCCAAACATGGACAAGCATATGGAGGAATTCGTACACACATATTCCAATTGCCAACTGGCAGCAGAATCTCCCAGGACATTTAGTTCTTGGCCTATCCCTGAATCAACCTGGTTATGCCTTCACATTGACTTTGCTGGACCCATCAAGGAGCAGTATTATCTTATCCTCGTTTATGCTTACAGCAAATGGCCAGAAATTTTTCAGATGTATCACATCACCTCAGATGAAACAATTCTTAAGTTAAAACAAATCTTTATTTGATTTGGAGTCTCACATATACTACTTTCTGATAATGGCACTGCATTCACTTCAGCTGAATTTTCAACTTCCTGTGCACAGAATGGTATTCAACACATTAGGATATCACCCTTTTCATCCACAATCAAATTGACAAGTGTTTTGTAGATGCCTTTAAAAGAGCACACAAAACATATTCCTTGCAAGTTACAGAGCTACTCAATCCAAACAGACCTAATGGAAATTCACCAGCAGAAGCACTGATGAACTGTCAAGTTTGTTTACACATAGATGTCATCCATCCAACTAGAAAACATTCCCTGAAAAGGAACACGGTGATGGAAGAACAATTCAACCAGTACTTGCAAAAGATTACCGCAACTGTGCAAAAAAATGGATCCAAGGACACATTATATATCACTCTGGAAATGTTATGAATGACGTGGATATACAGCATGCAAACAATTACGACCATCAAACCTTCCAGAGACCAAATTAAACTCCACTTTACCATTGGACATTCTATTGGACACCTTTGAACTTCCTCAACAAAGTTCCCAAGTAATGCCAAGGGACAAAAATAGGACTCCAGCAAAAGGTGCTCCAAGGAAATCCCATCAACTATGAAGTAAGCCATACCCACTGCAATTAAATCCCTGTCAAAAGTCATGAGCACAAGGCTAAAAAGGGGAGGTGTTATAAAGGACATTAACTATTGAAGTGTTGGGGGGGGTTCTTATTTCCCCCTATAAAGTATGATAATTCAATATACAATTGAGTTACAAAACCTTGTCCACTAGTTGGACTTCAGAATTCAACATGATGATAAGCTGACACACACTGAATTCATGGCTTAAATTTAAACAAATACATGCTGTTCTCATGCAGTAAATGAATAAAAGTTATTTTGTGTTAAAATACACTTGTCTTTATTTTCATTTGTTTTTGTTCATCCCAACAATCTGGGGTATAACAAATTTTTGGCGACGAGGTCTCAAACCTCAAAATCAACATGGCAATTTCACCAGAGATGCTTATGGAAATTTTATGCCAACAGCAAGAATAGTTTCAGAAGTCACAATAATAGTTATTGACAGCAATGACTGCATAGTTCCAGAATCAACTCAAAATTTTCTGCACTGGAACAAACCAAAATATCAATTCAGCAGACATCTTACGCAACATCACAGAATTCCACTATGACTCATCAAGAGGAAAAACATTCACTTTGTGGTTTAAACATTGGATAGATGACTTTCATGCTGACGTTTCTCACAAAGATGAAAAATCTAAACAAATATTTGCTGTTCAGGCAGTAAATGAATAAAAGTTATTTTGTGTTAAAATACACTTGTCTTTATTTTCATTAGTTTTTTTTGTTTTTTTTGGTTTTTTTTTCCATCCCTGGGATATAACAGGGGGATAGATAGATAAATTCTATTGGGCTTAAAATCTTTACTCAGAAAATTTTAAGGGAAAACTGGATTTAAAAAAAAAAAAAAAAAAAAAAAAAAAAAAAAAGAAAAAAAAAGATTTTTCAGTCATATTTATTCAGATTGGACTCGTTAAAGTTGCAAATAAATATAATTTTTTTTTCAAAATGTATTCATCTATCATGCATTTCTGTTAAAATTGGTAACATTGTAATTCATTTTTGCATGTCATAAAATTTGGTCACATTGAGAAAAGTTTATTAATGACTTTTATCCACAAAATGATTGTATAGAATTCATGACCAATAAAAAAATGTTATAATTTGCCATTATCAAAACTATTAACATTTGAGTGATTTAGGTTGCTGTATCAGCTGAATATTTCCTCACATCTCAGACATCAAAACACAATGCTAAATAACTATTATATTGTTAGAAATCTAATATAAATTAATTTTAACAAATTAGTAAAACTAAAGATTAAACATTAACTTGGTTATCAAAGAAACCTCAATAAGTCCAATTATAAATATTAAATTGAAACAAAGAGGTTTTGATTGAAAGCAAAGAAATATGTCTACATATTTCGTAACAAAATTAAATGGGGAAAAGTAGATAGATTTTGTTCATGACACCAGAAATAAAGATAAAAAAGTTATTTACAGGGGGGAAAAAAAAAAAAAAAAATTCTTTTTAATCATTTCACTCCAAACAAGACAATAATGCCACTAGAAAGCAAGGGGTTATTGGAAATGGAAGATAATGAGGAAGCATTAGTGAGGAGAAAGGACAATAAAAGAACAGGTTTCAGGAAGACAGAAGATGGCAATTGACATTGTGTTTAAATTTTTGCAGATTGTAAGTGATAAGAAAGCAAGAAATTGGAAGGGAGTTCTACAGGTGAGAAAAGAAACTATTAGAATAGAACAATGTTTGCATCTAGCTCAGTGGTTCCCCCAATTTTTTTTTCTTCTCTGGGCTGCATTTTCGAAATTAAAATTTGCTCACGCTTCAAATTTTCTGTGATAAAATGTACATTTAAAAATACAAAAAAAAAACAGAGAGAGGATTAAAGAGAGATAACTATGGATTCAAAGTAGGAACATTATTATTGATAACTTTCTCCTCCAATTTGCAGAGCCTAGTTACTATATTCTTAATACTTGATATAATACAAAAATATCATGATAAAATTACTGGGACTCATGCATGCAATTACAAATAATCCATAATAATATTTTAAATTTTGAAATCATTTATTTTTGGCATAGGAATTTTTTTTTAAACTGTTTATAATTTTTGATTACCTTTCACTCATTCTGCTTCACCTGCTATCCTCTTCTGCCACACCTATGAGGCATGTCGCACTGTTTAGGAGCCACTGATTTAGCTAGTTCAACAGTAAAATGGTGAGACCTAGCTTCCAATCTAGTAGTACACTTAAATTCATAGAGTCAAGATACTAAAAAGTAAAGCTCATCAAAACAATTGCCATGAAAATATTTATAGAAAAGACAGAGAAGTCATGCCAGTGCAAATGTGACTGAAGTTGAGGTGCCAGGTCAGGATAGATAACATAACAGACCTCTCTTGAATTTTGTCAAGAATCTCACAATATATAGTAAGAACACTGTACCAGATATGGCTGCAATATTCTATGCACAGATGAAATCATAAAAGTGCAATATGGATTCCGATGAGAAAAACTGTCTGGCATGACACCATGAACCAACTTTTCTAGCAGTAGACCAAGCAATTGATTCAATATAATCACTCCAATTCATATCAGTTGAAAATGTAAGCCCAAGAAGGCATGAAAAGAGTTGTTCCCTTGGAAGTTAGCATCAACCATGATGATGGCAGGCAGAAAAATTTCTGTATGGTCATTAAATGAAAGCAGTTTTGTCTTAGTTTTGTTTGTTTTCAATGGGTTATTTAATGACGACAAGATTTTTATTACTGGTAATATATTTTTTTTCATAAACTTATTGCTGGTAATATTTTTTTTTTTTTACAAAGTATTTCTGGTATTAAAACCTATTTTTACACTTTCATAGTGTCTTGATCCCAGTTTGGGGGTTAACTATTTACCCGTAGCTGGGACCCAAACAGGTGCTATCACCTCGGGTCAGGGTGGACCTGGGAACACCAGCAATTAAGAGATGGTTCCATGCTCCTCAAAACCTCCTGATAAGAGGCCTTGCTGTTGGATATAGTTTATCGTCTTACCCAGGACGTAGTTTTGTCCTGGAGGTGTTAAAATAACCTGAAAGAAATTTCTGCCTATAGGTTTTTAAAATTTAGTACAAAAAAAAAAAAAAAAGTATAAATATTTATCTTCACCAAAAACAAACAAGAGAGAGAGAGAGAAATGTAATGAGACTGGATTTCATCAAGCAGAACTATTTAAAACACAAAAAAAACTGACAGATAAAAGATACGCAAATTTAATGAAAAGCTGGCTTTCAAAAAAATTGATAAGATCAAATGCCATATTTGGTGAAGGCCTGTTTTCACCCACCACCACTCACCTAAAAAGGAAGAATTAAAAAACAAAAAAAAAACTGTTTTATATGTGATGTGGATTTATCAGATAGACTAGCAAATATTTACGCACAATCTCTTGTATTTAGCCTAACTCTGTAATTTTGTTGGGAGGTAGCCATCAAATGCATTCTAATTAATCTCCTAGATAAATTAAAATGTTAACAATATACAACAATTTGTAACCCTGTCAACTGAACAAAGGTGTCAAGTGGTGTAAGAATTATAATAGAACAGAAATAGCATCAACAAGTTTTCAGTAGTAGCTGCTAATGTTCAGTCATGAAACTGCTTCCCCCTTGAATCGTTTCATCACTATATATCTTAAAATATACCATCAATGGCATGCCACAATAGTTGAGGGAGAAGATGGTGTATGAGTACGCACTTGAGAAAACCAGTTCCAGAGTTAAATGATTTAGTTTTTTTTTTTGTTTTTTACAGGTTATCAACCCTTTCAATGTTATTTAAAGATGAAACATATTGTAAAAATAATTCCTTTATTTGTGACTGAATATTGCAATAACAAGTTTTTGAGAATTACTTATTTTTTTTAACTATGATTTTTCTAGACACAAGTCCTAATATTTAACCAATAGTGTGGGGGAGGAAATGGATTCATACCTTTTCCAAGAGTATTTGTACACAAATGAATGGAATGAACATGACTAGAATTCAAACTGCTTTCTGATTTCTCAATTCTGAACTGTTATCCATTACACCACCTGCACACCCACCTATCCAGAAAGAAACAATGCTGTTAGCTCTGTCATTAACCTTAATAAGAGACCGATCAGATCAGATCAATTTAATACCATCATTAACGGTTGAGGGCAATGTCGTCTTGTAGAAACAAACTGGCCCACCTACTTTGAGCCACAACAGAAAATGATGGACTCCTCAGGATTAGTGCAATGGTTTGAACAAACACAAAACTGGGACATGGCACCATGGATCACTCTGATTTCAGATCATTCACTCATGGGTGTATCACCCACGGCACTTCAGACAACATAAATCTCATAAATCAGTATGGTGCATGCACTTGGTACACTGATCTAGAAATCTATACAATTAAGTAACAAAAAACATTTTTGTTCACTATATAAAGTCAAAATATAAGAGAATCTTCTTTTTTTTTTTTTTCGACATTAATTTTGTTAACAAACATATTTATTGGGTTCTAATATTTTCTGCTAATATTTATATAACTTTATAATTTAATCCTTGTAGAACTTTTTATCTTTCTCAGCAAACAATTGTACTACATGCCTTTTGCAGTCTTTCAAGTAATTGAAATTTCTATTTTTTATCAAGACAATTTCTGTAGAGATTAGGTACGTAAATTCTAAAGGGGGACAACATTTTCTGAATATGGCAGATAAATAAAACCTTTGCAGCCAAAGTGAGACAATATTTACTTGGTCACCAAAGAAATGTATTCTAGCATTGTCCTGATGGAATATTATTTCACCCAATCTATTAATTCAGGAGGGACACTTTCCATCAACTGCTGCCTTCTATTTATCTAACTGGAAGCAGTACTTGAATCATTAGCTTTTGAATTAATCATTAGCTTTTCTGAAACGAGCTCATAGAGGAAAACTCCCTTTCAGTCATAACATGTACAGTAGTGCTCCCTTTTTTGGGATGAAAATTCGTTTTTAGCATGATCAGTGCTGGTTCATTTTCTTTCTCCTATGATCTCTCACAGTTTATGTTGTAAAGTACCCACTTTTCATCACCCAATGCAATTTTTTATTATAATAATAATAATAATAATAATAAAAGAAAATGAAGATTTTCATTTTATTTAAATAATAAATTTAGTAGTTTTATAAGATATAAATTTGCATATATAGAAGCCATACATGAAAGTGATTAATAACTGGTATAAATGCTTTTTTTTTTTTTTCATATAATGAATATTAAGTCATCTCCTGATTTGACTGCTAGCAACCTTCACTGGTTTAATCAATCATAGTGCATCGTGAAACTCTGCAAAATACTTTTCATATTGTTAATCTTTCAAAGTAGATTTTCTATCAAATATAGTGTGTGTTTGGGTTGTACTTTTAGTTAAAATGTTCAAAATTTTCTATCTTGAATAAGAAAAAAAACAATTTACATATAACTGAAAAAAAAAAAAAAAATGCATGTTGATAGGATTGTTGTCACAATACAATCAAAAGTGATCTTATGGAATTATTAAGTTATTTAAAACTAAATGCTCCTAATGCCATCTCATGACAAAATGAAGACCTTTAGCAGTCACTCAATAAAAGAAAGTTACACTGTTTAATCATGGTCAGAGACAAGTGGCATTGCAGATGTTACCTCTTGGCCACTATAAGAATCTCAAGTAGACATGAGATAAGTCATCTAAATGACTCCAAAACAAGATACTTATAGGATATCATTTAATAATGACAAAGTTGTATGTATTATGATCTGGTGGCAATTTATTGCCAGCACTATAGAAAAAATAACAGCTACAACAGCATCTTTATACAAACTAACACCAATGTATTATTTATGGATGAGATAGATTGATTTGTTGTTTACAGCTTATAAAACATTGACAGGTTATTTAAAGAAGTTTTGGAGATAATAATTATTTACTGATACAAGTCCTATTAATTAAATCAAAGCTTTGGAAAGAGAAGAGATGGATTCATAAGTTTCCCAAGGGTATTTGCATGTAAGTGAACAGACATGACTGGAATTGGAACTCTGCTCACCAATTTCCAATTCCAAGCCATTATCCATTACATCACCCACATTTCCAAGCTTCGAGCACCTGGTGTTCGCCCATCTAGGAACTGACCATACTCAATGTCACTTAACTTCAGTGATTGTAGGAGAACCAGTACTTGAACATGATATGGCAGTAGGTTTTAGGGATGGGACCACTATTTATATCATTAAAAATAAGAGAAGCCAGATGATCCACTTCTTTCCAATTAAAATACCA
Organism: Acanthosepion esculentum; assembly: GCA_964036315.1. Classification (NCBI taxonomy): domain Eukaryota; kingdom Metazoa; phylum Mollusca; class Cephalopoda; order Sepiida; family Sepiidae; genus Acanthosepion; species Acanthosepion esculentum. The sequence continues at coordinate 36,500,205 of OZ038499.1, forward strand.
GGCAATTGTACAATTAAGATGTCTGCAATTATATACAGTGTAATAATACAGTCTATAATCTGTAAACACAGACCCCTGCTCAAATATTTAGAAAATACATCAAATTAGGTACATAAAAAAAGTGTACATAAGGTTTAAAATAGACTTAAATAAATGAAAAATCCTTTTCTTGAAGCTTTTATTTTAGTCTTAATTCCAAGCTAATAGATTAAATTTAACATTTCCAATAAGCAAAGTACTTTGCTGTATTTCAAACCAAATTTAAATTGATTTGGATCATTTTCTTCTGCTTTGATAAAATCTCTAAAATCATCCCTATTGACAAATCTGTCAACAATAATTCTCTTTACTTTCTTTCAAAAATAAAATATACTTTTCTGAAATGTTATTTGAGGAAAATTAACTAATTTAAAGTTTAATTAATCCAAATTGAAAGAAATATTACTTTTAGTTTAAAATATTGCAGAAAAGCATTTTTCAATATGGGAGTTCTTATATGGTGTTACCAGATCTATCAACAGCCTGATGTTTGGAAAATTGAAGTAATTAGCAGATAGTTGAAATAAATAATTTTGACCCAATAGAAAGATGCTCTCCATATATGTTTGTGAATGCTGGTTTAATTTTTTTTTTTTTTTTTCTATCTTTCTCAGTTCTTTTACTTCATTATTTGATAAAAGAAAAACAAGTTTATGTAGTTGCAAATCATATCATTTATTTACTTATTTTTGTTCTCTTTACCTTGCCATCATTCACATGTGTGGATGTAAATCTAGCCAACTGGTCACTTTGGTTTCTGAGCAGATTCTCTTAAGAGGAATTTTGCTCCTATACTAGATTTCATATACGCAAGTTTCACCTCTCCCCACCCACACACGGCCATAGACTTTGGAGGGTAATAGGATATAAGCTGAAAGAGAATTCCCCTTCTTAATAGGTGCTGACCTGCCAAAAGTTGCTTTCTTCATTTTTTAGGAAACAATGCAACTTAAAGATGTTAAAATCTAAATAAGTAGGTAAAATTAATTAAGTAAAAGGAATGTAATGTTGTCTATGCCAGAATCATTTTCAGCATTTCTGTTACAATTCTGTCTGGCCCTGCTGCCTTGTTTCTGTTCAATTTCGCCAGTGCAGTTTCTACTTCAACTTTTAGAATTTCAGGCCTGTTGGTAGTTCTGTGTATTGCTGGTTGTTCTCTTTTGTTGTGGAAGAGTTCTCCACTATATTCATTTCAGCACTGAAGACCTTTTGTTCTCTAATATGAACATTCCATCCTTTGATTTTATGCAGCTTGTTGACGAGCATGTCTTCTGTCTTGTTAGTTCCCTTATTTGTTTATGCATATCTCCTGGTTGTCTTAGCAAGGCTAAAATATTTTATCCATAAGTGAAGGTGAGAAGAGATAAATTATTGATGTAAAGTAAACAACCAACCTCAACCAAGCTTTGAACCTGGCTCACTGATACTATATTTCATGTCAATAACTATTATGCTAATTGCATCTGAAAATGAAATTGCTTAAATGTCAATTTTACTTTTGTATAACTTTTAGGTCAGGTTGTGCAATCACCGAACCCTCTCTCTAGTGCAATGAAAGGGCATGACTTCAGGCAGCTGTTCCCCAGTATAATTTTCCTCAGTTGCAACTCTGTCCTTTGACGGAGCTGCCCGAGCACACTCTGACCAAAGACAGAGACGCAACTGAGAGATGATAAATAGGGTGTTACAAACTACTCAAGAGATTAATTTACACACTTAAAAGATTTTCTAAGCATAGCTTAGATGTGGCACAAAGCCGAAAGTTTGGAGTACCCAGTGAGGATCAAATGCTCTACTCAATTGCATTGTTTTAGCAAGACAAGCTTGCTAACCATTACACCACACCAAGGTGCCAACTTTTAGCATAATTAACCCATTAATATCCACTATTAATCATCCTACTCACCCATTAATTCGTACCATCGCCAAAATGGGACAGTCGACATTAATGGGTTAAAAGAACTTATTACTTTTGGTTCTTCACTCTTTCTTCTTTCAGAAGAGAGAAAAAAAATATCAAGTTTACTGAGGTCAGTAGATTTTAAATTCAGTTGTATGTTAAAATGGGACAGGTTTTAGCCAGTTTCATTGTCCATCTCTATCTAATATATAAGGATAATTTGATATATTACACAAGTGTTTTTGTGATAAAATGCATAATATTTATATACAACTATTATCAATACAAAAACCTTACTTTTAACAGGTCAAGCACTATTACAAGAGAAGTTGAATGAAATCAGTCATAAATATGTTTTTGATATGTGACAGTCTAGACACAAAAAATATCATTGCTAATAATATTTGGGTAATGGTTGTTACTTACACAGGCTCTACAAAATTCCTCAACTGTTTGGACTGTTAGTGGCAGAATGCCATCACCTCAGTTGCTATGGCACCATTGAAAAGAACCAAAGCATGAAGTAGACAAGTTTTCTTTTGATGTGAACATAAGCAGAAATCTGAGTGAAGAAGATAATCCAAAAGATATATCACTTTCAGTGGGAAATATTAGTTTTTGGCTAGCAAACACGAATAAGAAAGAAGACTTACCTATATGTCAGGCCAGGTTTCTTCTATTGAGAAAGTTTATTTCTAGTTTTTCTGATAGTAACAATATTGCACTTACTCTTCTGACATCATAATTAATGCCATTTCTATGGTAACCACCAGAATGCATTAAAGTTCATCTTATTCATTCTAGATTTATGATTTTCACTGAAACAATTTTGCCTCATTTTTACCATTAGACATTTTATTCACCACCCCCACCTTTCTTTGGCTATTACTTTATATATTTTAAACATCCAACAAGAAAAGATTTAAATAAGTCAACACTGCTCAGTTTTTTTTTTGTTTTTTGTTTTTTTATTTATGAATATTTAACAGCTACTGTTGAGATAAATTGTAAAGTCAAAAATTTTAAAGTTTCTAACTTATGATTAGAGAAAAAAAATAAGTCAGTGTAATTGTTAAATCAAATGCACTTGAATGTCTTCTACTGAAATAGAGAGAAGGTTAAGTTTCCACAGTACTTACTCTTTCAATTAACAAATCATCAATTGAGAGAAAAAAGATTGTAAACATAACAGAATGAAATTACTAAATTACCATTCCTATAATGGCAGAAACAATTCACTAATTGCTGCCAGATGAAACACGGTCATCAGCATCCTTGAGCACAGAATTGTCAAATAATTGGACACCTGTTGACAAAACACTATTCAATTTTCATAAAAGTTATATCTTTGAAAAGACTTAAAGAAAAAAAAAAATTCCATTGGAAATCAGATTTCTTTTTGAAATTTGTACAAAATCAATTGGAGAATTTAAGTACTAAAAGAGGTTTGTATTTTAAAATTCTAATTTCAACTAATTAATGAAATTTAATCAAATTCTCAGTTATTGTTTATCGAAAAAATTAAAATCATCATAACTTTCAAATATCATAAAATCAAGCAATCCTGAACTTTGGTGGATCTGTATTCACAAATTCATTTATTGATTTTAGCATTTGTTGTAACCTAGGAAAAAGTTACTGAATAAGAATAACCAAAACGAAGGTTGGAAATGGAACGATAATATTTATAACAGAAACAACATACAAGATTCACTAGCGGTGTGTAGTAAGTAATCAACTGCTAGAAGTGAATCAAAGTGAATCACAAGTGAAATCCCACAGTGAATCCCAAGTAGAAGACAACATACAGTATATATCACTGTATTTATCACGAGGCACCGAGTTCGAATCCTGGCTGGAATTAATTTCAGCAGCTATCGGACTCCAAGCGCACCAGGGCACCTTTGGCAAGTGTCTGTTCCATAGCCACGGGTCCACCAAAACCATGTGAGGGAATTTGGGAGAGGAAACTGTGTGGAAGACCTCGTTGGCCAAAGCTAGCACGATATCACAAAACACCGTGATTGCGAGTTGAGGTGGCCAGCCTTGTTCATTTATGATCACGCTGGGTTCGCACCAACGCTCTAAAACTGTTAATTGGCTCTGCACACGCCAATAACAGTATAAACTGCAGGTGGGCTCTGTGGGAATTTCCCAGGTGGGAAACTGCAAAATGCCTGTGCAAATGTTGCAATATGCGCTAGCTAGCTGTGCATTGTAACGGGTGTCCTCGATATTGAGTGGCCAATTATTATTATTATTATTATTTATGGGAATTGGGTCATACCCATTATCGTCCATAGGTATGGTATAACAGTATTATTAAAGTTCTGTTTTTTCTTATCACTGCATACCCTAAAACTATTTCATCACACCACTACTTTCTTGCTCGCGTTTTGTTTTGTCTTTTTTTTTATGCACTAATAAATATTTCTGGTGATAGAGTGAAGATTAAATTAAACACCTACTTTATCAATGACCCTTATAAATTTGGCCTATGCATATGTATGCACTCCTCTATTGATCTATCTTTCTATCTCTGACACACAATACACACCCATAAATGAATTAACAGTCTGCACAGAGCAATCTGTTGTCTCTTCCTTTTAATATAAAAATATAGATATTTTCTGATTTCCAGACAATACTCTTGTTTCCATGCATATACAAGCTTTAATAAATTCACTGTTAGTAATAGAAAACATTTCTAAAATAAAAAAAATTATTTCAAAATATATGCTTATTTAAGGTAAATACTGCATGCGACTGATTCAGCATAAAAATGGCTAATTGCTTACTTTTACTTTTTGTGGTATCTTCTGATTTTATGGATTATGTAAGGTTTCCTCTTCACTTTATATATTAAATCATGGGCACATGGCCGAGTGGTTAGAATGTTCGCTTTCTGACCATGAGATCCGGGTTTGAATCTCACCAGGGTTGATTTGTCAGAAAAGCGACTTCCTGATGTTAATGGACTGGATTGAGGTCGATCCCAGCATGTGGCACCTTTGGAAAGTGCCTGAAAACCATACCATGTGTTGACCCAAGCCTTGTGAGTGAAATTGGGTAGATTGAACATTTGGAGGTCGTTAATAGCTGTGCTAACACGATACACAAGTCATCGTGGCCGAGGGCCTGAGGGTGCTGGCTGTGTTCAAATTGTTGATCATGCTAGATAGCACGCTCTTTCCCAGAAACTGTAACAAAGGTCTGCGCAGCATAGTTGCAGTATAAACCACAGGTTGGTTCTGTGGGTGTTAAGTAAACACACATGTGCCTGAGCAAATGTCTGTAATAGGGATTGGCTAGCCGCCCTAGTAGACAGGTATCATTGAATTCAAATGGCCAGCTATACTACTATATATGGAATAACTGGAATATTGGGAAGATTTTCAAAGTATTCTCAATGCATTTTCTTCAGGAGCTAAAAATTAAAAAGAATTTACTGTGATATCTACAATATATCAAATTATTATGTCAGGTTTGAGTTTCTAAAATTAATTTGACTCCAACTCCAGTATTTCTGAAAATTGCAACAAATGTTAGATGCTTTGTAACAAAAATTATTTTGTTTTATTGGGAAAAAAAAGTTACAAAGACAGAAAAATATACAAAACATTAAATTCAGTTTGCAAGCATGTATTAACCACTTGCTTTTATCTAAAACTTAATCCATCAGTAAAAATATTTCCAAAGTTAGAAAAGCAGATGTAATTAAGGTCTAAATATTCATGATAAAAAGAAAGAAAGAAAGAAAAAACCTTAGAAATATAATAGAATGGCATATAGACAACACAAATATATTACTGGAATGAATGTAGTAAATACCAACATTGGATGACAAAAAAAAAATCCATATCCATTGTGTTTAGTGATTACTTCTAATTAATTAATACATTTTAATGGCTTATGATATTTCCAAAACGAATATCAACCGGAACCATAAAAGACAATACATTAAATGTTAATAGGAAATAAATTTATGTTCTATTCTTGGAAAGGAATGCTGAAGATCATTTAGAGATTTATCAAAGTGCAACTGCAAAATTAAATGCTTTTTGTTACCGGAATTTAAGGTTACAATAAAAAATAAAAATGAAAAAAAGTTTGATGGAGTAGGGTTAAAGAAATTGGTTAATTAATTAAAATAGTGCTATTACCATTGCTTAGACTCATTAAAGTAGATTGGTTCCATCATTAATTAACAATTAACTAACTGAAGATAAATTATAGTGTTAATGTAGCTCAAATATGTATTTTGAGGCACACACAAATAATAATTTACTTGATCAGTGCAGCCCCAAGACAGCACTTTAAAATTTCCAAATGAATATGTAAATAAAGTAAAATATATGGAAATTAAATTGATCAACTGCTTTTATGGTTTATCAACCTTTGTGGATGAGTTAAAAGCCAAAATATTTTAGATTTTAAAAATAATTGATTTTTTTTCTTTTTTGCAAGTGAACATGGGATTAACAATTTTCTGAGAATAACAATGATTTTTCCAGATACAGGTTCTACTATTTAACCCATGGCAGGGAGGAGGAGATGGATTCATAAAATTGCTCGAGGTATTTGCAAAGAAGTGAACCTGGATGGAATTTGAACTCAGCTTTCCAATTTCTTATTCTGAGCCACTATCCATTACACTACTCAGACATTCATGGGAATTGGAAGGTGAGGGATAATGTAGAGAGAGGACAGCTAGAAAAATAAAATCTTGTTAAGTTTATTTAAAAGAAAAAAAAAGAAAAAAAGGATATTTTTTTTCAAAGCAGATCCTGAACAATATTTGCTTTTTCCTTGAAGCTTAAAACTTTCATATCTAAGAGATGCCAAAATTTTGAATTTTAATTGAACCATTACTCAGTAAGCATAGAAGTTTTCTAAGTGCAATGTAAATGCATTACAAGCCATTATTTTTAATATATAAGAAAATTTTCAAAGTCAGAAACCATTTTAAAATATGTTTGTTAAATTGTGGAAAAAAATGGTGAAAGATGTCATTTTTAGGTTGAAGTTTTCCTAATTATATAAAAATCTTGTTTTTTATACCGTTTGTTTTCTCAAAAATGATTAACAGTTAAAAACTCAGAAGATTAATTACCAAACACAGACAAGTTAAAAATACATAAGCTGTTTGTTCTGAGATTTGAATAATAAAATCTATAGTTATTCACTTTTGGCCTATTTTCTCTTAACAAGAGTTTTGTTTTGTAAAACTTCAAAGCATAAAATACTTAGAATAATTAAAAACTGGTTTTCGATTTAAAATTCTGTTATGTATTCAAATTTGAATAAAAATATATTTGAATCTAATTTTGCTGAGATAAGTATAGAGAAGTAGGGAGAGAAATCAGACAAATAATAAAGATAGTTTCTAAATCTTATTGTAACAGAAATTTATAAAATACCTATTTATACAGTGAAAACAGCATGCCAAGAGCAAATATAGTGATAATAACTGCATCAGAGGTAACAATGGTCATTGAATGAAGGATATGTAAAAACTGATAAGCAGGATGACACAAGTGTGGAAAGAGGGATGTAATAAAATAAAAAAAAGCAGGGAACAGTGAGTGTTTATTCTTATAAAGTGTTTTTTTTTATGAAGTGGACATTTGTGAGAGTTCAAGCTTTTGACACTGGCTCAATCCCCCTAGCTTTTGCGACCTGATTAAATGTGGTGGACAAGTTTTCTCTGCCTATCTTCCACAAGAGGACATTAATGGTCTTTACTAGTTGGTCAGTAAAGATAAGAGAAAGTAGGAGAAAGTTAGAAAGAACTCAACTTTTATTCACCACTACATATGTCTTTTTAAAGAACCTGGCAAATAATTTAAAGGAAGGGGGGGTTACTTTTTAAGCTGCTCTAAATTGTAGTAAGTATACACACACACACACGTGTGTGTGTGTGTGTGTGCGCACTAAAGATCAAATATGTATCAGGATGATAAGATAAAGAACAAACTGGAAATGTATGCCAATGCCTATATTCTTTCAATCTCTGATGAAGGTTTAATAAAAGTGAAACATGTTGATATACGTTTCCCATTTGTTCTTTATCACACACACATACATTTTATATATACACACACACAGTGATTGAAAGTAAGTCCCTACTTTATGTATGAGTGGCCAGCCAGGGGTCATGACTTAACACTCTGTTAGGGTTGCTTAAAGTGGCAAGTCTACTATACCAAACCAAAACATTGGAAGAACTTGAAGAGTGAATACATGAAGCTATCACAAGAGTTCCTGGTGAAATCAGTAGACACAATTCCTGGGCAACTTGAGAAGCCAGTAGCAAAATCTTAAATATTTAAATAAAACCTCATGCGAAACGCTTTCCTCTCAAATCCATTTTTTGTAAAAATTAAAGTTAATGAATAAATTATAAGTATTTTAAAATAGGGAGTTGCTTTTCAATCATTATATATAAGGGAAGAGTGCTCGATATAACAGATAGAGTTTTAATGGATATTGACTATGAAAACATGGGAAAAAACTGCATGGTTACTGTCATGGTTCAAAGCCATCATTGAAGTGTGAAATTGATAACAGCATTGATTTCTATGTCCACACTGTCTATAATGTAATAAGAGCTATACAATCTTTTGCCATATGCTCCCCCTCCTCTACTCATTTTGGGTAGTATATGCACTGTGTTTATACTAGCCACCCATCTTGGGTTAGTCAAGAGGAAATAAAGGCCTATGACACCAGCAGTTGCCATTGGCTGCCTGACAATTATGCACTTAACACGTCTAAAACTTTAGTTGCAGTAGAACATCATAATATTGTTTGATTGAAAATAATATTTGAAATCCGATATTAGACATGAAGTAATGTTTTTTTGTGTCATCATAGTATTTCTTTAGGATTGATTTTGTTTTATAAACACATATTATAAAGTAAAGATATTATGTCAAAAAGTCATGCATTTATATATTTTTTTGTCAGTAAAGATAATGTTTTTGGTACTTGTATAGAAAGTACAAAACATTTTTTATGTGAAATTGTAATTTCATCAGTTAAAAATCTGTGTGAGCATTACATGACTAAAGTCATTACCTGTATCTGTACATACACAAAATTTATTAAATTTTATATAAAACTACTTTCTGGGTATGTGTTATTTATATAAAACTACCTACAGGATATATATATATCTATATATATATATATATATATACACACACAAGCTGTGTTATGAAATGTAAAGAGATATTGTGTTTATGCTTGGGTTCCATTCCCAAGCTAACACATTTTATAGATGTTATATACAAATTAAATAGTCTGTATTCCAAAACCTGAAAACCAAAGCACTTCTGATCCCAATAATTTCAGATAAAGGATTTATGTTATATAGATGTATACAAGGTAAGAAATAATGAAAAAAAAAATTGGCAAACATGGATAAATATGCCTGCAATAAGACGGAGTGTCAAAAGGACGGTTTTTCCAGTGACATCACTTTTTAACTACTTTTACTCTTCAGCAATGTTTATTGTTTTAAAAAGTGATGATTAGAATTTTAATAAAAAAATGTGAAAGTGAATTTATACTTTGACTCTGAGGTTCTGCAGGAATAAGTGGAGCAGCATGACATTAGCCTCATTGCTCACAACCCCAGGACTGTCATAAACAGCATGAATGTTGTGTTGTTCATCACTAGATACCTCTGGGGTTTTTTTGTTTTTTGTTTTTTTGGGTTCTGCAAAGATCCATCTTTCTGTCCACCCAGACACTATCAAGAAGTTGACTATCTTTAAATCACTGTGGTTGCAGGCTAATTCCTGTGTCAGATTGAAAGTTGCCATGTTAATGCTCTTGATATGTCTGAAAAAGAAAGGAGAATGCATAATATTATGTTAGGCTGTCTTCTATTTACGGCCTACTAAAGGTGTATTCTCAAATACCTGACTCGCAATGTATTTTAGTACCTAATGCATTTGTATACATTGGCAAGGTTTCAGTTTTACTTATTGTTACCCACTGACTTTACAAATACTCCTTTTAGCTATTTTCTGCACAAAATATTTTCAGCTATCAGGAAAAATAGATGATTAAAATAAAATAAATTCTGCTATCTTTGACTTGGAATTTGTTGAGCAAGTTTCAGCATTATGTTGTGCATTCAAAATTAAGACAGGAATTGTTACTGGATCGGAAATGAATTCATGTAGAAAAAAATCCCTAAAAATTTTCCCTAGAAAAAAAATCTAAATATCTGGTACCAGCTATTAAAACTATATCCTGTCCTGGGTATGACGATGAACTACATCCAACAACAAGGCCTTTGATCAGGAGGTTTTCAAGAGCGTGGAACCACCTCTTAATTGCTGGTGTCCCAGGTTCACCTTGACCTGGGGTGGTAGCACCTGTTAGGGTCCCAGCTATAGACAAATAGTTAACTCCCAAACTGGGGTCAAAGAACTATGAAAGTGTAAAAGTAGATTTTAATACCAGCAATACATTTTTGCAAAAGGTTATTACAGCAATGAATTTTTTATGATAAAATTATTATCAGCAATACATTTTTGGAAAAAAACATTAGCAGCAATAAAAATCTTGTCATCATTAAATAACCCATTGAGATGTTGATATGCCATAAAACAAACCAATATATACTGAGCTAGATAGATAGATAAAAAATATTAGTAGCAATAAAAATCTTGTCGGCATTAAATAACCTATTGAGGTTGATAAGCTGTAAAAAAAATAAAAAATAAAAATAAACCAAACTAAAACTATATTCTACACCTGTTGGCAGAATTCATAATTTAACTAAACTGACATAGTTATTGGCCTCTTTCTTTCACAATAGCCAGCCAGACCCATTACTGATCAGGGTTATTTTTACTGCCTACAATGCACTCATAAATTGAAGCCTAAAATAAAATTGAAACATTAATTATACACTTGCCATTTATTGTAATATCCAAAATTGAATATGGCTTTGCTCTTTTCAAAGAGGTTAGTGAAGTTTGGGATGTAGATTTGCATATTCACAATAAGGTTATTGAACCAAAAAAGAAGAAAAAACTTTTAAAACATGTTTGTAAGTGTGATATAACTACAGAAATAAGAATGTGGGTTATAAAAAGAGAAGGGGAAAAATGAAGGGAGTCAGGGCATCCTTGAGGTGCAGATGGCAGGTCATTAGTTCTGACCCACTTTAAAAAACTGAATGGTTAATAAAAAGCAGAGATAGAGATACAAAAGAAAGACAGCTGGACAGCCAGCCATTGCTAAACTATGAATCACCCATGTTAATTGAGAGGTCACATTCAGGTAAGCTTGCTTCTCCAAGCACCGACTACCTGTCTAAGACTACTCCTCCAACACAGGTGAACAAATCACACTTTTGTACGCAATATTTCCAATCTATCACATTTGTTTTTACAGAAGTAAATGCATTGAATTTTTTTATTTTTAAGATGTTAAAATAAAAAGCAAGAAGGGATCAAATGAAATGTTCAATTCTATCAAATCAAAGCAGCAAATCTATGCATAAGAGGGTATTTTTGGTTAATTTAAATCCAGAATAGAGAAAAAGAACTTTAGTTACCCCTGTATCATTTACAACTGTCAGTTGTGTATTTCTCCATTAATAACTCTAGACTTACAAAGAAAAGTACAAACTCAATTATTTTAAAACTACAGAAAATAAAGTCAATAAATAAAATATATGGGTGTGCGTATGTCTAATATATAGGAGTGGCTCAATATATCCACAGCCTGACACAACTATTACCTGAATTTTGAAGTGGAATTTTCACTGGCTAATGTTTAAACTATAAGATTAAATATTCACCACTAAATTAAATGCATTAAAAAGAGATGATGCTGAAAGAAAGTTTTTTTTTTCATAATCATTAGGATATATATATATATATATATATATATATATATATATATATATATATATATATATATATATATATATATATATATAGAGAGAGAGAGAGAGAGAGAGCACCTCCTTGATAATGTTGTGAAACCAACATAAATCAAAAAGAATATAACACTTCCTCAAACAAGCCTAATCATATCAACCTACTACACCACAATCAAATACACTAGCTACAAACAAGATGAAAAAATCCTTAAGTACTAATATACCCTCCACTGACAGATCACAGTAAAAAAAAATAAAACTAATTATATACTAAATTTAATACAACCAACTTAATCATCCGCAATATCTCTTCTCCATCAACTAATGTTTTGCAAAAGACCAACATTGTATATTATTTTAAATGTCCTTTGGAAGATTGTATCTCTGACAAAAAAAAAAGGAAATATATATGTTGATTTCATGATAACAGTATCAAGGAGGCTTAAAATACACATGGCAGATTCAAGTTTCATAGCTCAACATTTAAAAGGGACATTCCTGTCCACATTGATGATTTAGAGAGATATTAATTGGCAATACAAGTATACTCCACCATGAAAAAAAAAAACAAAAAAAAACTTCAAATTCTTGAAGCCCTCCTATATACAAAAATTATAACCAATACTAAATAAGATTAATTGTAAATATAGCAACAATGTTTTAAAATGTCTATAACAGCAAGGTTTTAAAATATCTAATTATAATTTTTTTTTAAATTACAATAATAACAATGTTTGAAAATATATATACACAATAATAATAAAAACATGAAAAATTTGTGCTGAAATATTGTCAAAATTACACAATTGTACACCATTTACTGATAAAGGTTTTAAAAATTTCATGTTTGGTTATGAGGGAAAGTGAGACAACATTGCAGCTTTCAAAAAAACTGTATTACAAATATTTTAGATAAATGGATTAATCCAGTCATCCATGTCCTTTATCATATACCATGAAATCTAATCAAATATTGTGTGACATGAAAGTCTCACAGGTATTTAAAGTACTCCCTACTCAAAGCCAAAGTAGACTATATGCCAGGTATAACGCTGACATAGTGGGAAAATAAAAATAAAAATAAAATATTTTTTTATTTACTTAAATGCATTAATGCAAGTAAATAGGGTATATTGAAAAAATAATATTATTAGACAGTATATAATGTGTGTGCAAGTTTTCAGGGTTTTTTTTTCTTAATTTATTTTTTTTATTCATTCACTAGTTAATAAAAATAAATAACATTTTTAAAAATAAAAAAGAGGGTACAAGAGTACTTAATACATACAAAACAAAAGCCTTACTCTGTTAGCAATGTTTGTCTTAATCTTAACTCCTGACAATCTATTTTTCCCTTATTCTCTACTGACAATAGACAGATTGAGTGTGGAAAGTGATAGAGTAATGGCTAAGTCTTTGAGCTAAAGACATACCAAAACTTTACATTTGTAGACTGGGTTCAAATACAGTCACTGATAAAATACAACAATGATTATCGTTTCACTTTTCTCTTCTCCCTGTTAACAGAATTTGTTGTTACTATATATAATTATTAGAGTAAATGAAAGTTTTGACATACTTGCTTAACAAAGCCTACTCTTGACATCATAGGGTGATAAACATCTTATCTATAATCTTGGTCTCCCCTGCATAAATGCAACTTTTATTTCTTCCTTTATTGATTTATATTTTTATATGTATAAAAAAGGTTATTGAATGAGTAAGCATTTACAAAGAAAAAGATATTTAAGCTATTGAAATAATTTCACTTCAAAAACTAAAAAGGTTAATTTTTTTTTAACACTTTCATGATTTAAAAATAAATTATAATGATTTTATAGATCAATGTTCTTAAAGGCTTCGCATTTTAAAGCATAAAAATATTTATTATCTACATTATTTACAGTTAGGCCAATGGTTCCCAAATGGTGCAGCATGTCTCATATGTGCAGCAGAAGCGGATAGCAGGTGAGATTGAATGATTGAAAGACAATCAAAGATCTAGTAACAGTTTAAAAAAATTCATATGCCAAAAATAAATAGGATTTTATAATATTATTATGGATTACTTGTAATTGCATGCATGACTCCCAATATAAATAGTTATAAATAATTATTGACTGATTTTATCTTTGTGGCATTTTTGCATTATATCAAGTATTAAGAATATAATAACTAGGGTTCGCAAATTGAAGGAGAGAGTTATCAATGATAATGTTCTCACTTTAAATCAGTGGTTATCTCCCTTTACCCTCTCTGTTTTTTTTTTGTTTTTTTTTAATGTACTTTTTATCGCATAAAATTTGGTGAGGCTTGAGCAAATTTTAATTCCAAAAATGTGGCCCAGACAAAATTTTGGGAACCACTAAGTTAGACCAATGTCCTCAACTGTTATAACCTCCAACCTTCAGTGGTCAGAAGATCCAAGACAATAGCCTAGAAGATTAAGTGTTGATTCATGAATTTGTTGATTCAACGAGTTCAACCCCCGGGCCGGGTAATACAGACTCAGATTCAGTGGCAACAGGACTAGTAATAACTGAGAAATACTAGGAAGAGAATTAGACAAAATATCTCTAGACATGGACAGCAGAATGAGAACAATATACTCCAATAGATTAAATGAAGGGTTCTGTTTGAAATTCCCTGAAGGTTATTTGGACTCTCTGAAACTGCAACTGAAGAAGGTTGGAGAACATAACAGCTGAAACAATAATAATAATAATAATAATAATAATAATAATAAAGAAGAGTGCTTCATTCTGACTGATAAAAATATATAATAGTATTTAAAATGATTTTCTACTATGCTAAATAACTTTTTTCTTTCACTTTTCCATGTAAGACAAAATTCTATACAGCAGTGACTCATCGCCAATCCTAAAGGATGTAATGCCTTCTTCAGCCCTTGAGCTTTCTTCAGGTAACTTTCAGAGAATTTCAAACTGAACTCTTTATTTAATCTATGGGGCTAGATTGTTCTTATTCTGCTGTCCATATCTAGGGATATTGTGCTTTTTTCTTATTTAGTACTGCTCACTTATTGCTAACACTGTTGCTTCAACAGAGTCTAAGACTGTATTAACCAGTTCAAAGATTGAACATTACCTGGACAGATAGACACCTGAAGAAGACTGGAGAGCACAACAGCTAAAACATAACACCACCACCAAATATGAGGACATTAGTTCAAAATTGTGGGTGCATGGCCAAAGGGTTAGAACATTTGCTTTCTGACCATGAGATCCGGGTTCAAATCTCACCATGGTCGATTTGTCGGGAAGGTGATTTCCTGATGTTATCAGACTGGATCAAGGTCGATCCCAGCATGCGGCACCTTTGGAAAGTGCCTGAAAACCATACCACGGGTTGACCCAAGCCTTGTAAGTGAAAATAGGTAGATGGAACTCTTGTGGGCTGTTGATAGCTGTGCTAGCATGAAGCCACAAGTCATTGTGGCTGAGGGCTTGAGCGTGTTAGCCTTGTTCAAATTGTTGATCATGCTAGATAAGACACTCTTACCCAGAAATTGTAACTAAGGTCTACTCAGCATAGTCACAGTATAAACCACAGGTTGGCTATGTGGGTGTTGAGTAAATACAAATGTGTCTGAGCAAGCATCTGCAATAGGGATTGGCGGGCTGCTCTAGTAGACGGGTATTCTCAAATGCGAGTGGCCAGCTATTATTATTATTATTATTAGTTCAAATTTAAATAACATAAATAGCAACATTTAAGTTTGTGATATTCTGTTAATACAATGCAATTAAAAAAAATTCTATCCATTTATGAGCTAAAAATAATATGGGAAATAAAAATAAGTATTTTGTTGAATTTAAAATAACAAAGTTGTGTCATCAAAAGAGTTCACTATAATTTGCAATAATAATTTGGCAGTGCAAAAAATGTTACACACACATGCATATATATATATATATATATTATATATATAATACCAATAAAAGATTTGTCATTTAGATGATTGATGTTACCTTCAGCAGCCAGAGTTTCATAGACAGAACCTCTGGATATCACTCCGTCCACTCGTCAGTGGGTATCAGCAATTGATAATAATATTATTACTTAAATGTCATGTTTAGTGGATACCCATCCACTAAAAATAACATTTTTAGTAATAAAATCTGTCATATTAATTAAAAAAATGCATCACTTCTATAGAAATATATATCTAAAGAAAGTAAATTAATTTTTATTAATCTGACAGATTTTTTACCACTTTAAATGTTATTTTTAGTAGATACTCATATTTGAGTAGAGCCACCATTTATTTATTAAACAGTATTTACTTTCTTTAGAAAAATTGGTTTGTTTACAAAGACAATCAAAGGATCACTTGTATTTTAGTTGTTGAACTTTTTTTTATATATAGTTTCAGCTTTTGTTCTTGTACTAAGTAAATATTTCTATTGATAAAGAAAAATACATTTGAATGATTAAACAGTAAATTTTGAAACTTTGAGCCTAAAATTTTAGAGAAAGTTTCATTTATCAATTTGTCTATTATGTTTTGGGATATTTTCCAGTGGTTAGAAATTAATGCAAGGTTTTATTGACATTATAAGTTTATATACACACACACACACACACACACACACACACACACACCTTAGACGTTATTTTAATGGATATTCATATTTTGAGTAGACACTCTAAACATTCAAACCAGTAGATGGAAATAAATAAATATACTGTTTAATAAATAAAAACATACCAACTACTCAAATATGGGTATCCATTAAAAATAACGTTTAAGCAAAAAGCTTAAATATAGCGAATTAATAAATGAAAAATCCATTCTTTTATATAAGTGAACATTGAAGTCAACACTCAGAGGCGACAGGCTGTTTCATGCTAGACACAATCATCAGGCTGCCCGACGATTGCGTCTAGCATGAAACAGCCTGTTGCCTCCAACTTCAATGTTCACTTTTATATATACATACACTCTATCTTTGATATTGAGCACTTTATCCTATAGATATAGCACACCTTAAAACTATATTTCTTCATGTGTGTGTGTGTGTGTGTATTATTATTATTATTTTCTTATTATTATTCTACTCACTGACTGTCAAAACTACAGCCAAAAAGAATTTATCTAAACTCAACATAAAATTTGTCACAACTACATCTAAAACAATCAAAGACTTAATCAATAAAAAACAAAACAAGCCAAAACTTGAACAAGGAATTTACTCTATCAACTGCAGGAAGAAGTTTAAACAAAAAACTATATGAACACAAAAGGGATATTTAAAAAAACAACACACAAAACATATTGGTTGTTTGCCGTAATGAAACTAACCACAATTCTGACATAGGGAATGCTACTTTGATCAAAAGAGAAAATAATTCATTAAGAAAATGTCTGCCTACATCACTAGTTCAGTCATGCTAAATTTGCGCTCAGGCTCTTGCAATATGTCACCATTCTTGGCATGGAATAGTCAGGGACAAAGGTAATGAAAAGAAAAAGAATATAGATGAATGTGGCTAAATTGAAAAAATATTCTTTCCAAAATTTTGAAACTACTAGCATCTCTCATTTTGTGTGCATGTGTAGTCATGGCAACATCAACAAAACCCAGTTCAATGAAGTCCTAACAGATGAAATGTGTCACAAAAACGTTTCTCCTATTTGTCACATTATTTTCCTAATACTGTTTCTTGATATATAAAATTATATATTGTTGTAATATCATATATATATATGTATATGTATATAAATCATTAAAAATGATTTTACCAGAGAAATGCATTGAAAAATCAGGAAGAAAGGGATTGTTAGCGGTTAGAAATATATGCGTTGCTAATAAAATAGAGCAACTGTATATATAACCATGCTGATCTTTTTAGTTTTTCAACAAAAGGTCTTTAAAATTAAAGGTTGAAATTTGCCTCCTTTCCAAGTTTCAATTAGATTGTGATTGAAAGGAAACAAATAGACACTACACCATGATCTTAGGCAATTTGAGATGAATAAAGGAACCACAAACATGTACACATCTGTGTCAGGAAAAAAAGGAATGAAGTAAGATGACCTCAAAAGGCATAAGATCTCCCATAAAAAGCCAGATGCTGACAAAAAAGAATGCCAGTAATGTTATTTGTACTAGTTATTCTAGTCACACAATGAAAAGAAACCAATTTCAGGTCAACATTTTTGGGGGAGGTAAACATTGTGATCATTGCATACTTAGGATTTGTTTGATTTTAATGTACATTTTATATTTTCCTTAAATTTAAGTGTATAATTATTAGATCTTCTTAATATTACTGACAATATTTATCACAAAAAAAAAAAATAAAAAAAAAAATAAAAAAAATAATGGCAAATGAGAAGTTTACAGGAAACCAAATTAACAAAATATATTAAAAAGAATTGTATGACAGGAGATATTTTATTTCAACCGTCAAACAGATGCTGGCAAGTCATTTTCTTACCTCTGAAAACATGCAACAACTAACATTCACTAATTCCTCTTTGTGACATTTTTCTCTGCACATTTTAGTAAAAACAGAGGACTCAAAAATAGTCAGCTTTTTTTCATAAAAATTACTAATCTTTTTCAGAAACATATGGACCAGGTTTTCATAGATCACATTACAAAAACCACTTGTTGTAACCATATGACCTCAGAGATCGCTTCAGATATTTTTAACTAAATGTTGATCGGATTGGTTTGGTTTGTTTTATGGCATATCAACCTCAATAGGTTATTTAATACCAACAATTTTTATTGCTGGTAATTTTTTTTTCAAAAATGTATTGCTGGTAATAATTTTTTACAAAGTATTTCTGGTATTAAAACCTATTTTTTTTTTTACACTTTCTTAGTGTTTGACCCCAGAACCTGGGAACACCAGCAATTAAGAGGTTCCACGCTCCTCAAAACCTCCTGATCAGAGGCCTTGCTGTTGGAAGTAGTTTATTGTCTTACCCAAGACAAGGATGTAGTTTATCGACATAACCAGGACAGTTAACTAAATGTTGAAGTATAATATAGAATTCTTTTGTTCCTTTATTTAAACAAAAGAAAAAGAAAAGACTTTCCAATTTTTTAGTGTTCAATTTTACACATAGAATATCAATTTAATGACATTTAAAATTGTTTTCTATTATTGAAAAAGAAAACCTTTTTCTTCCTTTTTTCTAGAAAGCAGAAAATTTTCATACAGTATTGACTAATCACCAATCCTAAATAGTCAATGTTTTAGATTTATTTATGTGTTTTTTTAGTAATTGATTATATCAATCATTTAAATAGAAAGTTTATTAATATAATTAAGTTAATACAAATTACCACAAATTATTATACCTTTATAAGCTGTTTTATTAATCTCTCATGAAATAGCACTAAAGCTCATTTATAGTTATTTTGCATCATATATTTTTTATTTAGTAGTTTATTAATCCCCAGATAAAAAAAGTATATATAACTTAAAAGATTTGCTATTTGTGATCATCCATCTTGACAATGCAGGTTTATAACCACATTACATTGAAACACCAGTTCCCGTACGATCACAAAAGTTAAGCAACATCAAAGCTGACCAGTATCTAGATGGATGACTGCATGTGAATATCAGGTACTGTAAGCTTGGATGTGTGCTTGGCGTAATGGATAATGTCTTAGAATTGTTAATCAGAGAGCAGATTTCCGATTCCTGTGGGTTTCTTATATTCACTTATTTTCTGGCTTTAAATAACTTGCAAAGGGTTGATGAGCTGTAGAAAATGAATCAATCAATTAACAATGCAATTAAAGTTTTTCCACTGTCTCTCACATGTGTGATACCAGTTGTTCTTTTGGGTTATAAATGTACAGCAGGAAAGGTATATTTAAATTATATCAGCCCTGTTTAATTCTTTCAAGGGGTCATTTTCAACACACAAATAGAAATTAGTTCAATACTACTAATAGAGTTTACCAGACCCAAGATTTCATTGAATAAAGCTCAATCATGTATTTTAATATTTTTCATATAATTCTTCACTATAAAATTTTAAATTTGTAAATAATCTTGGAACAATAGCATGCAGTTATTTTTTTTAGAACCATTTTAATTTGATAACCATAAGAGAATATCTTCTAGTGTATTTCATAACAAGGATAACATTAGTCTTATATTTATCCACCTCACCTCACCTCTAAATTACCACAGGTAATATTAGTATTAAAAAAAAAAAAAATTAAAAAAAATAAATCAACCAGACAAATCATACCCTAGAATCTAATCATTAGTGCCACTACTCATATACATATAAATAACAAACAATCTGAATGAGAAATAAATGAAAAGTTTCATTAAACAAGCAGACAACAGAAATAAATCAGATAGACAAATAACTGGAAGGGAGAGGTTTTAAAATGTCCTAGACATACAATCCTCCCCACCCCACCCAATAACAGTTACAATGTTAGTCTCCATCTTTAATGTTGATAGGCAAGTGAAGGAATTTTTACCAAATCCCAAATCATCTAAAACAATGGTTCTAAACAGGCCATTTTTTAGAGTTTCATGAGAAAATGGGGTCATAAATTGGCCAATTTAAACCAGGCAAATATTGATTTTTTTTTTTAAACAATGTATCTTTTCATTCAGACAATTTAGAAATGAGTAATAACATTCTGAAAAAAAAAAAAAAAAAAGTGCAGAAATAAAAAGAAAAAAAAAATTTTTTTAAATGAAAATACTTGTTTTTTCATGCTACTGTTTACCTAATACAAGTCCCAAGAATCACTCAAGATAGGTTACTGACTAAGGTTGTCCTAGAGAAGTAAGAAGTGCAGATTATGAGGATATGTAAGATATATAATGGTTGACCCTTGATTTGAAGAGGTTAAGATAGTGATCAGGGAAGCATACTTTCAAGAGTCTGCCTACAAATTAAGTTCTTGCGAAGATGTCTTGGTGGAATATGAAGGGAATGGGGACGATTCCACCTTGTGTACATGGCATGACGGGTCCTAGCTCTAAAGATCTGAACTGGAAGAACTAAGAAATGTAGCTCATTTGAATATTCGCCATGGAAATAACAATAGTGTAGTGAGAGATAAAACAAAGTTTTGTCTGTGGGAGGAAAGAGGTTGTAGGGTGGAAAATAGTCCATCACCCACTAGTCTGCATAAAAACTTTTGAATTCTGTTAAGGCTGGAAAGTGAGGATTGGAAAGTTCCAGCCCAGGTATAGTAGTAATACTTCATTTTTGCTTTGATCCAACTCTTGTAAAGAGAGCATGGCAAGAGAGACTTTCTGGATCAGTACAAGGAACCAATCATTTTTCCAGTCTCTTTAGTAATGAATAATTGTAGATAATTATATGCTACCATTTTCAGTATTTAAAAAAAGGGAAGCCATTTGTGAAATAAATAGGAGAATCATGATATATGGATTTATTTTTTAAACTATTTGTAATAATTCATCAAATGAAATTAAAAGGTAATTAAATATGAAGAATGCTCACTTATATATCTTCAAGGTTAAAAAATTTCATAAGTAAAATATAAACTCAATGAATTATAAAAATGCCTTTTTACACAAGGGAAATATAGACCACTCCTTTAAGATCAGATGAGAAACATAATTTGACCTAACTTTAATAGCTTAAATCTCTTGGAAACTGATTTACCGTCAACAAATTATCTGAACATGTAATCAATCTCTTTTTATTCTTAGTTCCATACAGTATTTTGAGAAATATAGAAGACTAAGACAAAAAACATTTTGAAAGTTATTTTTGCAATGTGAATTCAAGTAAGAAAAATTATTTCCTTTAATAAACTTATATTCAATAATAAGGGTACATAGAGCAAGGCGGTATAAGGATCGTTTGGTATAGAGTTAAATATACCCAGTTAGATTGTTTAATTATTACTTCATTTCCAAATAATTTGTCTGATAAAAAGATTCTCACTAATTCTTCTATATGCCTGATAAGTTTTGAGTAAACTAGAAAATCAGGTTTTTCTAATTGCAATGATTTACTTGTAAGGTAATAAGTCTGATGATAACAAAAGCAAAGTAACTTGAAGCAACATGTGGTTCTACCAATGGATACTTGAATACAAGGGACTGACAGGAGCAACAAGAAAGTCTTAAGGAAAATAAGAACAAGCAAACAAACTTATACTTACAATCAGAAAGAGACAACTGAAATTTCTGTGATACATAATTAGGAAAGAGGCCTAGGGAATTTAAAATTCACAAGACATTTTGAAAGTAAGAGAAGCAGGGGGAAGCAACAAGTAAGCTACTTAAGTTTGTGTAAACAAACGACAGATCAAGAACAAGTAGGCTTAGTAAAGAGTCAAAAATGACTTCAAGCAAGAGACAGGAAGTTTTGGAGACCCATAATCACCCATATGCCGAAAGACAAAAGAACAGATTACAGTGGTTTACTTCAATAGATAAAATATGCAATTATTCTTTAAATCAGAAAATCTTAAGTACTACATATAGAAGAATCCAGTTGCTACATTTTTTGACTGACTGCTTAATTTAAAAAAACTTAAATCAAAAAAAAAAAAAAAAAAATCTTCTGACTTGTAATTTTGCACATGAGAACAGTTAATGAAATTGTTCTGATATTACCCCCATCTTCAGAATAAAATGCTACACGTGGTTTCTTAACTTATGTATGCATGTTCAGTGTTTCTATATCAGTCTAGTGAGAGGACCCCCAACTGAACGCTGACTGATGGATTAATGAATATTTTATAATTTTATTTATTTATTGTGATGGATATGTGAATCTGGCAGCAAGAGTTAAGTTTAAAGCAGTGAGTCAGTATAAATTGTCTCTATATGGAGAAAAACTACAGCTTTAGTGTTTATGGATATCATTTCTGATTTCTCAGAAATCATGATGACAAGGTAGTGCTGTTTTACATTTATGTTGTGCGGATAGGTCGCACCCCTAATATTTTGTGAAATTTTTGGTAAAAAAAATGCAACCTACTCGTGAGTATATACGGTAAGTCACAGAAAATTCCTTAAGCCTTTAATTGAAAATGTAAATTCTAAATGTAGTACAAATGAACTAAAATATGCTAAAATGAAATGAAAAAGAAATATACTGAAGAAAGTTGACAAATAAGAAAAATAGACAAGATTTGCAGATCAGTCCTTATTTCAACATGCTAGGCATCACAGAGGTCAGTAGACAAAAGGTCTTCAAGTTGGCCACCAAAGTAACAAAAGTTGCTTCAAAGTGGCATGTATGAATGTGACTGCCTGATTGTTGAAAGAATGAAAACACCCAATGACCCCAGTAAACACCACTGGTGATATGTCCAGGTGCAACACAAGATAATGTATGTTCAAAAGACAGGTAGAATGTTTTTTTCTTACACTAAAACTAAAATTAATATAACAAAATCATTTCTTACGAAGTTTTAGAAACAGGCTAATTTGTTCTATTATTCTTAAGTGAACATTTAAAATTTTGGCTCAAAGTTGACAAAAATCACCTTTATATTCATGTCCCAATTTATTTGCATTATACTTTCTTTTTTGATTATATAAATAAATCACAAATAAATATTTAAAAAAAAAATGAATCTATACAATTTAACATTTCTTCCAAAAGTTTTCATTTGTATATTTTTTATAATTTCGACTAGTCAAAATGAAGCAAGTTTTTGTAACAATTGTCTAATAAATACATTTACTTATATTTACCATATCATAAAAAAGTATTAGTGTTTATTACCCTTTCTTATTTCTTAAAAAAATATAAATAAAAAAACTTTATTTACAATGATATCCAAAGCTATCCAGAAGAGTTGCAGGAGATTCTTAAGTCATCTGGAGGCTGTGGTTGAAGCCAATAGTGATTTTATTGAATAAATTTACTCTTTAGTATTTCAAGATATTTTTGTGTAAATTTAGTAAATATATCTGTTAAAATGGGATATCGATGTTATTTTCTTTTTTGCCTAATTTAAACAACAATTTATCCATCGCACCCTGTATATCCCTTTTGCTTCTGAGAAAAGTTTGATAAATGCCCACCAGCTTTAAGCACTAAACTACTGGAACTTGATGGCTTTCCAAAGAACAAATCTCACTTTTAAATTCAACATTATTTGATGATCTTTATCAGTGTCATATTTGTTTTTACAAACAAGATCATGGAATGGAGTGTTGCATTTAAAGCCTTTGAATTATTATAGTTTGGTGGGTAAAGCTGATGGACATTTACCAAGCTTCTGAGACGAAAGGAAAAAGGGTTCAAATCTCAAGGAATGCTTGCAAGAATAAGCATATTGTCTATTCACTCCTCTAGAACTGATGGCTTAGTCAAAGTTGCAATAAAAAGCAACTAAAATTAATGTGTATGTAAATAGTAGTGAAAAATTTATAACAACAACAATAATGGTTGACAATGTTACATCTCATAAAAATAATACTAATGGTATATTATTAATCTTTGTTTTTTCTTTTACTAAATATTTGTAAAACAAGGGTCAGAAATAAATTAGCTTAGTGTTCTTTCTTTCTCAGGCAAAGAAATCAGTGTTGTTTGTTTAACTTCTTCTGAAGAGAATCTGAAAGAAAAGATTTTCTCAGGGAATAGTATTTAGTTAAAGTAAAATAAAAGGCCTTTTTTCTCTTTCAACTTTCTTTAAACTATATAAATTGTGAAATTAAGAATTTTGTTATCTCCATGAAAAATTTAGATATGCTTAGTGTTCAGCTCTTATACCATGCCTTGTATGAAGACCTTTCTTACAACAGATGGAATTATGCTTATTTTGCTTGTGAAGTGTAGACAAAGAGATTCAGTTACAATTAACACTGACAGGAAATAAGTGACCTTACAACCACAAAACCATTTAAGGATTAAAAATTCTAACACTTAGAAAAAAAAAAAAAGTAAATAAAAACACCCAATACAATGAAAAGCATTTAAAAATTGAGAAAGATATTTTTAAAAAATGAACTTCCTTTCCATTCAGGAAAGAATGCATGAAAGCAGATAAACATAAAACAGAGTAATATTGTCTTTCTTACTTTTTTAAAAGTAATTTTCAATTGAGGATATCCAAAAATAAAGTTTCAGCCTGAAAAACAAATTTTTGTTTAACACATAAAAACAAAATTAAAAAAAAAAAAGCCACCTGAAGCACTGACACCTTCAATTTTGTTTAAATAGCCTATGTACAGGCCAAACAGAAATTCCCAAAATATTACAGCTGTCTGATTACCACAGTACAAGGTCACAAATTTGTGAACTTTTCACCTTTTTTTTGTCTAACACGATCATTTTTAAATTAGTGTAATAATTTTAAAAAAATAAAATAAAATAAATAAATCTAGAGAATTGGTTTTAATCTCATCTTAAGGCTATTGAGTAGCCCTTTTAATTCTCTTATTCATTATCTGTGAAAAATAAAATATTAATTTTTTTTAAAAGTCAGCATTTGATTTTTAATAAAAAAAAATTAAATATTAATTATAATAAAATTATACCTTCCCTGAAAAAATTCAAAATTTGAATAGTAATACTTTGAACAATGTAGGACAAAATCCTAAAAAGCTTTAATTGGATGATATTTTTTTTATACAATGAACTAGTTCATTTGAAAACATTTGAAAAATAGTTTAAGAGCCAACAGAGCTTATCTACCCTGTGGAAAGTTGTTGTTCCCCCCATTCTTATTATATAATTCCATTACATGCAGTGAGATGGGTTGAAAAGAGCTTATAAAAAGAAAAACAAAAAAAAGAAGAAATCTATTTTTGTGGTCCTATTGCTGCTCCAGTGAACTGGAGCCATCATCAGCAGGTTGGCATTTTTTGTATGCTCTCATTGCCTCTGACATGCTAGTTATCATAAATATCTCATTTGTTAACTATATGTAGGAGCATTCCGTGTTATATCTATTATCATTAATAATAATAATAATAAGGCTGTTTTTTGTGTAGTTGTGGTAACGAGTCAGTATGTACAGTTTTCGCACTAAACAAATATTTAGTTCATAGGAGAAAAAAAAAAAAAAAATAACCATAACTCATTACTTTAAATTGTTTTGTTTACATTTGAGTTGTGCATTATTAAAAAGATATTTGTAACCAGAACATAATTGGATGTAATGTCGAGGAATATCCTGTTACAAAAAATCATTTGAGTTTTTGGAAGAATTTTTGTAAAGGACATCAATATTAAAACAAAATATGGTTTTGCCCAAAATAGAGACAACCCAACACACACAGATAGAATGTGTGTGAGTGAGTAGACAGATCTGGTTGGTTCTTTTTAATCAAACTTGTTTGGATTTGTGTGTGTGTGTGTGTCTATATATATATATATATATATATATATATATATATATATATATATATATATATATATATATAGGGAGGCACGGTGGAGTAATGGATAATGGGTTGGATTGAGGAATCGGAGAGCCGAGGTTGAATCCATTACATTCCCTTACGTGCTAATACCCTTGGGAAAGGTGTGAATCCTCTTCTTCTCCCTCCAACTATGGGTAAAATAGCAGGACAGACTGGGTTCTATAGCTTTGGATGGCAACTAGTCTAGGAGAAGGACAACTCTGAATTCAAAACCTGCGGAGGGTCGTTTGGGGACCTTGTAGTATTCGCTGCACCAGGTTCCTGTATTCGTCCCTCCAAAAAGTGTGGATGGCCCTGCACAAAGCCTTCACCACTATAATCAAATCTCATGTGTCAGTGTTGGGCTTTCAGTTTCTGGGAACTGATCTGCCTGACCCTCATACGTTGAGTTCGACGGGAGAGTCCATCATCATATATAGGTAGGTATGTATGTATGTATGTATGTATGCATGTATACACACACATACATACATACATACATACTGCAAATGTTGTTTTGGGGATCTTATTGAAAACTTGACAATCATACATGTAACTAAAAGTTTCACTGTGACAGAGCCATGAAGCTTTTAATTATACACGTACTTGTAACATTTTTAATAAGATCTAAAAATTTGCAACATTTACACTACAAATGGTTATGTACACAGGATATTTAGCACTACATATGAAATAAAAAATCATGTAATTGAAATTATATTCCAATTAAATAATTGTTTATATTATGTATACACACACACACACACACACACACACACACATACATACATACATACATATACCCACACCCAAGGGGAGAGAGAGAGAACATTTTCAAGTGAATTAGTTCAGTATTTCTCCATCCTCTAAGAATTAAGTACTGACATACCCAATGTGCTCTATGTAACATTTGCATACATGATAAAGAGACATATCCACTGTCATCCTGTAAATATTCTGGTGCAAAGAACTGAAATATGAAGAAACCAGACATTATACTGAATGCATGACAGACTAAACCTTCTATAGCTTATCTGGCTGGCAAGCCATCATGGGTCACATGGTTTCCATTTAACATTGCATTTTAAGTTTTTCTTGCTCTCCATTTGGAACATGAATATAAACCAGTTGGTGAAGTCATGGAGAACATTAATGAATACACTTCTACTAGTGAAGTTAATGTTCTATTCACTGATTCAACTCCTGGTTTCTGGCTTGTTCAAATTGAGGCTCAGTTTATGGTGCGTAACAGTACTTAAAAAATAGTGTGTGTTCATTTTACCCAAGTTATCACTTGACATGGCTACTGAGGTGAGGGGCTCAATTTTACAATTGGCTTGCATTCAACCAGTGACCAACTTAAAAAATAAATCATATTGCAGATCTGTCTCAGATCAAACAAGCTTACAATAGCTTTTGATGTCAAAATCTCAGGCAGATAGGAAAACATTCTAATTTTTTGCATCACTTGATATCTCTTGATAGGGAAGTTCCAAGACGATAATATAATCAGGCACTTTTTCCCTGCAGCAGTTGCCAACAAATTTCCAAATTGCTTTAGCTTTACTAGACAAGAACATGGTGTTGGATAAAATGGCTTACACAGTGAACACAATCCCAGATTTAGTTCCTATTACAGTAGCAACTATGAAGAATACAGCGAAAGAATTAAAATAAAGAATACAGTGAAAGAATTAAAGTTTTGGTTAAAGGGAGATGTTGGGGGAGGGCTCCTTGGTAAAAAGTTTAACAAAGTAGATATACAATGTTCTCTTAATAATGGCTGATGTCATAGCAGATCAAATAGACCTGGGTAGATAGACTGAATAAAAACCATTGAAAATTTTGTGATAAGGCTCAGTTATGTATTCTGCCTCTGTGCTTAAAAAAACAAAACAATAAAACAAAAAAAAACAAAAACAACCCCCCCTCCGAACCACCAGTGGGCTCCAGTGTTGCCTGTTAAATATTTCTTTATAGAGCAATAGGTCTCCCGCTTTTTTTTTTTTTTGTAGATAGTGGAACACAAGTGTCCATTATTCCTGCTTCACAGACTGATAAGTCAAAAGGTCTGGAGAAATTTACTCTTCAAGCAGTGAATAGATCAATTATATATATCTATAACCAAAAGTGTATAAAATTACATACTGACTTATATAATGATTTATTGTGGATTTTCATACTTGCCCTGTAGATATAATGAAATACATCTAAGGAGATGATTCCCTGTAAATTCTGGTTTAGTGATAGATTTAGAAATTAAATAATAAAAAAAAAGAAGCAAGACCTAGTAGATTCAATAAGCAATCTGTCTGCCAAACATCTTATCCAAAATGTTGATATTATTGGTCCCTCAGCTGGTCAGGTCAGGCCTGCTACCGCTAATATGCAACCCAGTACAACCTGCCACATGGACGGGTAGTTGACATCTAAACTAGCCCCCTCCCCCAGGTTTCTACTGGTGAGGAGGGTAGCATGCTTCTTATAGGAGCCAATGGCCAACACACACACACACACACACACACACACACATATATATATATACATAGTCTTGAATGGCAACCTTCCTAGAGATGGTGTCTCAATAAAGACACTGTGTACTTGGACTACTGTAAGTGTCAGAGTTAAGTATCAGGAAGAACATACAGCCTAGTAAAACCTTACCTCAATGTCAAATCCATTGTCAGGCAGGACCCACCTTGCTTCATGCAAGATAATCCTGTCAGAACAAAAAACACATCTATATGTAGATATTTGAATTTATTAAAGCAATATCTGGATAGATTCTCCTGTCAAATTTTAACTCAATGCAACCCTCTTATGTCACATAGATTGATGTGTGATGCCATGATTACTTATCCAGAGGCATGAACACCTTTGTGGTAAATTTCTGTGTCAATTAAGACAAATAAGCAATTGCAGCAATTGATGAAAAATCACTCTCTCATACTAGGAAGTACAAAAGAAAGTGAAAGAATGAAGAGTGAAAATGATTTGTGACATCTGCACAGGTCAACCATATCCATTTGCCTCAGAAATCTTGAGAAAAAGCGATCCTCACCCAGGTGCAAAAAGATTCAATTAAGCTGATAACGCAACAATGCATACCGTGCCAATGCACTAAATCACTTGAACTTATTTTAACTATTGTTCTCGTCTTGATTATTATACATAAAATCATAAAAACAATCTTTCAGTCAGGAACACTCTAGTAATCTTTAGGTGTGCATTATTTTGGTTGATAAAAGATATTTTATAACTTTTGATTGTGTTATCAACCAAAACAATAGATGCTCAACTTATACAAAAAGGCAAGATTCATTGCCCTGTTAAAGGATGCCACTGTCATGAGGATGTGTACTTGATCTTAATGATGATGTTGAGGCAAGTGACATGCAACAAAATACATTCCACATAAATTATAAGATCTAATGTTTCCCAGTAGAACATTGCCCAAACCATCACATCACCTCCACCAGTTTTTTACTGCATCCATGTGCTATCACTTCCCTAGCATAACAATGTACACCCATACCTTGCTGTCCATTTGATTCTGGTGAATGCAAAACCACCAAGCCAAGTGACCTTCTATTGATAGACAAGTCAGTTTCAACACTTGCATCTGAATTGGAAGATGCTTTCAGTAATGAATCTTACTTGACATGCACAATAAGAATCAATTTACTGCATTGTGATGCACCCTTTCCTTCACTCTGATTAAAGCTATCTGCAATTTTGTCACAGTAGCCATTTTGTTGGTTTGTACTTTGTGGGAAATCCCGCATTTTGTTTTTGCATCTGTAAGTCTTGAACACTCAAAACTTAGTTTGTGATTGATTGTTGACACTTCCTTGGACTACTGCTAATACACTCACTACAACTGAACATGAGCACCCTAAAAGTTATATTATTTTGGATATGTTCTGAACATAATTTGGCCTTTATAAAAGTCACTCAAATCTTCTTACCTGTAATTACAGAACACAAAAAGAATTACTTATGACCAATTCACCTCTGACCTTGTATTGTGTAGTTGTTATGAGACAGTAGCTATCATTCTTGTCAGAATGTTTTGACTCAGCTTTTCTTCAATATACAATGTTCTATATCCCCAAAATACTCAGAGTTCATTTATTTCAATGATACAGTCACATAAATTTACAAAATACTTAAATCTAAAAATCTTCACATTGCTAAACAAGAAACTCCTAATTTATGTCAATGTTTGAGATGAGGAAATATCAGAATCCCATATACCTTTAGACTTAGACTAGTATGCTCATCAAGTGAAAAAATAAGCAAAATAGATGGGAGAATATCCACAAATGAGGTATCACTTAAGCATGAAAAGTAAAATGAAAATCTACTCCTATGGCTTCAATAAAAGGTTCAGTCTAAAATCTCAAGAAAGATACCAAGTATGACAAACAGCTGAAGAAAGCAGCAGAGCACAGTAGCCAAAACATAAGTATCGCAACCAAGATGAATTAGTCTGAATGTAAAAGTATATAAGAAATCCATAACTTTAAATAGAATAAAAAAAGGGAACAAAAAATATACAAGATAAATATTAACAGATACTTGTGATATTCAAAAAAGAAAAAATTTGAAATTAATCAATTCAATCCAGATGATAAATGAACTTGGAATATTGAATAGCGTCATAAAAATAAGTTATTAAAAATAAATCTATTAGTTATTCATTTTGAATGCCTTTCATCTTTATTTATAGTTGATTTTATTTATCACAATACTCAGATTATAATATTCTACAATTGCTCAAGTAAGCAATGTGAATTGGAAATAAGCTATCAGTATCCTATAAAACTTTTACCAGGATATGGTATACAAGTTCAATTCTCATCAGAGTCTTTCTTCATTAACAATTCACACTGCTTACTTTAATGTTCAATAAATATAGTATATATATATATATATATATATATATATATATATATATATATATATATTTTCCTGAATATCAAGACAAATCAACAATAAAGAAAAGAGAAAATAAGTCAAAAAATGAAAATACATCATCTAAGAAATTCAGACAATTTCAAAACTATCACTTCCAATTCATATCATATTTCAGCAATGTCTTCATACAATTAGATGATTTAGGCTGATAGTCAAAAGAAAAAAAAAATTCTATCATTTTGAATATTGGACTGTTAGTGGAGGTGAGCTGCTTTAATACTTAAATTACAAAATTAATAATGCATGATGACTTTCTCATCCAACATGTACAAGTGTAAAATTTTCAGACTTCTTTCCAAATTCATTTATTCAGTCTATTCAAATAAGTTGACAAGTAAATTCAATTTTAAGACTTCCTAACAACAGTACAAAAATTATGTGAAAACTTGGGGAAATATGTTAAAGATTCTCACTTAAGCATAATGGAATAGACTGAAAATGTTTTACTTAGTCACATATGCACGGAATGTATTTTTTATGCTATAGACAGCAATTATTCTCCATTCTTACAGCTTAGATTCAATTAATTAGGGGTAAATATTTGCTTATATATTTTATGTAAAAATTAAACCATATAATGTTTCTTGTTTTTTTTGGTGAAGCAAAAAATTAAAAAAAAAAAAAAAGACTAGTTGAAGTGGAGGATAACCCCCACAAGCAAGCAATAGCACCCCATTGCACTTAAAAGAGGCAAGGTTATAGTCACTCTCTGATGACAGAGATATACCAAAGGGACAGGTTTTGTCTACACCCCCACACACATTATATATATATATATATATATATATTATATATATATATATATATATATATATATTATATATATATATATTATATATATATATATATATTATATATATATATATTATATATATATATATATATATATATATATTATATATATATATATATATTATATATATATATATTATATATATATATATATATATATATATATATATTATATATATATATATATATATTATATATATATATGTGTGGATCACAAACTTGACCTTGTGACAAGTTTAGCCTCACAAAGAAGTGAATAAATAATGCTAATTCATAATCCTTTTTCCATATCTCTATTCCTTCTGTATTTTTTACTAATTCTGATCTAGAAAGTTTGAAATAAAATGACAAAATAGTTATTTTCCAGTTTAATATTTAACTAAATTGTCATAATAGATAATTGGGAAGATTACATTTTCTTTAAAAGTAAATTGTTCCAACTTCATCCATTAAATATAAATCCATATTACAACTATAACACTTTTATGTTGTATATAAACTACATTTAAAAATTTTGTCAGAAACTTCTGACCATAACAAGACTTATTTCATAGGAAGAGTTTCTTTACTGAATGATTAAGATAACAAAAGAACTATGAAGTTAACATATATTCAATCATATCACTGAGCAACAGTAACAATGTGTATTTTTATGCATAATACTATCATAGCCACACCTCATATGGACATATGGCTGAACAGTTAAAACATTAGTGTTCCAACTAGGAGATCTGGGTAGGAATCTCAATAGGGTTGATTTGTCAAAAAGGCAACTTCTTGATAACTTCGGCCTAGGGACACAATCCAAGCATGCAACTATGTTGGGAAGTATCTGAAAACTATACTACTGGTCGACCCAAGCTTTGTGCGTGAAATTGTGTTAGTGAAACTGTTCAGAAGACATTGATGGTTGTGCTGGCACAAAATCACTGTGACCATGAGTTTGAGCATACTGGCCTTCTTCAACCACTGTTCACGCCACATTGTACACTCTCTCCTAGAAACTCTATGTACTATATAGAGTATAAAGCACAGGTTGGCTCTATGGGTATTGAAGAAACACAAGTGTGCATGATCAGTTATCTGCAACAGCAATTAGCTAGCTAACCACACTAGCAGAAGGCATTCTCAGAAATGAAGAGCCAGCCATTACACCACTTAGGAGTATGTGTATATATGGATTGGCACTTCTGTTGTCAATGTGCTATGCCTAGGTGCAGTATTAATTACATTTACTGGTAAATTAAATTAATTAATTTTTTAATCAAAAAACAGAACATTTACTTAAATAAATTGCATCTATTAAAATAACATATAAACAGAAAATATATTAAATAATTGTTGGACTTAGTCCATTTCATTATATATTGTCATTGTTTACGTTAAGATGTGTTTCATGAGCAGATATGATTAATCGAGAAAAATCGTCGGAGATTATGTGTTTAAAAATCTTAATATATATATTACATCTGTTACCACCCACTTATTTAATTTTATGTAATTGAGGAAATTCATTTTTGTAGCTCTTAATTTTCATATTAGTTATAAGGCCAATCCTTGGAGAATTTAAATCATCAAAAGTATTTTGTCAAACAGGATCCCCAGTTATATAAAATCTGCTCTGAATCATAAAATAAAAAATGTAATAACACTAAGATATTATTTAATTAGAAAAGCTTTTAATTGCTTTTATGAATAAGATATATTATGGATACCATTGTCTTAAGAGAAATATTTTTTCAATAAATAATTAATTTTTACAAAAACTGTTTTCATTTTTTAAAATTTTAATTTTATTCATTTATAAGATTTAAAATTTCTGTATTAATTTGTAATGGCTAGATAATATTGTTATTAATTAAAAACTATATTTACTACTAATAAATGGAAACGCTTACTACAATTCAGTGACCCCACCACCAGTATTTTAAAAATAATGTGTGTGTGTGTGTGTGTGTGTGTGTATAAACTTTTGTAAATATGGACATCCACACATGATATCAGAAAACAAGAGTGGTAACTATAATAAATTTCAAATTTATTGGGAATTTTCTAACATTTCCTCAACAGGTGTCTTTTGTAAGTAAAGCCAAATTACCTAAAATACCATAAAATATTAAATTACTTAGAATATTTTCCCAATTTTCTGAAATTATTGGATATTTAAAAAAATTTATAAAGAAAAGGTGTTCACATTGAATTCCAGTAATTTTTACAGTTATGTGCCCTTTAACTATTGACAAACCCGTCAACACTTGATAAAAACACTACACCATATTAAAAAATGCTATTCTACGATATTTAAACTAATAATGTTTTAATTCCGATTAATTAAACTTTAAACCAGTTAATCAACCTCAAATAAAGTTTCAGAAAAGTGTATTTTTTAATACAGAGAATTATGTTGTGTTCAGATTTGTCAATATGCCCGATTTTAGCGATTTAAAAAAATCATTCAAATCAACTTAAATTCGGTTTTAAATATAGCAAAGTATATTGCTTGTTGTAAATTAAATTTATTTAATTATAATTTGGAAAGCTTCAAGAAAGATTTTTCATTTAAAAAAAATTTAAATGCATACCTTAAGTATGGCTTTTTTTTAAAAGAGGGAGAGGTACCTAAGTATTATACAGGCTGAGGATTTTTAAAAGAATCATATATTATTGATGTAATAATAACAGTTCAGCCAGATTAAAAACAATCCGAGCTCAACGAAAATCACAATAATAAAGTGAAATATGAAAGGAAATGTAGTTGATTTTTTTCTAATAATAATAATTTTTTTAAAAATTGTTATTCCATACAGATCAAAAAGAAATATACTGAAATAAACAAAACAACAGTACTGTCAGTGCTAAATAAATGATAAACTTGACTGAAAATGTAAGGAAGGACACTTGAACAATTAGGCAGTTAATTTAATTGACACAAGAAAACCCAATACCAATTTTTGTTCAATCGAAATTAAGTAGCGAAAGATCCAACATTTTCGAAAACAAACTCCCATGCACAAATTTACCTCTCTTATTGTGAAGATCAATGGAGTAAAGTTATTTATTAGTGGTCAATCTTGTAGTCTGTGTCATATCTGGGACAAACACACTCAAATCAATTAGGTACTTGAGATTTAAGGCTATAATCAACAATTATCTCCCTCTACTACTCTGTGAGTAATGACGCTCTTAAATGAGCTTTCAAAATGGGTTATCTACGATAAAAAAACGAAGGTAACAAAAATCGTTCATTAAATAAATAAATAAAAACGAACATTTTTTTTTTACTAACCGATCTTGGTAATAATTTTAATCAATTAAAGAACTAATTGAGCAAGAGCAAAAAACTGCCCAATGTTTTAAGACATTATCCCTTTTTCTATCGACTAAGTACGAGAAAAATCATAATTATTCAATACCGAAAAAAGTTTGTTTACATACAAAAAAGCGGGTAAATAAATAAAAAAAGGACTTTCGTGCTTTTGATGGACGGAAGCTAAGTAGTAGTTAAGTAGTAAAACGTAGGAGGAGAAAGAAATATACCAATAAAAATACACCCTTCTTGTGCAACAAGCTAACAAAAATTTAACGGAAAAAAAAAATTTCATTAGAGACAAAATTCTTGTTTTTTATAAGGATTTGATGTTTTGTATTCAAATGTTAAATTTTTAAAAAAATGTTAAAACTTAAGACTCGTACACAATAAATAATAGCAGAACATTGCTGAGAACAGGCCGCTTTTTTAGTTATTTTTACTATTGATAATTCTTTTTTAATTTACTTTTTAAGGAAAGCCATTTAAAAATTATTGTACTCGAACGAAATCCAACTGTCTTTGGCTAAAAAAAAGAGAAGACCCACTTTTGGGGTCTCTAGTTTAACACCGATCTTAAAAAAGAAAAAAATGTTAAAAATGCATATAAAAACTAAAAACAATTTAATTTTCGAAAACAAAAATTACAATTTCAGTTGATCAACTGAAATTAGACACTAACTTACTAAGTTATTTCTTTGTTAGTTTAGTTAACTAACAAACAACACAAGACAAAAACGTAAGAAACGGAAAGAATGAGGTGGAGGAAGATTGTGTGGCGTCAAGCCTTCAAGTAGAACAAGCCCTGCTGAAAGTCAGCATTCGAAATCCTGGCTTTTTACCTGGGTTCTAAACAGTGACTATTGGCGTCAATTGAAAATAATATACAACTACTTTAACTACGAGTTAAACAAATAGGCGAGTTTTATTTTGCTCCAGTGATCAGTGTCGAGAGAGAGAAAAAAATAATTTAGGGATTTTTCTTCACCTATATTTCTTTACAAAATGATTAAAAAACAAAACAAAAAGGGTCATTTTTCTCAGTAATTTTATATATAGTATTTATTGTTTTACATTTTTGTCAATACAACAGTTGTTTTCAGTTATCATCCACACTTTGAGCTAATATTAAGTTTTAAACTGAGAATTTGTCAGAGGAGAGAGAGAGAGACATGTTGTGGCCATTATTCAATATTGTTTTTAAATGTTTTGTTATGAAAGGGAAACGATCAAAAGAATAAAGAGAAACTGTCCTTTTGTGAGAATAAAAGGATTATGATTGTTAATGATCAATGATATTTTTAAAAATGTATCAAACAATAAATAATCTCTAATGAACAGGACCCGTACAACAACAGGCATAAAAAAATGATTCTCTCGACTTCACTTAACTAACTTCATGCACACTTTCCCAAGAAGTTAATATAAAAGGTTCTAGGAAATATTCTTATTGTTATGAATTAAGCATACTAAGTACTGTATTAGCTACTTGTGAGAGCAGTGGAATTATGTGATGTTCGTCATTCGAGATTCATATCTTTTTTTCCCCATTTTTCTTCGTTTTCTTGGTCGTTTCTCTTTCACACACACCGCCCAAGGCGTTGGGGGGAGCGCACTAGAAAGTATAAGAATGTCTACACAATATGAAAATAAGCCAATAACACGCTAGTGAAATAACTTACCGTCTTGAATTCATGGTTGTGGATAAATCAGGACAGGTGAGAAAAAGTACTTGAGGCTGAAGAGTATCCGACTTAAATGAGTGTCGAGCACACAGCTGCCACTCTGCTCCGTTTACGTACAGGTCCCAGCCTTAGTCGCTCACCAGGAAGCGGAAGTGAAACTAACAATCCCACAAGGCCTAACCACATGGCTGCCCATTTGTAGTCTGCACAAATTTATGCCATTGATAAACTACAATTAAGATTCAGTTATATTAAAACAAGCCAACACAATTTTTGTGTTTTATAAAATAAATTTTAACCACTGCCCGAAAAGTTAAATGGCTTCCATTGTAAAAAAGTTGAAATAATTCCGCTGAATTAAACAAAAAACAAACGTCATTTTGGTTGTTTACATACGCATAAATGAGGATTTGTTTTTTATTTGTCAAAGAAAGAAAAGAAAAAATGTACCGTTTTCTGTTGATAATGAAATAATTAAGCGAGCATTACAAAACATCTCTGCTCGTTGTAGTTAGGTAGCTTTATATTGGCATCATCTTAAGAACAACATTTGTTACGTCGAGAAAAATATACTAAATTTTTTGCGTAAATTTTCATAAAATCATTTTTTTATTCACTGAAAATGTCCACATTTATAACATAATTATTTAAAGACTTTTAGTAAAATATTTTAAGCGTGTACTCTGTATGTACTTTTGTACTAGTATACAAAAATCTAAAAAGTGTAAGACGACAATATATTTGTTGCATTGTGATTGTGCTCTGTAATTTTGAATGTATTTGTTTTAGAATTTTCTTGACAAAAGATTATTTATCTTATTTCAGTTTCCCAAGTCCTTAAAAAACGTTTTTATTTTCTTCTTTTCTCTAAATATATGAGTAACATTAACATATGATATAAAAAAAGGAAAAACAAAAACAAAAAAATGAGCAAAGCCAAAGACGAATTATAGGAAACTTTCAAACAGATTTGATTTGAACCATTTTTATTTTAAAGGATGCAAATAAGCGTCTGTTGTCGAGGTTGACAGGGGGGGGGGGCGACGTTTTCTCACTTTTTAATGCAATTTTCTGTTTTACTGCCTGGGTGGTATGTAGGAAATGCAAATGATTTTGTAACAAATCTGTCTGCCAAAACGCACACACTCTTT
Organism: Acanthosepion esculentum; assembly: GCA_964036315.1. Classification (NCBI taxonomy): domain Eukaryota; kingdom Metazoa; phylum Mollusca; class Cephalopoda; order Sepiida; family Sepiidae; genus Acanthosepion; species Acanthosepion esculentum. The sequence goes on from OZ038499.1 coordinate 36,538,336, forward strand.
TCTTTTTTAACCATGTGTGGCATGTCGGAGACACGACATTTTATTTATTTTTTTTAAGACATTCTCGTGTTACGATCCCTACACGCAAGCTACCAACCTGCCACAAGACTGCTGGTGGCCCACTATCAGGTCGCCGGCGTGTTTGTGTTGGCAATGTTACCACTGGCAGACCGCTAGCAGGCCACTAGCGGCTAGCATGTAGGGAAAGTACAGGGATGTCAACTCGTACCTTTCCCAAGAATGTAAAATGGTACAAGTGCTATACTGCACAATGAACATTGTCAAGCAACATCTGTCAAAATTCTGACTTTTAGTTCAAGTTTGTTAGTCCTGATTTTTTTTAATAACCATTACTACTTATTTTGCACCTCCTTTGAAACCAGACAACAGAAGAAAAAAAAAACTGTTATCTACTCCAAACACAATGACATAAACTAAAGCATTCTTTTCTTTGTTTATCATATTGGTATAATTTCAGTTTATGAAACTATTTAGATTCTAAAATTTAAAATCTAAATGGTTTCATAAACTGAAATTATCATCTAAAAAATTAAAATCATTGCATTACAAAAGTTTGAGGGCCCTAGGCTGCAGCCTATACTAGCCTAAAAAGGGTAATCCAGCCCTGGTACTTGGTGTTCATGGCTTTTCACAGTTTCTTTATATCTTCATTATCTATTGTCAAGACCTGTTGGGAAAGATAGTGGAGTAGTTTTTGATTTTCCACACAGTTTTGAAATCAGTCATCCTTTTCCTAGAATGTCTAGCATCCAAGGCTAATGAGCTTATTCTACTCTGCTATTTAACCCATAGCTAGGGTTTTGACAAGTGATGGTTTCATGCCTTTACCAAGTGCATTAGTACAAAAGTGAAAGCAACAGATTGGGTCAGATTTTGAACTTGGTTTGCTGAATTTTCCTTTCCATGCTGATAACCATTATGCAATTCACACATCCTTTAGTAGTAGTATGGGGAATTTCCTATACACAAAACAAAAGAAAATATCAATTACTTATCTCTAAGTGCACAATAAAACAGGACTCTTATTCGATGTAAAATTGAAACAGAAAGAATTTGTTTACAATATGCAAAAAGAAGGATGTAGACGCTTTCTCAAAATATTCTTTTGGATGCTTAAAAAATTAAACTAGGAAAGTGGGATTTACATTAATTGCTAAAGTTTAAAAAGGCTTTAATGGCATTAAAGTTAATAAGGTGTTGTTAATTTTCTGTTTAATTTTCAAAGTTGATAGGTTAAAATAGTAGCAGGAGTATCTGTTGTTGAATAAATTGTCAAGTGAATGTCATGTGGTAAACTTGTATAAGTTGGTACAGCCTTGAAAAATTTTAGTTGCAACAAGTGAGTTGTATCATATCTTTGAGGAAAAGTTGGTGGGTTTGTTTCAGATATACATGATCAAAATTACCTGTTTTAAGGTTTTGGGTGATGTTCCTGAATTGTTGATTGGTCATATGATATCTCAGAGTCCAGCATCCTCTTCTTCTCACCACTGACGTGTTAATTGATCTGCTGACCCCATCTGCCCTGGCTACCCACTCAGAGTTGTTTTATGAATGAACCATAATTAAACTAGATGGATGCTTTCCAAATATTTGTACTGGTAGGATCCCAAGCCATTTTTCAAAATTGACATAGGTTACAAATTTAATATTTTGATTGGTTAAAAATAATCCTGAGAGGGAATTATCTTCTCAAGATTTATTTTTATATATATACACACACATATATATATATATATATATATATATATATATATATACCTTGAATCAGACACAGCATCACCATAATCAGACTCAGAAATAAGAATTATCAAAAAGTCCCATCCAAAAACCTCATTGGCTGGAAATATATTCACTCTAGATATTCATTCATTCATTCATTTTCTATGGCTTATCAACCCTTTGCAGGTTATTTAAAGTCTGAAAATAGTTTCAGATTGTAAGAATTTTTTTGGGCGATAATAATGGTTTAGTGATACAAGTTGGAAGGAGAAAAGGTGGATTCATAACTTTCCAAAGAGTATTTGCGCATAAGTAAATATAATGAACCCAATAGGAATTAGAACTCAACTCTCCGATTAAAAATTTAGAGCCATTATTGATTGCAACACATGCACATCCAAGCTTACAGGACTTGGTATTCCCAAATAGTCTCACACACACACACACACACACACACAAACTGCTAGTGGCCTGCTGGCAGGCCGCCGATGGCAACATCAGCAATCCTCTCATGGCAGCCACTCACGGGCCACCAGTGGGCCTCTAGCGGTCCACTAGTGGTAACATTGCTGAGACAAACACACCAGTGGTCCAAATGCTAGTGGCATGCCACTCAGTGGCAGATTGGTGGCTTATATGTAGGACCATCTAGGTGTTGACCAGTCTTGATGTTGCCTAACTTTAGTTATCACATAGGAACCAATGTTTCAATATGATGCAGCTATAATCCTTCACTCTAGATAGTGGAAAAGGGCAGAGGGTCAAATTTTTTCACATAAATCTTTATGGTATTGAGCTCAATTTTCACTGGGTGCTCAGTGTGGCCTTGTGTCCAAACTAAGCAATTCCTATCTCTCTACTACACCAGGTTATCTTTCACTGATCAATAAATCAAACATTATAACAAAGATCTTTCAGCTTCATATTACTATCACAATTTAAATAAAATACTTATTTTTTAATCATTTCAACCCTTGCAAGGTGATAGTGCCACTAAAATGCAAGAGGTTACTGAGAGTGAAAGAAAAAGAAAGGTATTAGTCAGGAGCAGGATTCAGGAACACAGAAGATGGTGATTGATGTTGCATGTAAATTTTTTAAGATTATAGGTGATAGGAAAGCAAGAAACCGGTAGAGAGAAATGTGAGAAAAGAAACTATTAGAACTTACAGTTGCATCTAGTAAAATGACCTTGTTGCCAATCTAGTATTAAGCTTAAATTAATGCAGTCAGGGTACCAAGGATTAAATCTCATCCGAACAATTGCCATGAAATATTTATAGAAAAGGAAAATCAGGCAAATATATTCCAGATGAGTCAAGAATGGAATTGGAAGAGAATTTACAAACAAAGCATTCTACTTCATCAGAAGTCGATGACAGCACCTGATTGGAGAGACGAGGGATTGAAGATTTTCCTTTGTTTGACACACTCTTACAGTAATCACAAAATCTGTAAGAAGCTATATGTTGTCTCACTCTATAAGTGAACAGGGACTTAACCTTGTTGAAAACATGCTTACACTTATTATTGAGTGGACACAAATATATGTGTTATGATCTGAACTATCTCATTGGTATAGCAGGAAGAAGTGATTCCTGTGAGCTATAGTGGCTAAACAGGCAAAGGTGAACCAAGGAGCAGAATATAATCTCACTTGGTACTTCCATAATGGCATGTATTGTGGATTTGTTTGCTGGTTGTGTTTTAGGTCGGAAGACATGTGTCTGCTGGTATATTTATCCCACAACAAAAATAGCGGATTTTGAATGCTTTTTATCATCACTGGGTGAAATAGGAGAAGAGAGAGTGACAGAATGTCACTTCTATTTATAGGCTTAAGGAGCATTACTTAGTGGCATTTTTTTTAGGGTAGTAAGGTGGGGTAAACCACACACATGAAAACATTGATGCTGGATTACACCCAGGAAGAAACCTCGGGGCCACAATTTTCCACAGGAAGATTAAGTTTTTCACTCCAAGGATCGCATAGAAAATCCTAAAATGAGTCTCAGTCAAAGTGTTGGTAACAATATAATGTGTTATGTATAGGGTTTTCTTTTGTCTAACAGATGAGTGGAAAAATTATCTATAGAAACCACTACATGATCCAACTACTGCATGTGGACAGAGTTTCAAAGTGTGACAAGAGTCCAGAGAATCCTACTTCCTTCCTTCCTAATAATCCATAATGTACTTTATTTATTTTTTCAAATATTGATTTAAAATAATGATGAATAAAACTCCAATGGTTGCAATTATTTTAACATTGTGCCTTAATTTACTGTTGTATTATATTACATGGCAATGGTTTTATTGCTAAAAATTAAATGTAAGATCATCCAATTATTCAGGAATTGCTACAGTGCATTTATGAAATATACAATATAGTTAATAATATATTACATCTATAGTTTTCTATGTAGAAAAGATAGGAAATCACTCCAAATTTATGAGAGAAAATTATATTTGTCTTTTCTTTTTCAAAAGTTCTATTCAGTATAAGAAATTCAATATTTCATCAGAAATCAGTTAATTTATTTTCTACCAATTTGTCTCTCTAAAGATGATCGCAGTAAAATCATATTTCTTTAAATTAGTATTTTAATGTTGTCTGAACTCAAAGATTGATTTATTAAAACAAACAACAGTAATATTTGTCACAGATTGACAGCTCAACGGTAGAGCACTGGAAAAAATTGCTATGGTACAATTAGGCTTGTATAACTTCATACCTTTTATGAAAGAAAAAAATTGTAACAAGAGTCAAACCATGGACAGTTATATACTTGTATAAATATTAAAAACAATTTTGATTAAAATAATATAACTAAATTAATTCCTTAATGACTGAAAATTTTATAGAAAAAATTGCTTTATTTTTGCACTAAATAGTATAAAAATATACTACTTGCTTCTGAAAATGTATTCCATAAATCATTTATGTAGCAGTGCCGAGGTGAGTGAGAGGGATATCTTCCTGTGTTGAAAGGAGATATACATTTATGTGATAGGTTTATTGTGGTTATAGGAGGTTCTTTATCAAACAGGAGATAGTATTGTGCTGTATGCGACATGTGGCTTGCTGGGGACTAAAAAGACTCAGGAGAGAAAATCAAACACATCTTGTCACTACAGCATCCTGTAGTTGAAGAGCAGAAGAGAGAGTTCATGCTTTTTCATTCAATATTTCTTTATTCAATGTGTTGTAGATACTATTTCTAGATTAACTAAAAGCAGTGGTAAACAAAATTTATGTAAATGAATGTTGTCATCATTTACAGAGGTAAAAGAAAATTAAATGAATGTGGGATGAATGAATTTCAACACCAAGCTATTTGCTTGTATTTTCATATAACTAATAAAAGAATTAACAAAAAGAGATTGATTTTTTTTTTACAGCATATCAACCTTTTGCAGGTTATTTAAAGCCAGAAAATATTTTTAGATTGTACAAATCTTTTAGAGATAATAATTATTTACTGATACATCCTACTAATTAACCCATAGGTGGGGGATAAGAGTTAGATGCATGCCTTTCCCAATAGTATTTGCATGTAACTGAATATAATGAGTTCAATTGGAATTAGAACACAGCACTCAGATTTCCAATTCCAAGCCATTATCCATTGCACCAATTGCATATAAGAACCAGTGTTTCAACATGATATGCCTAAGCCTAACAAAAAGAGAATAAATGCACTAAAGAGTATATAACTGAAAAAGAAGGAAAGACATTAAACTTAGGTATTAGGAAATGCATGTGTCTGTGCGTGTGTAAATTCAGTCATAAGTCACCCAAGGGAAAGATATTATCCCCAACAGGGACAAGTTCATTGTTGGTGTTTCAACCTACTGCACGCTTAGTTGAAAGGATGAAAACGAGAAAGAAGATAGACTCATCTTTTTATGGCACTTAAGCAGCACCACCCAACAACATTTTGGCAGATCAAATATAGGTAATCTCCACAAATGCCACCTAGACCCTTGGTAGATAAGGTGAGATAATCCCACAGTTATCCAAAGTTTGGACAAGTGTCCCACATCTAATATTCCCTGCTGTTCTTTATTAATTAATATATAAACTGTATTGGAACTTTTTTGTCCGAATAAAAAAAAAAAAAAAAAAAAAAACAGTGTTTCAAAAGGATGTGTTGTGGCACAGTTGTTGTGGGAGGCAGATACCAGGGGACTATCAGAAATCTAATGTTACTAATGCAGGGTTAAATAAATCAGCACTACAGGAGACAGTATCTTGAAGTGTGTATAAAATATTTAATGTGTGTGTAATGACAAAAGTACGCAGGTATAGGCTTTAAGAAAGCTTTATTCAACTGAGAATACAAGGTTCGCATATAGGGTCCTTTTATAGTCCCAGTAAACAGAAATAGCTCTGTCAAAGAGGAGAGTAACAAAACAAGGGGAGACCACACTTGATTATTCATAACGACGTGTACAAAATAATAATACGTATAATATTCCCTTGACAACATTATTACTTTAACTACCTTAACTCCTCGGCAATGTGTATTAGTTTAAAAAGCGAAGATTAGAATTTTAATAAAACATGTGAAAGTGAATTTATACATTTTCTTTGTTCTTGAGAATTTACAACAAAAATAATAAACACTTTATTTATTGGATAGTTCATTGGAATCTTTGGCAAAACATCCACTAATTGTCTATCAATTCAAATTTTATTAAATGGTAAATAATAAGGATTTACTTATAGTTGGTTCATATATTTTAATAATTTAGTAAATGTTTATAAATTTATGAATAAAAAATTATTTTTCTATCTATTTCTTTATAAATTGGTAAATGATAAATATTGCATTGCATTAGGTTTAATACAAGTGTATTAGTTTTTAGAATGTTGTAAATATTAAATTATTCTTGTAAATAAATAATTTAATAAATAGTGTTTATTACTTTTGCTATCAATTCTCAAGAACAAAGAAAATGTATAAATTCACTTTCATCCTATATTTAGGTTTTATTACAGTTCTAATCATTGCTATTTATAACAAACATTGCTGAGAAGTGAAGGTAGTAGTTAAAATAATAGCCGTCAAGTGAAACACACTATTTTTTTCGGGGACAAAGATTAAAGATTGCCAAAATTTCAGCATATATTTATATGAATAATAGACAATGGGAGTTTCTGCTTACATTATTATCTATTGAAAATATTGATTTTGTGGGTACTAGGTTTTATTTTGGAAAGAAAGTGAAACCTGAATCTTTATCATTAACTCTGTGTTAGTCACATGAGGTGTTTTGTTACCCCCAAATTTTAAAGTTTATAATAGTAGTTGGCAACTTGTTTCGTTTGCTCCCTTCCATTACTCTCCTGACTCAGCAAGGGTGTGTAGCATGTGGTGTGGCACAGTTGTTGTGGGAGGCAGATGCCAGGGGACTATCAGAAATCTGAGGTTACTAATGCAGGGTTATATAAATCAACACTACAGGAGACAGTATCTTGAAGTGTGTATAAAATATTTAATATGTGTACAAAATAATATGGATAATATTTGATATATGTTTTTTTTCTGTTACAGTCTCACTCACTTTATCTGTTACACATAATGTAATGTTAAATAGTTTCAAATTTCAGCTCTGTAAAAATGCATGGATGTTGATGAATGGGATCTTGCCTACTAATATCACAACACACGGTTCTTGATAATGACTGAGATGGTAAGAAGTACTTGAACAAAACAGGACAAACATGAACTTCAGTTTATCCACAATTTCAATCCTAATATATATCTTATTCAAAAATTTTAAAAAATGCATTAAAAAATTAAACAGACTTTGTCAGTTGAATGTAACAAAACTAGTTTGTTTTTATATATATATATACACACACACACATACACACATATATATATATATATAAAAATCTCAAGAATTAATAGATTTTTATTTTTAATTCAATATATTTTATTACTTCAAATGTTATTTTTAATATATACACATATTTGAGTAGAATGCCCCATTTTTTAAACAGTGTTTATTTTGTCTACCAACCTGCATATTTGAGAATACTTAATAAAGAAAACATGCCCTTTGGCAGGATTCGAACTTGCATTCCCCTTTGTAAGAGAAACCATCATCTGATCTGGTGTGCTTTAGACTTCTTGGTTATGTAGAGACTCACAGTCCAGCATGATTCTATTTGATTTAAAGCACATCTCGTTCAGATTTTTCTCAAACACCATACTGCTCAGTTTCATATGACAAATATAAACAAAGCAATTTCTAAAAGAAAGAATTAATGGATATTTATTTCAATCCAACATAATTTATTACTTCAAATGTTATTTTTAGTGGATACCAATATGTGAATAAAACACCCCATTTTTTTAAATAGTGCTTATTTCATCTACCAGTCTGTGCATTTGGGAAAAATTATTAAAGAAAATGTGCTCTCTGGTAGGATTTGAACATGTGTCTCCTTTTATAGGAGAAACCAAACAAGGAGGTAACTTCCCTGTCTCCAGTACAACCCAAACTTCAAAAAATGGAAACTGAACTCCTATAACAAAACTTTTACTCTCTTCAAAATCAACAACCAAATAAAAATACACTCAAACTTAATGGGTCTCCTAAAAGATTAAGTTATAATGGATCAATATAACTTACCACAAGTAAAACTAACCAAGACATTAATAAATACTGCCAAAGAACTATGTAAAAACAATAATATTACAATTAGACTTGCTGATAAATTTAAATTTTCTGATTTTCATGCTGATAGATATTATGTCATATAAAACATAAAAACTATGAATCAAAACTTGCATCCATCTTAAAAGACAAAACAAAATTTTAAAAATACATATACCAATAACCTTAAAAAAAAAAAAAATTAATAAACTCATCACTGCTAATAATGCAGAAATAGGATTACTGAAACTTGAAAAAACATATCCCTTGTAAATACAAGCCAAATAATATCGAAAAATGAAAACCCACAAACCAGGAGCCCCACTAAGACCAATAATCTCACAAATTCTTACACCTTTCTACCCTATCCCCAGAACAATCATCAAACCATACCTACCATCTCAATGTAGTACAACTCCACATACTATTTCATCTAAATCTTAAAAAAAAAAAAAAAAACAAAAAAAAAAAAAACAACAAACCAAATAACAGCATATTAGCATTGTTAAATGACAAATTTTGTTCATCCCGTCTGCCTCTAAAAATAAAATGTAACAATTTTCAAGAAACTACTACTAGCTTGCACCACTCAAAGAAACATATACACACAAATTTATGTTTCCATGGGTTCCCCTATCACTCCAATACTATCAGAATTTTTACATATAAATCTCAGAGAACAAATTTTTTAAAAAACACCATAAATCAACATTTACCACCTCCTATGTTGAGGATATCTTTATATTGACTAAAAACAGATGCAGTAAATGTTCTGCGAAGACCATTTGAAAATAATTCAGTCTTTAATTTCACATATGACCTCAACATAAATAAAAGACTGTCCTTTTTAGACATAATTGATTCAAAAAATTAAAAAAATGAAAGCTTTAAAATCTCCATCTATATATAAAAAAAAAAAAAAAAAAATTAACCAACTCAGTGAATGTCTTCACAGATACAAATTAGATGTTATATTTTAAACAGAGCACACAAAATATTTTTGATGAACACAAAAAAACACTAATTAGCAATAATTTCCCTAACTACATAATTGATAAACAAATTAAACTGACCTTAGAAAATTACAAATGAACAATAGTACAAATAATAATAGCATAAAAACACAATTAAACTATCATACAGAAACTGACTACACAATAACCACAAACCAGAAAAATATTATAAAAATAATACACTCGCAAAAACAAATAAAAATAATACATTGACAAAAACAAACAAATTAAACTTATCACTAACTAAAAAAAACTCCAAGATGATCAACACAATAATAAAAAAAAAAATTAACACTTCAACAAAACAATGTTGTCTATGTATCTATTTTCCTCACTCAGAGAATATTTCTCTAAGTCAAACAACACATACATTGGTTTCTGATTAACTTTCCATTTATCCAATAATAGTTCAATTGAATTATCTATCACCAACCAACACAGCAATGCAAGAAATGTGACAAATCATTATCAATACAAAAGTACTATACCATAGGAACTGTAAAATAACAAATACTAGAAGTATTAACTATAACAAAAACAAACAATAAATCTTTTATAAATAAAAAATACATAAAAAAAAAACAACACAAACTTACATAACATGTAAAGATGCAATGCTTGAAAAAAGATAAAACTGATATAACTCAAAAACACATTACATACATATTGTCACAATGTTATCAACAAAACTTTTTGATAGTGGCTTATAAAAGCTGAAAGTACTCAGACATTGGGAAATTGGAAAAGTTTAACAAATGTACCCACAAGAAAGATGGTAGCCCAAAAGGATGCTTTTTCTTTATACTCCCTTGGTTTTTACTTTATAATCCCTTACCAATTTTTTTTGTTTTCAAAAACTATTTTTAGAGTTTTAATAAAACCCAAACATATGACACTGGATTTATACATTTTTTTCTCAGCTCTCAACCAAGTTTAGTGAATTTGTAACAAGAGCAAATGAAATTTGTAATTACAGTTACTCAGAGTTATGTATTTATTTAAAATTTCTTATTCTCGTGTTCAAATAATATTATTATAAATTTATGAATAAAAAAAATTTGTTTTCATAGTTATTTCTTTATAATACAGTAAATAATAAATTTTGCATTGTCATTGGTTCAAATAAATTTATAAATTTGAAAATATAAAATTATTCTTGTAAATAATCTAATAAAATAATATTTAATACTTTTGTCAATTCTCAAGAAAAAAAATGAGAATGCATAAATCCAGTTTCATGTTTGGGCTATATTAAAATTCTAAAAATAGCTTTTTAAAACAATAAAAATTGAAGTTTACTGTCATAGTGGTGTCAAGGAAAAAACTTTTTTTTTTACAGGTATGTATGTAAATTTTGCCAGAAAATTTATATTCAAAATTTATTCCAAGACCAAAAAAATGGTTCAAAACACCAAACTGAGTCAATAGATTTTTCATATTTTCACTGATAGTTTTTGGCAACTTGTATCTCCATGTTATATCATTAATTTGATACAACTTGTTGTCCAATCAATGCTGAATTGTTTATTCTTCATTTTCATATATAAACATTAGGTTTTATCACAATTTTAATCATCGTTTTTTAAAACAATAACCATTGCCGACAAGTGAAGGTAGTTAAAATAATAGCAGTGTCAATGGAAAAATCATCCTTTGACTCTTCGTTTTTTGGTCCAAGTTTGCCAATTGTTATTCTTTATTTTACAGCTTTGGTGAAGAAATTTCAGTTAGAGCCATTTTACCCTAAAAAAAAAAAAAAAAAAAAAAAAAAAAAAGAAGAAGAAGAAGAAGAAGAAAAGAGAGAGAGAGACAAGAGAAATTGATGTTGTGGAATGCCCAGGAACTGTCAACGAATGTGTGGCACAAAACTGGTTCAGATGTAACTCCAGCCTCAAAGACAAACCAAGGCCTATATGACTTTCTGTTGTAAAAGATGAGGCCTTGCTTAAAATGACTGAACAACAACCAAATACAAGCACTTGTATATTGTTTGCAAAACTTGGTCCTTTACAAAGCACCAACTGACACCTTCATAAGCTTGACCTTGTGAAGAGACACTGTTACAAACTTCCTCATGAACTGACCAATGACCAGGCTCAACAACATGTGAACATTTGCAGATAATTGCTGGCCTGTTTTTGGCATAAAATTGTAACTGGGGATGAAAAATGGATCTATTTTTGTAAATCTAATAAGAGAAATCCATGACTTCATTCTTGCCAGGCTTCAGAACTCATTATCAAACAAATGCTGTTTGAACAGAAGGTGGTGTGTTTAGTGGAATTTCAAGAGGATATTGTACTGGGGTACGGTCATGCTGTGAAAATTAGTCTTTATGCTCAACAAATACAGTGAGCATATGATACTTTGAAAGCCCTGGTATTAGATAATCAAAGATGCACATTCTTACAGCAAGACAATGCTCCAGCACTACCAATGTGACCCAGTGGAAACTTGAGGAACTGGAAGAGATGGGAGTGCTGCCCCAACCTGTCTACAGTCCAGGCCTTGCACCATCAGATTACAACATTTTCTGAGCCATGGCTCATTTCCTATGAGAACAGAGGTTCAACAATATGGATGAGGTTGAAAACAGGTGCAAGGAGTTTTTTGCCTCTAAACCAGCCAAGTAGTATAAACATGGAATTAAGCTTCTGGCATAATGTTAACTACAGGCAACAGAATAGGATGGAATATACTTTGATGAATAAACGCTTTTCATATGTAATTTGTTTGAACTATTAATTCAAGCTTAAAACATTAAAAAAAAACTTTTGACTCAACCTGGTATAAGAAAAAAGAATAAACAAAAAGATGTTTAATTAAAGAGCTTGTATAAATGAAAGATTACTGCATGGAGTACATTTTTAATTACTTCAAACATCATTTTTAGTGGATACCCATGTTTGAAATAGATGCTCCGTTTTTATTTTAAACAGTGTGTATTTCCTCTATCAGCTCATGCACTTAATAAATCTTAAAGAAAATGTACTATCCTGTAAGGTTCAAACCTCAGTCCACTTTGTGGAAGAAACCACATCACAAGTTTCTTATTGTTATCCACTGACTTTACCATTTCTCTGCTTAGCTTTGGTAATTTTCAATACTAACATAGGTAAATATTTTAGGAGTATAGAAAAAAAAAAATAATGTCTAAGCACTGGACCGCTATCTTTGTATAAAATTTAATGAGTAAATTTCATCATTCAATCTGCATTGTATACATTGAAAAATCAAGGGAAAAGGGATTGTCAATGGTCAAGAATTAAATTATTGACAGACAGAATGAGACTATTACATTTATAATTTTCAAAACTTTCTCACGTTAACTGTACTATATGATATTATTACTTGGTGATCAAATGTTATACAGCTCTCCAGTTTCCTTTCTCTTTAATATCTGTAAACTGTATTGTCATAATTGTTTTTGGGAAAGATAGTAAAGGGGATTCATACTGCCTTTTCCATGATTTTTAATTCAGTTGTCATTCTCCTAGATTGTCAATCAAGGCTACAGAACTCAGTGTGCCCTTCTATTTATCCCTTTGCTTGTTATAAAAAGTTATGCAATTTTTCCTCAAAGGAATTAGTACAAAGTAAACACAAACTGTGCAAACTGGAATTTGAATTCAGTTTGCTGATTACCTTTTCCATGATGTGCATCCACCCACATTTCTATTACAGATTATTTTTCTTTCTTAATATCATGTCTCTTAGAAGGCTAGTGAGTAGTTTCCTTTCCCATTTTTCAGTTCTGAATCCCAAGCAGTCCTTCTAGACTGGCTATTACCCAAGACAAAAGAGCCCAGTCTCCCTTGCTATTTAACCAATAGCTAAGAGGCAGATTATTATGTGTTCTTTTCTCAAAAGACAATGGGGAGTTCTTCTTTAGCCTTTACAGATTGATATAATAATTGATAGTCCAACATCATTATTTTTATCACTTTTGATAAATTCACAGAAATATTCAAATAACCAAGATATTTTTTTATTAGAAAATAAATTAAATAATATTTACAAATGAGCAATATATAATTTTTAAAATTCTTATGGTAATATGACACTAGTGATAATTGAGCCTCTTGTTGCCATCACAATGGATTTTTTCATTATTCATATATTAGTGAGACCAGGTTGTTAATTTATCCATATGTATGTCAATCTGTCCATAAAAATAGACTAAGTCACATTGCTCATTATTGTATATGATATTTCTAAATTATCTATATGGATCAGTTGGTTGATTTTGTTTAATGGCAGATCAACCTCTGTAGGTTATTTAATGCTGAAATCTAAATATTTTGTACATAATTTTATAAGAAGAATAAGTAGTAGATGATAAAATGTATTGTTAGTATATCTTAAGTATTGTTGATAATTTTACTACAAAAATGTATTGTTGGCAAATTTACTATAAAAATGTTGATTTTTCTTTGGAGGTTCACTATTTGGTTATAGCTGGGGCATTAACAGGTGCTTCCACTCTGGGTCAGCCTGGACTTGGGAACAACAGCAATAAAGAGGTTTATCCATATGGAGGAGATTTTTAAAACTTCAGCCCAGTGTTATTTTTATATACATTACTTCATTATAGATATAGATATTTTTTTTGTTGTTGATAGAACATCCTGCTGACCACAATTCTCAAGCCATACAATTTAATATTCATATTCATAATATCAGAAGGTTCATTACCAAAAATTATGAATAATATTTACTTAAGATGTCAAAATGCAAACAACAACAAAAAAAATCTAGATAAATTTTTATAAGAATAGCAAATAAAAAGTTAAGTCACGTAATGCCATTCTCTACCAATTGTGTAAACATTTTATAATCCTTTATAATGGCAAAGTAGACAGAGAAATGGAGACCAGATATCAGAAAGCCAACGCTGTCAGTTACCAACTTGCTCCTCTTTTAAGACATCCTAGCATTTCCATGAGCACCAAGGCAAAATTTCATCAATGCCATTTTCCTACCAACACTGACATACCAGTGCCAGACATGGCCCCTAACAAAAACTCTCGAGAGGAAACTGATCACTTGCGAGATGAAATGCCTGAGGAAAGCAGTGATTAAGACCAGGTGAGACAAGATCAGGAATGAGGCAATAAGAGATATGATAGGAGCAATACTAATCATACAAGACATCGAACGACAGAGAATCAAGTGGTTTGGACACCTCTTGTATGCCTCTCAACCAACCAGCCCTATGAGCATACACCCTCAGGTACTCTGGCTGGAGAGCAAGAGGCAGACCAAGATGATACTGGAGCAACTCAGTGGCAGACATTCTTAGAGCCCACAAGATATCTCTCTTCCAGGCCACTCACAGATGACTGTCTCCTCACAACACCTAACAGCACAAGCAGAAGGAAAAACTAAACTGAACTATATTCAAGTGAAGAGGTAGGAACAATTTGTAATAAAATTGTTTAAGTTATTTAAAAAAATAACCTATTATGAAAACATTTTTAAAAAGATATAACTTAATGTTAACATGTATGTTAAATTTTTGAACTTGTATTTTTGTGACAATGCAAAACTTGCATGGATCCTAAATGAATGGTCAGATCACACTGAAATACAGGTTCTCACTGAAGTTAAGAAGCATTGCTCCCAGTTAGTACTTAAATGGAAGAAAACAATTGGGAACTCCAAGTACTGTGAGCAACCTCCTACAATCTAAAATATATTTTGGCTTTAAATAACCTGTAAAAGGTTGATAAGCCATAAAAAAAATAAAATCAACTAAGTGAATAGCAGACAAAGAAAGACCAGACCTTCAGTTTGATTATAGGCATCATTAGGGAAATATTCCTATTCACCACATAACCTCTAGTCTCTCAGTAATCCCATTTGGACAGGAGTAGAGATTTATCCCTTGTTTCCTGTTTCCATTTCTTTTTAAAGTCTTTCATTCTCTTTCACTCCCAGTAGTCCCTTGTTTGGGATGAAAAGATTTTTAAAAATTAGTGCATTCATTCCTGACCACTGACAAACCCGTTTTTGTTGTTTTCATAGCACAACAGATTGCACACTAAAAAATTGATAAACAAATTTTAAGTTAAAAAAATTTGCTGTTTAATCCCCACCTCTTATGTTTAATTTGTTAGTGTAAAAAAAAAAAAAAGAAAGATATCACAATTCTGCCACTACCTTGCTTAATTAAACTATAATAATCAAGTCAGTGAGCATCAACAAAAAAAAAACCCAAGGTTAAATTCAAATGCAGTGATTGAAAATACAACCACCAGGACCATTTAAATGTTGCTTACTATCTTACCAGAATTTGCTGTGTCAATAAATATACAATCATTAGAGTAAATGAAAATAAGTTTTATATTTTTTTTTCTGGTGATGTAAAAATGTTTTAAAAATTGCAGCTGATAATTGTGATTAACATTGAAACTGGAAGGAAAATTACTTTATGCTATTGCATTCAGTCTCACATACAAATTATATTAAATTAAAATTTGAGTCACTCTCAGTCACTGTGTGTTTATCCGAATCTAAAAATAAACACGCTAAAATTCACCTTCATTCCGTACCATACGCTGACGGCTTAGCGGGAGAAGTTCGGACTGATGCAAATTCAGTCGGGTTTCAATCCTAGCTAGAGGCAACCGGACATCTAGCCACACTGATGAGCTATGAAACAGCGAAACAGTCTGTCTGTGGATGACAAAAATATATATATAAACTGACATTATCTCTTGAAGCATTTGATAATTTTTTTTTTTTCATAAGGATAAATCAACAGAAAGTTTATTTGTGACGAAAACTGAGTGGATTTATTTAGTTAAATATCAAAAAGAAAAAATAAGTTAAATACGTTGGATTTTTCTCTATATAAATACAGCAACTATATATATATATATATATATATATATCTCAGTGAATGAAAATTTTACTGGCTAAATACTTTCACGTTTGGCATTATCTCCCTTATAACACCAATTTTTAAAGGGAGGGAACCACTTTCTTTTTAAAATGAAAAATTTATACCTTGTTCCTAAATTTCGGCTGTTTTCAATGGGAAATAGATTACAATAGAATTATGGTCAAAATTATAAAATTATCATATCATTGCTACAGCAATACAGTATTAATGATTGTTATTAAATGGTATCATTTACTTAACCATAATTATCATGTATTTATGTTATTAGATTGAATTGTTAATTCATTATTGGAAAGAGATAAATTTCATGTTTAATTTCCAATGTAAAGGTTATTTTCATCTTTATTGATGATGTTTATCAGAAAGCTTTGACCATCACTATGTCTTAAAATAAGCAGTGTTTTTTTTTTGTCTGAATTCCTAAGCTGTGTTATTTACATGCAGACTATTGTCGCCATTTTTGTTATCACCTTTCAGCCATTGTCCTATTGCTTTCTTCAGGTATCGATCTGAATAACCTACAGGAAATTTCAAACTGAACCCTTTACTTAACCTAAAGGGATAGATTGTTCTTATCCCACTGCCCATGTCTAACGATATATCACCTAATTCTTATTTTAGTACTGCTCGCCCCATTTTCAGAGTCCAAATACACGTGATCCCACAGATTGAACTAAAAATTGCCTTGTCACCAAATTCACAAACCAATCCAGTAGGCTATATTCCCTTCAGTTTGAAATTCCCTATAGGTTACCTGGATTGACATATACCTAAAAGGCCAGCAGATACAACAGCCAAAATGTGATCACAAAGATGACAGTAATAATAGGCCACATGTAAATAGTAGTAAGTAGCATGTATTGAATATTAAGCTTTGATGTCTCATCTACAATTGATGCTACTAATTTTAAGTTGTAGATTGTAAGATGAAAAAAACTTGTAAAGAAATTAATGTAATAATTAAGTATTCATTCATTCAATTTTAACAGGACTTCAGAAGATGTACTATCCACAAATTTTCCTAAGTTGAAAAATTTAATATTCTTTACAAAAAGAGTAGTAGTGATTTACTAAGTGTAGCTTAGATGCGATACAAACCTGCAAGTATGAAACCCAGTGAAAATCAGAATAGTATTACCTCTGTACCAATGAGCAACAAAATGGGTCCCCACTTGTTTAGTTAAGACACCCACAGTCAAGTTGACTATAAGTGATTTTATCTGGGCCTGAAGTAACCATGGTTTTATGAATGCATTAGTAAAATCCATATGTGAGAGTTTCAAAGCAACCACATAAGTAGAGAAAATTTTTTTAAAAAAACCCCCAAAAACTTTCAGTATCAACTGCCACAAGATAGGGACAGTTGCAGGGGGAGAATTATATTTAAAGCGAGAAGTTAAATGCATGGTTAGAGGAAGAGAGATGTAGAGTCAAAGAGAAACAGAATTCTTGCTGGCTGGCGGGAAGATCTGGTCCATTAGTCATAAAAGAAAACAAAAATAATAGTGAAGATGTCTCAAGTGTCACTTACCTACTGCCAGACAATGCCAAGTGAATCCATGAAGAAAGAACTCAGTTTATTAAAGAGGATTTGCACTTTCTTTTCGATATAATATTTTGTCTTTCGTTTCCTTGAATGTACACTGGACTTTTCAGTTTTTGTTCACATCAATGAAAACAGGAAATGAACCAGTGCGGAGCAAAAGCTGACCAGTTACTGAAAAGCTGATCAAAGGACCTGGGCATATGCTTTCACCATAACAGTCATACTTAGTCTATGAAATTTATGCTAAAATAGTTATATTTATAAAGATAAACTCAATGAAAATGAAATCTGTGCTTAGAACAATTTTGAGAAATATTTAATTTACATTAAAGCATTCAAAATGGAATCAGAATTACAATTCATACTGCTGAATAGGCTATTTCAGATTTTACTTTACCTCTTTCTTAAAATTAAAGTGCAATGTTGAAAATCATTTTTACTTACCTTTAATCTGTTCACTTAAGACACCTCAGGGTTTGTTTTGCTAATTACTGTCAGGTTAAATATAACAACAGTGTTTGCTAGGACAAACTTATTAAGTGTTATTAATAATCAAAATGAAAAGCATACAAATTTAAATTGGAACAGAAGGATATGCAAATTTCCTCTTGTATAATACTGAACATATTTTTCTATGGAACATATGAAAACATTTTTCTCAAATCAAATACACTTTCAAGTTATCCTAAAATATATTTTTGCTGGGACATCATTTCAAACACCAATTTTTCTTCTTTTTTTTTTTTTAGTTCTAAATATTCTACTGAATTTCATCAAAATTGTTTCAGTCCATAAACAAGGAAGTGCTGAAAAGTTTGCAACCTGACCTACTTCCAAAATCAATATCCTAATATTTGGCCATTTTCTTGCTACTACATAGTGAAAACTGATGTTTAGGTGCTGTCCAGTAAATCTTGGTTTACAATATACAGATTTAAATGGACCCATACTTTCAAAGAGTGTGGATGCATTATAACCATAAAAGGCAGGCAATCTGGTTTCCCCTTTTCGATTGTGAACTGTATGGAAGGTCTTATTTTCATGTAGTCCAGCAACGCTTGCAAATGTTTCTGGTGAGACTGGAGAATGAGGATTTCATATAGCAAGAAGATGACATTCAAAAGAGTCAGTCTCTCTCTGAACCAAAAACTGTGTTTATTCTGTCCCAAGGACAGTGCGTGTGTGAGAGAGATATTGAAATCAGGCATGTCTGGAGAGAAAGGTGTAATCATCAATCCCTAAAAAAAAAATCACCAGGGTATAAAGCAAATGAAAGAACCATTGCACACTAGACTCTAAAAACCTCCTCAGTAGACCTAACATAGAGATGAATATTATCTTGGTGTCTCTGATTAAGAAAGAAAGGGCATTTAAAAAATTCTAACACCTGAGTACAGACATTAGGTTTAAAGCTTTTACACCACCAGATTGACCAAAAGGCAGAGAAAATTAATGGATACAAAGCATGGAAAGTACAAGAATAATCTAGCCTTGTGGATTGAATAAAAGGTTTAGTTAAAAAGTCTGAAGTAAGCCAAAATATTGCAAGTCTAACAAGAATGCTAGTCCAAATTCATAATTCCTCATCCCAAAAATTTGAATATAAATTATGTTAGTATTTAGAACATTCTTCTGTATATTTATTAGCAAAAACATTTAAAAAGGATAAACTGACAATAGGTTAATCATGAAAATTTGTATACTCTTTAATAAAATAGAAAGTAAATTATTTTTAAATGAGTATGAAACAAATGAAAACTAAGATTGAAGGACATACATTTAGATATTTCTATTAGTTATTTCTAAATGTGAAAGACATCTGTATCGAAATTGTAAGAAATAATTTTGTTTTAAAGCAAGAAAATTATATTTTTCATGTTAATTTTTGGTTAAAAATTTTTTTTAATGAACCTTTAGCATGTGTTACTTTCAGCTTAAACTAAACTGAAAATACAAGTGAAAATTTGAAAAGATAAAAATGCAAAGTTTAGTCACAATACAAGGCAGCTAATTATAAATGAAAATTTTTTTTTCTCAGATTTTAAAAATCCTTTTTTGATTGTGAATAGTAGGAATGTGCTAATATCCTTTATTAAAAAAAAAAGAAAAGAAAGAATGAATGCATAGAGTACAATTCTTAAAGTATGATAAAATTTACTCTGAACATAATTAACAGGAACATTTCCTTGAAAAATTATTCAAGATGATTTAATCAAAATGTTCAAATAAAAATTTGAGTAAAAATTAAAATTTTTAAAACTTAATTTTGCTTTTTTTTAATTTATTTCCTACACTTTTTTTTTTTTTTTTTACTACTACTACTACTACTCCTAACACCAGCTACAAATTGAAAAAGAAAAATGTTTTAGAGTTTCAGGACAATGTTGAAAAAAAAAGTTAGCCTGGTGTCCTGATGAGATATCTATGTACACACTATTCTTTCTACACAGATAAACATGCTATTAAAAATCTGAAGGAAAAAAAAAAAAGAAAATCTTGAGACTATCCATGAAACATTTGTGCATTTTATACTTCTAACATCACTGATTCATTATAGAACAATAAAAATAAAACAAAATGAATAAGTAAATTCAATTTATTAAATAAAACAATTTTTACTGGTGAATTTCTACATTGTTCTTAATGAGTAGAGCACAAATTAATGGTGGTAGCAAGTTTCAATATCAAATGGCTTTGGATTGAAACTTGTCCATCTCCAGACACCTGAGGCTCTGGATCATAGGTTGCAGACTTCTAATCAAGTTATCATCAGTCATCCTCACCCTCATCATTTTGTGTATAATTATGCTTTATTTGGTGCCATAATTTCTGAAAAATAAAAATAAAAATAAGACAAAAACCCAAAAAAACAAACAAGTTTACAAATAAATAAATAAAAACATTAAAAATAAAAATAAATAAAAATAAAACCAAAAAACAAAATGAAAAACTCAAATTAATAAAAGTGAATGGTTTATGAAAATGCCAAAGGAGCATGTCAAAATAATCTTCACTAGGATTTTTTTTTTTTTTTTAAATTAAAATTTACAAACCACTTATATAAATTTAAAATAAATTGAACAGATTTAAATTCATGCATAAATTGTAACAAGTCTTAATATTTAATAGGATTATTTTCCTTGTTCATATACACACATTATACTCACATATCACATGTGACCTTTGAAGACCTAATTTTGAAGCTAATTCAACTACAGTAAATGGATATAGCTTGGTCAACAGCATAACCAAGGGTCACCAGTACATACACTAATTTTATATCTCGTGTATGATGCGACCACCTTAAAATTAGCCTCGAAAGTCACATGAGCATATACAGTGTGTGTGTGTGTGTGTGTGTGTGTGTATATGACAAATTTAAGTATGTAAGATAAGTTGGCTTTCGTTGCAATCAAGAATTTAATTATGAAGACCTAGAAATTGCTGCTAGTTCACACCCTGAAGATTAGTCTGTTTCCCCCTCCTCCATTGTTTATTCACTTTAAGCAAGTTAATAATTTCTATTATTTAAGGTAAGAAAATAATGACAATATCCTATTTATCTTTAGTATATCAGATGTATTTCATTTTGATAGAAATACAAGTTTACATTTTTTTCTTAAAAGTGGAAAAAATAAAATAAAATAAAATTCTTAACTAGAATGAAGAGACCTAAGAAATTTAAGATGCAAGCTGAATATCTATTCTCAAATTAAGAAATTTTACTGATAAAACTTTTAAAACAAATTATCAAATAAGCATCAGCCCTCATCCACCTCCACAAAGAGAAAGAAAAAAGAAAGAAATAAACAAGAGTGTAAAGAATAAAGTATTGTACATGTTTAGAAAACAGTAAGTACAAAATACCATGAAAATTATCATTTCCAAGATATTTCAAGACAGCAAAGTTTTTACAGAAACCAAAAAATTTTTTCTTTTACTAAAATCCAATGAAAATCGCTTAGGGATATTATAAAAATAAAAAATTTATATAGCAGCTTGGATAAAAAAAAAAAAAAAAAAAAAGACGTCACCCCCTCCAGGACATTTAATGGCTACAAAAATTCCTTTTCTTTATTATCTGCAAATTGCCATAAGCAACAGATCAGCTTAGAATATGAACTGAGCTTGCCAATATTCATTATAGATTAATTTGAAAGTTAATAAAAACTTGTTCTCACTGCCAGAAATAGAGCTACACTTCCATTCGTCTAAGGTAATCCATAACAAGAGGCATATAGAGGTTTAGGCAATCTTTTAATAAGTGGTATTTTCCAAAATATAGATTAAACATTTAAGCTGACAAGGCCCACTTTAGAAAATACAGGAGGGGATTGAAAAGTTTTTGTAAAAAAATAACAGCAAGGTAATTCCTGTAATACTGATGGGTTGGCCAAAATGTTTATTAGGAATTTGTTGTTAGATGGCAGGACATTGCTCTAATTAAATGCAAAGAAGATTTGTGCAATTTATATAGAAAATGCTATGAATGATCAAATGTGTCAAAAGTGGTTTGTGAAGTTATGGGAGATTTTTCTATGAATAATGTTCTATGTCCATGTAAACCAATTGAGTTGGATAGCAATCAAATAAAGAAAAGAATATTCAATGTTGTACAACACAAGAGATGGCAAGCATACTAAAAATATCCAAATCTGAAAATTATTTGCACCAACTTTGCTGAGAGTTGCTTTCATATGTGCCTTCAACATAAATGAGAAGGTCTACCAGAATGCATTTCTATGAGCAATACTCTACTTAAAAAATCGTTTAAAATAGGCAATGAAAAGCAAGGGACTGTGAGGAGGTAAGTGAAATTCCATCAAAAAGGGAGAATACTTTCAGTGAAACAATTCAAAGTAGAGAGCTCAAGTGGATGACTAAATGAAAGAAGCAATTAATGTAAAGCATCCAGAATTATTTAAAAGAAATATTCCATCAGGGTAATATACTATGTTTCCTTGGTGACAGGGTAAAAATTGATACAGCTTGGCAACAAAATTGTTTACTTATCTACCATATCTTGTACCTTTCATTTACCATTTATACTAGTGGTTACAGAATTCTCTTAATAAAAAGAATCAATTTCCTGAAAACTGCAGGAGGCAACAAGAGTAGTTCTTTGAGAAAAAAAAATGTTCTGAGAGAATATTTATAAAGTTTGCTTTAAATAAACCCCCAAACACACACAAAGGCAGAAGATAGTGGACAAAACAGTAATAAGAAAGGAAAAAAATTCTTTTTACTTAAAAATTCTTTTGGAACAACCTAATGACTGGCAAATAGTTTACTGTGCAAACAATATTCAGGCTTTATATAGGACAAAATATATCTGTTGAGATGATTAAATGAATTTAGCATCAGGACAACATATCATTTCATAAGTATTGGTCTAATCATGTTTCTCTGCTGGCTGGTGTGAGAAAGCTGATGCACCAGGAAACAAGATCATCTCAAACAATTCAGAAATTCAGTCAAGCCTACTTTAGTGCATTAGAATTCTGACATTACTATCTAGAAAGATGATAGTAAAAATATTTAAACAATTTGATTGTCAAAGTTTAAAGTGACAACAACTGAACATTTTCAAATTTTGTTTAGCAATGTAAAAAAGATTAAAAGCAAAATGCAAAAAGCATGGCAAGAACTCAATTTTTGTATATATTTTCTTCCATTGCAGTTGTGGAGGTCTCTACGCATTCCCATTGCCAGCTACCACATAACTACTGCCCATATAGTAATAAGTAAAATTTTAATGAAACGAGTATTTTTGACAATCTATATGGTGATTTCATGGATTTTCCCCAATATTCTAAAAGCATGTTTGTTTATAAATGGTTGTAAATCATAACTATTGTGGATACTTGTCCAAAAGACTGGTACCAAGTGGAATGTGGTGACGCATGTGCAAAGGTCTCAAATATTCATTTGTATTTTTACCAAAATTGCAAATATAGTCCAAAGAGTTGTTTTTTTTCTTATAGATGAAAAGAAATTGTAGATACTGAACTAAAATTTTGCCAAAAAGTTAAAATTTAAATAACACACACACCAAAAAAATTATGGAAATTTAATTAAAATTAAATCACATTTTGAAATTATCTTTCACAAAAAATTAAGTTTTACAAATCCAATTTTCATCATTAAGAAAATATACTTTTTGGCCTTTTTATTTGGTAAAGTAAGATAAAGTGCTGCAGAATTAGAAGCAACTATCATTTACCAGGAATGCTTCCACTCATAAAAATAGAGAAAATTTGGGATGGAAATAATTTTTGTTGATTAGCATTCTTTAGACCTTAAACCCCAACACTTCTCAATTGAAAAATGTTGATTTGTTATTGATTTTGAAGGAAGGGTCCTGTTTATATAGGTACTCCAAAGATTCACTAACAAAATGAGCATACATGATAAAAGACCCGAACTTAATAAAAACAAAATTTTATTGTCAAAATCTTTATATTATTAAGAATGACCAAAGGATTTCTTGATTATTAAATTTTTTTTTCCTTTTTAAAACCTTCAAACTTTTGGATAAAAATTGTTTTTCTTGCATCAAAAGTGTCTCAGTTTCTCAGTCATTTTTAACGATTAAAAAAAAAAAAAAAAAAAAAAAATTCTTTTAATCAATTTAAATTTCGTAAGTAGTTTGCTTCTTGAAAATATTAAATTTAATCTATTAGCTTGAAATTAAAAATAAAATAAAAGCTTCATGAAAAATTTTTAATTTTAAAAATGCACTTTAAACCTTAGGTTTAACTCTTCTTTGGAGATAGCTGTGTTTACAAAGTTCAAAAAATATTCAACTTCATTTTTTCCTGCCCAAATCCTTTGGTGAGAGGTGACACCATCCTTCCTATGCATGTATGAAAATTTTCATGCTGGTATGCCACAATCAGTTCCTGGCTGTTATGCCTAGAGTTCAGACATGTAGTGTGTTAGCCAGATTTTCATTTGCTGGCAAGATGACCTAATGCATAGAGCAGAGATATTGGCATCAAGTATTGACAAAAGCTTGGTGATACTCAAGCTCAACTTATACCGAAGATTCAGCAGGCATTTGGCAATGATGCCATGGGCAAAACTCAAATTAAGGATTGGGACAACCTGCTTCAAACATGGCTGCACTTCAGTGAAGATCAAGGCATGCTCAGGCAGGTCATCCACAAGCTGAAACAAGAAGCTGATCGAGAAGGTTCAGTGAATAGTCATAGACTGATTACTCGGCTTATGTGGCTAGTTTTGAAATTGATTGTGCATCTACCCTGTGGAGTTTTTATCCAGATGATGTTGCCTTTTTGTATGCCCCATGAATGTTTTGCGGTTCAAGTGAGCACATGGCATTGATGTTTCATACCCAGATGTGGTACCTATGCAGCATGTCAGCCAGTGTTGTGGAAGATGAAAGGCTGTCCTTGGGACTAACATTGTGCCAGCAGACTGCCTCTAACATTGAACATTGCTTTCTTGACACTTCTATGGCACTGTTCGACGATCCCACTCCCAGCCGGTGCATGAGTGCATCAGAATCTCCAGTGCACCCACCAGCTACTTAAAAAGTTCTTGAAGTGCTTACAAGTGAATGCAGTGTCATTATCAGTTGATATTTCAGTTGGCAGGCCGCACTCATAGAAAATTGATTCCAGCTGATGAATGACATTAGCGGATTCCTATCTACGCAGCAGCTACCATATTGCAAACTGGGAGGGACGGCAATCAATGACTATCTCTGTAGTGGGTAATGTCCATTGCTATCCTGCTCCAGGTTAGCTTTATACACAAGGTTCCTTTCTTCCAATGCACCAGTGCTGGATCAATTGACCAGCAGGCTTTGACAACAGATTTGACAAGCTTTCTAGACACTAATGGGTCGACAGACCAGGCAAAGTATAAGGTCTTCTTCACACCTGGGTGGCCACTTTGGTGGTGGATGTTGGTCACCTGATTCTCATTCAATCTGCTCCCCATAGTGGCGCA
Organism: Acanthosepion esculentum; assembly: GCA_964036315.1. Classification (NCBI taxonomy): domain Eukaryota; kingdom Metazoa; phylum Mollusca; class Cephalopoda; order Sepiida; family Sepiidae; genus Acanthosepion; species Acanthosepion esculentum. Next base: position 36,564,194 of record OZ038499.1, read on the forward strand.
GCCTTCTGGCACTGGCACTTCTCCTTGCCTATGTAAATCCAACCACCTCCATGGCCCTCAGGTAAGGCAGTCTGGCATTTCATCAGTGTTACATCTCTTGTCAAGGCATATTCCCCCACCAATGATTGGAATGTCTAAGTGTCGCCCTAAGCATCCTCCACAATGCTCCCATTCACTTCTAGTGCCACTCCTGTGGCCACAGAACTTTTGTCTACTCAAACCTTCATCTCACTACCATCAACGCACAAGTCTCCTCTCACTGGATCCATCTGTGGTATTTTGGCCAGTTTCCATTAGCATGCAATGGAGGAGACATCCTTAACTTCATCCCATTCATTGGTCACTGTGCTTGCCTGCCACTTCATGAATGCAGTTACCACTCTGAGCCATCCACACAGGGAAATGACCCACAAGTTTCCCTACACAGGGAAAAGATGCTCCGACGGGTGATAATCTGTGGAACATCCAGGACTTCACCTCCCCATTTCCAATAGGTAAATCAATTCCACAAGTACATAACTCATCAGAAAATGATCCTCCCTTGAATGAGCGTACCGTGCTTTTATACACTTGACCCAGCCATCGCTCAGCCAATGAACACCCAGAACCAGCCAATAAAAATGGCTACAAGTGACACCACCACCTCTGCCCATACAAAGCACTGTCCAATTCACCCTCAGTCCAAAGCTCACCAATTCACAGTCTCCACACTCCACTGCAAAACACGCATGCAACTCCCTTTTAGGTTGCCAAGTCTCTGCTACAACCATTATGTAAGAATCTAGGAAATTGCTCACAAAGTGAGAATAAGTGATCTGTGCATTCCGTTTTAATAGAGGATTTGTGCATGTGGAGAGAATGTTGACAAAATGAATCCCCAATAACCCAGGCTTTCCTAGTCAAAAACAGCACACTGCTTGTTCGACAGGCTCTCTACTCTGACTTAGCACAGTGTAACATCTGGCTCTTCCCCAATCTGAAAACCACACTAAAAAGGAAGTAATTTGAGTCACAAGAGGAAATTATAGAAAGAAAAAAAAAAGAAAAAATGAAAAGAGACAGCTGAGCTCCAAGACATTCCAGAGATGGCTGAACCACTGGAAGATGTGTGTGAACTCCCAAAGGGAGTATTTTGAAGGTGATTGAATAAAATTTGTAAAATGAAAAAAAATTGATATTTTTTAATTCCAAAAGGTTGGATACTTTTTGAACACAAATACCAATATACAGTGTTAAACGGATCCCAGACTATTACAGTGTTACTGGCCTTCAGCAAAATCACTTTGCTGTTATTTACAAACTAGTGTATCCATGCTGTCAAAATCCAAGTACAATTTTGTAATTTAAAATAGTTTGTTGTTAATGTTTATAACTGAAGAGTGAACACTTTAAGCACCTCAGGAAAGACATCCATATTTCATCCTCAAAATATTACATATTTACAACCAAAATTTTCTTTTTACTGCAAAAGTTTCCAAAGCACAATATTTTTTGTGTAAACTTTGGAAGGTCTGAGTAATCCTTGACAGTCCATAGATTCAATCTGTAGTTTCAGAGTCTGGGAAAGAAATTCAGTTCTTACTGTGAACTCTGTCACTATTGTTTCGGGCGGTCTCTTTGTAGTTTGGCAGAACGGTAGCTTTTTTGCGTGTGGACATCAATGGGGTCTTGAATTTTGTGCGTCTCATGTCACAATTTTTCACACTGCCCCTCAATTGTTACACACAAAGTTGTGTGTGTGTGATAGATACCAAGTTTTAAAATGTGCTGACATGATTGGATATTTTTGGCATTTAAATTTTTTTTTTTAAACCATTAAATTTTTTTTTTTTTTTCCGGAAGCACATTTTGAAGTTAACGGTTTAAGAATAATCGGGTGCATGCATCTGCAGTGTAAATTTTTGTTCTTTACTTTAAAAATGTTCTTTATTTGAGAGAAATCTTTTTGTAACTACCCCTCTAAAGAAAAAAAAGTTTTCGTATGCAAAACCTCTCTAATTGCATTTCATTTAAAAGTTCGGAATCTATTTGATACTGTTAGTTTAGTAGTTAGATCTCAATCAGGACCCCAACTTATTAAGCGGGAGATAACAAAGTGTTTTACAGTACTTGTTTTATTTTTTAACACGAAACAATTGAATTAAATTTTCTAACCAACAATGACAAAATATGGTCAAATAAAAAATTTTTAAAAACTAACCACCATAAAAAGCTTAATTCTAATCTTTAAAGGTTACCGGAATTAAACAAATTGCTACTTTAAGTTTAAATTACTCGAGTAAAACGGACAATAAATTGCTACTATAATTTTTCGGATGCATACCGCACCGACAAAAAAAAAAAAGTTTGCGTCTTTTGAGTATATTAATATTAACAAAGGCAATGAATCTAAAACACGTTAAAGATTAAGAATTTAAAAAACTAACAAGTTTAACAATAAAATTAAAAATAAATAAATATCAGTTATAATAATGAATTAAATAATTTAGTTCTAATTCTAATTTCTATAAATTTGATTGCAAAATTTAATTTATTAAAAAGTTAAAAGTATTTAAGTTATAGTAGTAATGAAAAACCGCCAGAGTATTTGATATTTAGAAAATTGAAAATTTTGAAGACCAAAAAACAAAAAAGGCTTTAGTTTACTTTAGTGACTTTGTAATTTCAACACATCAACTAAACAATTCTACATTCCTTTAAAATATTTATTCGCAATATTTCCACCGGGTTAGTAACGGAAACATTAAAAACTAATCAAAGTGGGTTTAGCCAAAAAGAAAACAAGGAAACGTCTGTTAGTGTTCTTGAAAAAAAATCATTTTCTTACTTTGTCGTGGAATTTATAAATGGCAATTACTGACCTTGAGAAGGAAGAGTTTCCTCAATAACTGTGAAATTAACTTAGTCGGTATGTGAACTTTTAAACAAAATAACCTGTTATTAGTTTAGTATCAAGTTTAATTTTTCTTTAAGTATTTCTCTTTGTAAAATGAATAAAAAGACATGTTCAAAGTCGAGAATATAAATGTGTGTGAACAACGGTATGGTGGAATATGGTGAATGAGGGAAGACTTACCCCTTGATTTATTCGATTAAATACATAGTCTCCGCCTTCATCTATAACTCGCTCAAAGATAAAAGCACTAGTAATGATAGTCAGAGCAAATGTAGAAGTCCGACGAAAAAGTGTATTGTACAGTTGGCTGATGAAAGACATATTCACAACGAACACGAGACTTCTCTGAATTGCGTAAACGAAATGGTAGATCGGTAACTTATAAAAGTATACAATAAATAAACGAAACGAAGAAATAACATTTAAGAAAACAAAAATCAGAGTTAATTTAAGAAAAAAAATCAGAGTTAATTTAAGAAAATATTTTCAAAACCACACATTGTTACAAGTTTCATATTGTTTAAGGTTTACAGTATATTAAGTTTTAAAATTTATTTGTGTAAATAGCCACCAAAATTTTAAAATATAGTTATTTAGATTATTTCGTTTTGGAAGCAGATCCTCTTTTTCAACAATCTCAAATGTCACGTTCGAAATGTTCTCTTATGCAAGGTCACACAGTAAGGTACCAATTGTATATATTGATAAGAACACCTTACTAATACTGCAGTCTATTTTTTTTAAAACGCTTAAAAAATATTACATATTTTTACCTTTGCGTTGCGCTGTTTGTACTACAGGTTACAACTAAATTCAATTCATAAATTAGTTTTCATGTAAATTTAAATATTTTGAAATTAAAAATGTAACAATTTGAAATTGTTTATAAATTTATTGTAAAATTATAAGTTACATTAATTTTAGTTTACCAATCAATAAATTTATAATTGCAACAACAATAAACCCTAAATTTGTTAGTATAGAATTATTTTTTATGTTTTACTACATAGGCATTTTACCTTGTATACCAGCCCACTGTTTTTTTAAATATAGAGTGATCAAGTGTATCCAATCTTAGGATAGATACTGATATAAAATGAGGTTTGTTACTTATTTTTGTTTTAGAGAACAATAAAGTTATTGAAAACAAACATATAAAATTCAATCAGAAACTATTTGTATATAGAATTTTGTAATTTCTGTTTGAATTTCTCGGACTAGTCATTAATTACACATTTGTGGATTATTGCCCTCATATTTTGTTTCAGCCATTGTGCTCTGTGGCCGTCATCAGATCTATGTTAATCCAGGTAATCTACAAAGAATCTTAAACTGAACCCTTTATTTAATCTATAGACTGTTCTTGTTTCACAGCCCATGTCTCAGGATATTTCATTTAGTTCTTATAATTACTACTGCCCAGTTATTGCTTACCCTGTTTCCACTGAGTCTAAGTACACACTACCCAGTCCAGGTTCAACTCAAAATTACCAAATTCACAAGCCAACACTTTGCAAGTTACCATGTCAGTTTCTGGCAGTTCAACAGAGAAATGTCACATTTATTCTAGACCTAAATTTCTCTTGCCTTTCAAGGTTTAATCACATCACTGACGAAATTTATGATCCAGTCAAATATCAAGTAAATGCTTAATGTACTTCACTTTTTCATAGCTGTTAATGTGTAATCTGGTTTACTGCTTGAAGAAACTATTGTCACATTCAAGTTCTGTAAATACAGAGATAATGTGTTTTCTTTCAAATGTAATACACATGATTTTGTCTGTTTTCACACATGGACATAAGTTTTACTATATTGAAAGTATAGTAATGCTATAGTGAAATGGTAAGATACATTTATCTCTACAAGCCATTGCAATAATTGGTGATTCTTGACATGATAAGCATTTAACTGTTTTGTGTGTATAGTAAGACAAGGAATTAAAGAAGAAAGGGGGGATAAAGAAAGATAAACTGAACAGGGACAAGACTGGTATTATTTGCCAGTCAAACAGTGGGTAACTATTGTATGCAGAAGATGTGTATATAGAAGAACTGGACGAATGTATAATTCATAGTATTTATATGTTCTTGGAGGGATCACAGGAACACTCAGTGTTATTCTGTGGTGCCTTCTGATTGGCCAAAAAAGCTCATCATTACATTTGTGCAGCAGTCAGTTAGTCAGCAAGTCTGTATTACATCTCACCAACTGTTCTATTTTTAGCCATAATGAAAAGGATCATGAATTATGATGAGATCTGAATTTTATTTAGCATATAATATTACCTAACAGCAAGTTATGTAATATCAGGTAACTTCTTTGACGTTTTTTTTTACTGCATATTGACATGTGTAATGAATTTTCTATCGTCTTCTTTTTGTTGGTCCATCAAGTTTTTTATTTATTTAATTCCTGAGGTTACTTTATTTAAAGGTATTATTTTACATGTACTTGTAGTGGGATGGAGTTAAGAATGTGGTTGCTAATTGTACTGGTTATGGCTGAGAATTTTCAAATAAATGAATTCAACACATGGAGGATATGCATATCCAGAACAACATAGTTCATAAAAGAAGAAGAAAGTAAAGTTATATTTACATGTATACAGATAGACAAAGGGAAAAAGAAAGAAAGAACATTTGTGAGATTATTGGTAGTGTGTGTATGTATGCGTGTGCCATGTGGTTTCATTGAAATTAAGAAGTTGGTTTGCCCAAGGAGTATCTCCTCTGAGGGAACGTGTCATGTCTTGTTACTACTTTCTGCAGATGGGAAAGCAAGAAAGCAAAAGAGTGTTTATGCCCTTTTCTTTTATACCACTTATTATCATGCCACCTAGTAGACTTTAAGCGAAGTTCCCTGGCAGACAATATAGTGTAATTACACATTCTATATAATGCATAGAAACTGTTATATGTGCCATTTCTCAATATGCAAACAGAGAAATTGCAGACACAGTGAGTCTGAACATAAGTGTGTCTTACTTTTTTTGGTAGAGAAGCCTTTTGGAGTACACGTCTGTGTGTGTTAAACCAGTTGTTGTTTGAGGTTTAATATGGCTGCTTTTTTTCTGAAAAGTCTCAAATCTGGCACTCAAGCTGTCATCCTTATCTTTCTATTTACCTATCATGACTGTAGTTGGCCTACCTCTTCCTCATGCTTGAGTCCAACTATAATTAAGCACAAAGCATTTTTCCTTAATTCGTGTAGTTATGTGCCTTCTCTGTGTCATTTTCCTTCAGAACGTGAGGTTTATGGCACTCCATAACTTCCTGCCTTTTTAGATCTAAGTAATATTTATTTCCTTACTATCCCTACCAAGTCCTGTTCTGTCATCCATTTATATAAACCTTTTAGGTAGGTTACTTGCTGTTTTCCTTTATCACTCTTGCTTTCAGTATGTCCTGTGAGTGTCAAGTTCTCCAAGTCCTCTTTCTTCATTATGTGTCTCAAAAATTTTAACTGTCTCTTTCTGATTCTAAGTATATATAAGTGTGCTTTCTCTTTCCATTTTCCTTAAAAATTCCTTGTTGCTTACATGCTCTGTCTATGGTATTTGCAGTATATTTCTGTACAACCACAACTCCTTTACTACTGTGAAGAAATTGTCCAGCATTTACCGACATATGAGAGAATTGATATTACATAGCTGTTTAGCACTCTCTTCTTTGTTTCTAAAGAAATTTTCCTGTTTCTTAATACTTTGTTTAGTCTTTGGAAGGCATCTTTCACTATTCCAATGTGCCTTCAAATTTCTGTGTCACATTTTCCTAGATAGTTAAATTTCTGTACTTGCTTGATTTTGACATCTCCAATTTGTAGCTTGCATCTTGGACTCTCCTTTTTGCTGACATGGATTCATTCTGTCTTCTTACAATTGATGGTTATTCCTTTCTTTCTGCTTTCTTTTACTACTTTATTTAGGAACTCCTGTAGTTTTCTCTTTGTGTATGCCATCAACATGGTGTTATCTGCATATCTTATGTTATTAACATTGTGCCCACAAATAATAAATCCTAGTAAGACGTCTATTTCTCTTGAGTTTGCTTTTGTTGAAAAGATGCATCCTTGACTTATGCCCATTTCTATTTTTGTGTAGTTATTCAATTCATTTTGTATCCATACACAGGTGATTTGCTCCCAGGATATATTCTGGATTATCCTAATAGTTATGTGACACATACTAGTAATTCTACTTTCTTCCCACTCTCACTAGTTTACTAATTACACATTACATTTTGACCCAAGAAAACATTTTATTATTTAGCATAAACCTTGAGGAAGATAAAACAATATCTATAATTAAGTTAAATTCATTCTATTCCAAGATATATTCAGCCTCATACTTTGCCCAAATTGAGGCACATTGTGAGGTTGGGAGTGTTACTTCTTCAAATGTGCCACGTCCAGTAGCATGCAGAAGTGGGGCAGAGGGTGCAATGACCCCAGGCATCCATATCGAGAGGACAGTCAATCATAGAGTGAAATAAAAATTTAGTTTATATTTAATTTGAATAAAGTGTTTATTTCATGTTTCATCTGTTTTTACATATTTCAAATATCTTCCTTTCTCACATTTCTCAGTACTAGGCCCTATAGGCTCACCTACTTGAGTTTTAAGAGCATACAATCAAGGAGTTGACCCTGGGCATCACCAAATTTTTGCACATCACTGGCCATGTCTCTTCAGGGCACAGATGATCATGGCTTTCTACAATTTCCTATCCTTTGTAGCACTTAGTAAATTTTGTCCTTTTCCTATCTTACCTAAACCCAGTTCTACCAACCATTTACTCAAGCTCACTAGGTAGGTAATGTGCTGTTTTCCTCTGTCCCTTTTGCTTTCAATATATCCTGTGAGTGTTGAATTTTCTAAGCCCTCTTTCCTAATTATGTGCCCTAGAAAATTCAATTATCTCTTTCTGATGCAAAGTATAAATGTCCTTTTTGTTTCCATTTTCTCTAAAACTTTGCCATAGCTCATATGTTCAGGTCCATTCTCAACATCTTCTGTAGAAACACATTTCTGTTTTTTCAATTTTCTTCTTCATCTGTGAGAAGATTGTTTAGCATACACTGCCTTATAGGAAAACTGATATTACATAACAGTTCAGTACTCTTTTTTATTGTTTCTAACAAAATTTTACTATTTCTTAATACTTTGCTTGGCTTTTGGAAGGCATCGTTCACTGTTCCCTAAAGAGAACATTCATTATCTTACCTATTTTTTCTAGCCTTTAGATCTGCAAATCTTTTCATGACACTTTCTACACCTATCTTCTTTACAAGATCATTTTCTATTGACAAAATAGCCAAAGAATTTAACCTGTCTTGAGTCATGGACAACCACTAGTATGTTTTTATAAGTTTTACTTTTGGATGATCCCAAACACATGACATTGTGGCATGATGATGCTCTCTGCCTTGATGGTATCCTGGGTGACTGCCTGAATTGCCAGTATCTTGAGCCGGCTCTACCTAGCAGTCACAGACTGATAAGTTTGTGTTAGGAGTATTTGTATTACCACACAAAATAGCTCTAGAAGTTAAAGATATTATTGTCTTCTTGCCATCAAACAATCTTTTCACTAAGTTGATACTTTTCTTTCTTCATCAAATGTAACAGTGATTTGTAAATTTTCTATATCTAACAGCAAGAGAGAATTATGCCAGTCTGTTGGGATGATTCATTTCCATCAGAAATGTCTCCTTAACTGTGCCCAAGTAATAAAACCTTTCACAGATTTTTTAATAAATGTTAAAAATTGCAACATAGAATAATTGTCACATATAGAATAAAAAAGAATTGTATTTAGCGGTCGATGCTTTTTCCATTGGTGTGGTTGCTGTGTTGCAGCAAATTGGGTTTCTGGTTCCTTCGATAGTGTTTTCCTTCTCTTTCACTTTCAGTAACCTCTTGCATCAAAGTGGATTTATAATCTTGCTTGGGGTGAATTGATTAAAAAAAAATAAAAAAGATCTGCAACCAGTAAAATCCAATTTCGTTCTTTTCTCGGAAATTGTCACCTACAGAGGCAATACAATGGGATGAAAGCTCTTAGTAACTTATTCAATGGTATTATGTTTCTGTCAGTTAGTGGCGAGACACACCTTTCACATTATATCATGTTATAAACCTTTGTGAGGTGTTTCCAATCAACTTTGGACAGATGTAACCATACAATGCAACTCTCGCCCAAGCTTTCCATCCACTGGTCAATGATTACTCCATGTTGTATTTCATTTCTCAGTCTCATTGAGGTGAACCAAAAGATGGGAAAGAGTCTACTGCACACTCACAAAGTAACAAAATGAAAAACAAATGTCACATCAGGAAATAAGAATGCAAACCCTGTTTCCCATTATATACAGACATTTTTATTCAGAGCTTTGTCCGTTTGCCTAGATGGCTGGTTAAGTGACATCAGACTTCTGCTATGTGGATTTCATACATCGGCTCTTCCCTCTACCATCTCCTCACTCATCTACATGACAGACAAGTGCAAGAGCAGACCAGAACTGACTTTCTGATCCCAAGCATGACTGTTAATATAGACCAGCACTTGGATATACCCTATTACAGATCTTGTCACTTGAGCACCAAAACCCCTCATCCACTCATTTACTATTCCATTCCCTTTTGGTAAAAATGGATGCCATTTAGAAAACTAGACTTCTAAAGGAACCATCTCCTGGCTATAAAACAGAAACACTTGAGATCGAAATAAAACTACATCTTCCTTTTCCGTGTGGTTGTCCATAGCATCACAAAGATATTCCCTGTAGGAGATAAGACATTTGGATTATCAGAGCCAGTTTGGCTCAGACATCTGTTTTATTAAAAGAGTGAACAGTATTTGTGCAGATACTTTGCCTCAGAGGATTAAAAGCCTTCTTTTGGACCCTTGGATGGAATACTTGTCATTTGTTGAGGAACAGATGAAGGATCAACATCTACAATTGTTTATTTTGAATAATTTTTCATCCTTGAAACTGATGAAAATTCATGTTCTTAATGTCAACCTAGAAGTCGTATGTGACACCAGCACAGGTCAACTATGTCTCTTCATTCCTGAGTCTTTATGGTGTGACTTTTTCTTTATACTTCATAACTTATCTCAACTTGTGCTGATGTCTCCATCAAGCTAGCCACAGACAGATTTGTTTGGCTACACATGAAGGCGGATACTTGGTTTAGGACAAAGATCTGTGTCCATTGTTAAAAAGCTAAAGCTGAAAAACACACTCGTGTATCTGGTTCTTTTCTGTCACATAATGAACAGTTTACCTTTGCAAACATTGACATTACCGACTCCCTATGAAAGATATACCTATCTGCTAACAGGCATTAATCTTTTATCTTACTGGTGCAATGTGTTCCACTTGGAGGTTCTCTTTGCATATACTCCAACAGCAAAAAAATTCTGGATGGGTATCCTATTTTGAGATTACACCTGTTGTTACTACAAGTTAGGGTTATTTGTCAGTTAATAAAACATTTGGGCAGTAAGAGAATTTGTATCATTACCTGTCACTCTGGAGCAGATGGCATGGTGGAAAGTTTCCATTGCAGTTTGAAGTCAGCCCTGAAGACAATGTTGAATCAGTCTAATTCACTGGAGCACATTCTCTTTGTTCTTCTAAGTAGAAACAGTAAATAATGAAATTCAACATCTGCTGAGAGTGTGTATGGCAACATTCTCAAACACCCTGAGCAATTTCTTTTCCAGAATCCATTGAAAATCTGTTATATAGGAATAAAGTATCGCTGACAACACTGGAGTTTGAACAGGGATCACCAGAGTGCAAATACAGGTGATCCCATTATTGAATTAAATAGAACACATGACCATGGGGGGAAATGCCTAGGTAGGAAGTAGCATGACATCTAAATGATCACCAGTTCTGTTCTATCCTCCATTACTATACAGTTCACTATTCTCTATACTATTAACTATTTCTACACTATTTCTCTATACTGATTGCTATACGGTTTACTGTTCGGTGGTTACTTTTCAAGCAAGTATTATCAAGCAAGTGCTATTAGTGTGAGTGATATTTGAAGGTGTCAGACACCTGTATTGTTCAACGGCATAACTATAGTTGTGTCTGCTATTACAAAGTCTCTACTACAACGAGCATTACAAAAGTGACAATAAGTATTTGCTGACATAATAAAAGTAGCAACGAGTGTTTGGTGACATCACAAAAAAATCAAGGGTTCCACTTCCTTTGTTGATCATCTGATGACCAGAGGAGCGAACTTGACATACAACCCCTTGTGCTTTCATTATTATACCACTGGTGTTCTATATTTTTTTAATTTAAAAAAAAGAAAAATTGTGTGCTTTTTAAGATAAAAGTAAGCAATCTAGTTAAGTTAATTAATTTTTAAATTTACTAACTGACTTTGAAACACATTGTTAGGGCAAATATTGTATTTTAAAAAATATTTGTTTTTCTACAAATTTTAAATTTGTTGTTTACATTTTTCATCTATAATCGTGGTCCAATGAGTGACAAATGAGTATGCCAATGTTTTAAAAATGCCTATAAACTTTATTTACACAGGAAATTTTTTTTTTTTAATCTGGATTATTTTAATCTGGATTATCTTTACTATAAAACCAAGATTTAACTTCAGAGAAGACATTTAAATGATTTAAAATGAGTTTTTCAGGATTTTTAGGAAGTTTCTGGCCATACCTACCTACTTATTTTATTAAAATTTACTTTAAAGGATTTCTGTGAAAATTTTATTATACGTTATGAATGAATTTCAGTCATTTCAATGTAATTATCTTGAAATTTAGACGACATATTATTGTCAAATATCAACCAATTAATTATTGACTAAAATTTCTTTCATCTTAATTTCAGTTGTTTTTTATTGCATTGATTTCATTTTCTGTGTGGGTTATCACATTTGGCTTTACCAAATGCCTGTTAGGAGGCACTCTTGAAGTCTATAAAAAGGCAATCATATTCTTTCTTTTCCTTTTTTTAACTCTTGCTTCCAGATGGAGTAGGACATTGGTCCGCTGTTAACTTTTGAATTCTCTCACACATGTGTGTATTTGCATATACAGTGTAACCCGGATATAAGAGAGTTGTCGGGACCGGATAAGAAGTCTCTTATATCCGGGTTTCTCTTATATCCGTGTTTGGTCTATTATATATACATTAACACAGGCTCTAATTTGGGACCAGAGAAAATCTATCTTATATCCGGGTTTCTCTTATATCCGGGTTACACTGTACACACACACATGCTTATTTCACACACACACACATACATGTAAACAAGCACATTCTTATAACTATTTTTTTTTTCATTACAATTGTGTACACATGTAATTCCTTTTGTTAATAACATGCATTGTCATTTGTTTTATATTCCCTGTTTTGTGTTTTATTTTTACCTGGACTCATATGAATCTGCCAACAATGTTTATGGGATAAATGTTCCAGGAGCTCATAATTATTTAATGTATACACATCACAACCAAAAATGTGTATACCAATGGTGAATTGTTTCTACCTAAACATACTAGTATTCTGCAACATCTGTTTTTTTGTTGTTGCTTTATTTATTTTTAAATAGTACTTTCAGAGCATGTCATATTTTTATTATATATTTTCTGAAATTATTGAAATAAAGTCAATCCTTTCTTTTATGGAGGGGAGGATTTTAATCGAGATTTACTTTCAATTTCCAATTTTAAAAGTTCGGCTAGTAAATTATACATTTTTGATACATTTTAATAAATAAATCAATCCTGGTAATCAATATTACATTTTTTAAGTTATTACAGTTCAAACTTTAAAGCAGAATGAAAGACATCAGTTGTCACTTTTTTTGTAGATTTGAAGTTGACCGGAACTGGATATTTTTCATAGGGGAATTTTAGGTTTGTCACCGTTTGTTCGACTTTTTCTTGTTTTACAAAAAATAATGGGTAAACGGTATTATTGTGATTTTTGTGATAAATCTTTTGCTGATCTTCCCACCAACAGAAGAAAACATATCAATGGTACTCTTCACCAGCGAATGAGAAAGCAACATTATGATGCCTTTCGTGGTAAGCAATTCTAAATATAATATCTCTAACTCTGTTTTTTTCTGTTTGTTTTCGTAACTGCGTGCGTGGAATGAATTACCACCTGAATCTTGAATGCGTTCTGAAAGTTATTTTAAAACCGAAAAATAACCTCATTTGAAAGTTGGCTGGTTGAGTTTGTTTTTTAGCGGCATATCAACCTCTTTGGGTTGTTTGATGCTGAAATGTAAATATTTTGAACGCAGATAAAAAAAATATATGTTGGTCATCTTTTTGCTATTAATAGATGTTGGTAATTTTTTTTATACTTTCATAGTCTTTTGTTTGGGGGAGGATCACTATTTGCCCATAGCTGAGACCCTAATAGGTGCTACCACCCCGGGTCATGGTGAACCTGGAAAACAACAATTAGGTTGTTTCATTCTCCTCAAATCTTCCAATCTCCTGATCAGTTTGTCATACCCAGGATTTCTTATTTGAAAGAAAATCCAAGTTATAAATTATTATATATTGTTATTGTTCAGTATGTTAAAGAAAAAGATACTGCCAAAATTTTAGCTAAAAAAACTTTGAGAATACATTTAAAATAATTTAAATGCCTCCTTTTTAAGAAAATTTTGTTTTTACTTGAATGTTAATAGCTGTAGTGAAGAAAATGATGGCTTACCTCGTGTCGCATGTATCTGTGTTGGAAAAGAAAGTGTGCACGTGGCTCTTATTTAGAATGTTGTGCAAATTTTTCGTCACACCTGAACCAATCACTGACTTCTTGACCTACATATAAACAGGTGCTGTGACCGGTGAATTGGCTGTGAGTCATTATCCAGCATGAAGGAGAATTTCTTGAGATGAGCAGCTGCTGTATCAAAGTTTATCTCCTCAAAATTCTACAAGCTATTTTGGCATCATGACAGATAGGACATTTGATGTCAAGTTGATACCCAAATTTGATGGCTCATGTGACTGGACAAGCAGTTACTGAATGGATAGAAAAAGTGGAACTAGTTTGTGATCAGTGTGGAATCAAGAGAGTGGCACTGGTAGACACAGGCTGCTTACAGTCACTCGCAATTAAGTCAGCCTCTCAATCGTTTATTGAGAAGGAGGTAGATGTACTTACCATAAATGGTACAGTGTAACCCGGATATAAGAGAGTTGTCGAGACCGGAGAAGAAGTATCTTATATCCGGGTTTGGTCTATTTTGTTTAGGTAAGTATGGCTCTAATTTGGGACCAGAGAAAATCTATCTTATATCCGGGTTGAATTATTTAGTTTGTTATGGGGTTCATCTCCCTCCCCTTTCATCTGTTCATGATTAGATTTTTATGTAATTTTATTATCATTAAATTTTTATGGTATGGGGCGCGTTTTTGTAGGTCTCCCTGGTGAGGATGTGGTATTATGGTGTATGGAGGATTGAATGGTGATGGACGAATTCTTGTGGTGAATGTGTCAATTGTAATGTAGGAATGGGTCGCGAATCTGATTAGCTAGGTATAGGATAGTTAGTTAAGACCAGCCTTACCCTTCCCCCTTTTTCGGCCTTGTGACACAATTTGTATTTTTGCAAATAAATCTTGAGAAAATCTATCTTATATCCGGGTTTCTCTTATATCCGAGTTTCTCTTATATCGGGGTTCTCTTATATCCGGGTTACACTGTAATACCCTCAAATGCTTTGACCAGTTGCTTGGGTTTAACTCTATTAAAAAGCTGGGCGGACTCCAAATAATGGAGTATGGCAATGTATGGTTTCTCAAGCATGCGATATCTCATTGCACTACCATTAAAATAGAAGAACCCGATTTCTGTGCTGATTTTGACCAAAACAAGATGTGGGTCGCATCATGGAAGTGGTTAGGTGGTCAAACCGGAGAATTTGTGAAACAGGATGCACTAGTACCCAATACCAAAAGGTGTCAAGGAAGAATATGACCGTGAGCTGCAGCCATGGATGGATAATGATTGATTGCAGCCTTATCCTGAAAAGGAACTTGATCCTCCAAGAAGTCTAATTCTATTGATGGTGGTGGTGCAGAAAAATAAAAGTAAAGTGCAGTCAATATTAGACTATTGGGAACTAAACGAGTGTTTAGATGCACACATGTGGGCACAGAAACTGAGGGAGTGGCATCAAAAAGGACCTGATGGCTTTCAGGTTGAATGTTGCACCAGCCATTGTGCAGCCAATACTGATGTGTGAACAACACTACCTGACATTGATTGACTACAGCCCCACTCAATTTGCAATATGGTGATGTCTGCTTCAGTATGACTCAAGAAGCATTATTTGACAGATGGAAACTATTTTTTTTTAACAAGGCCCACTATCGAAAATCCTAACCGACAATGACACTGCATTTCACAGTAAGTTCTTTAAAGATTTCTTGGATGACAAACTAGAAAGAATGTGATCATTGAGTAGTTCCTTAATAAGCATATTATCAGCAGCAGCTTGGAGGGTATAAAAACAGGCAAACCCTTAAGTAACTCTCTTTTCCTGTTTTCCTCTTTTTGAAGTGTGTGCCATCAACTTTTCATACCAAAACAAAAAAGGGCTGTGGATGCTTCACACACAAATACACCTACACAGGCATGTCACACCCAAACACATTAACAATTTTTGTTGTGTATTCCATTTATTTCTAGTTAAAAAAAAACTCTTAAACTTTCCTTTTGTTATTTTTGTTAAATAAATGTTATCTTGTATTGCAGATCAATTATCTCTGTTATTTTGTGCATGTACTATTTCACCACCATTATTTCATGTAAAATACACCCATAGAGACCTTATACATTAATTATAGAAGTAGCCAACACACTAAAATGACTTTAGATTTTAGTGAATTTAATATAACTTGTTTCAAGTTTTTAGAATGAAGGGACCAGCATAACAGTTTTAGAGCAATATTCAAAGACTGCATCAAAGTGTGCATGTGGATATATATATATATATATATATATATATATATATATATATATATATATATATATATATATATATATATATATATATAAGCAATGCTACTGGATTTGTGAGGAAAATGAAATAAAACCAATAAATAATAATAAAGAATAAAAAAAATAAATTCATTTTCCCATGATGCAAGTTATAACGCAACTGAAAAGTGTTTCTGGTCACATGTGCAGTTTTATGACCACACTTCCAGAAAGGACAGAATCTCTGTCTTTCCACTTTCCAACAATGTCATTTAGATGTCTTTTAGCAGGCCTACTCATGAAGTAGAGATTTGGCCATCCCAACTCAGTGCAAGGCTGAATTGGGCTCTACCATCTTTACCTGTTCTGATCCTTCCTTCTCATAAATTATTTATGAACCAAAAAAAAAAAAAGGAAAACTGACATACTCAAGAGGCATTTAACTTTGTTTCAATACAGTCAACATAAAGGAATAAACATCCATAGTAGAAACACAAGTTTTTTGTATGCTTCTATCTTATTTGTTTATATACGGAACATGCACCTTCACCTAAAAATGCACACAAAACCCACAACCATGTTAACTTCCATAAGTTATCTAGTTTGCACTTATGGAAGGCATTGTGTTACGAAATATGCTGTCTGGAATCTGAATTGTAATTAAATATTTCCATAAACTATTTTTAGCCTAACGTTAAATTAATTTTATCTTTTTTGGATTAAGATATTCCTCTTTATTGTTTTAGTCTATTTTTCAGCCTTCTTTGGGCATATATCACATTTAATAAACTTCCACGTAATTTTAAACAAAAACCCATATTACAATGAAGGATATTTAATACCACTGGATTGCTATATGTTATCCAGCCTCTTATATAGCAGAGTTAGACAATTTCCCCAACGATAAGGAAAAACCTACAAGCAGCAGAAATTTTGTTTTTACAGAAGGATACTGAAAGTTCCATGGATGGAGCAAGTAAGCAACAAGGAAGTCTTAAAGAAAATTGCAACAGAAAGAACACTTATACTCAGAATCAGGAAAAGGCATTCCTTGGACACATAATGAGACTTAGAAAACTTAATCCTCATGGGGCATATTGAGGCAAGAAATAGGTGAAGGAAGTGAGCCATGTACCTGATGAGCTTGTGTGAATGAGTGATGGAACGGAGGTCAAGGGCCTTAGTAAAAGGAGAAAAACTGCTAAGAGCCATATGAGATAGAAAGTTGTGGAGAGCCATGATCTCCTGCTGGGAGATGATACATAAAAGAAGAAATGCCCTCATTCCTTATATTGTTTCATCCAGCATCCTTGTTGATTTGAACTCAATTTTTTTTATTTTAGTTATCACTCAGTTGTATAGAACAATACTAATTTCTCCTTTATGACTCTAGTTCTTAAAACTATTCATATTCTTTAGTGTGTGTAAGGGAGTTATAACTCAGAGTAAATAATTTTAACCCTCCCCTAACAGTTATATATACAAAAGTACTTGTAAAAATGAGAAACAGCAAGACGAGTTTTATTTATTATCTGGTTGTTATGTGGTGTTTGGTTTGTTTTACGGCATATCAACCTCAATGGGTCATTTAATGCCGACAACTTTTTTTTCCTTGTAATATTTTTGTTTTGTCAAAAATCTATTTCTGTTAATATTTTTTTCCTCAAAAATGTATAGCTGGTAATATTATTTTTTCAAAAACGTATAGCTGGGACCCTAACAGGTGCTACCACTCCGGGTCAGTGTGGACCTGGTAACGCCAGCAATTAAGAGGTGGTTCCATGCTCCTCAAAACCTCCTGATCAGAGGCCTTGCTGTTGGATGTAGTTTATCGTCTTACCCTGGACGCGGATGTAGTTTATCATCATACCCAGGCTGGTTATGTGGTGTTGGAGACACAAGAAACAGTAATCAGTTAAGTGCCATGCGTGGTACATGCTTAAGCAATCATGTATCTTTTGATACATGACTAACGAGGCAGAATTTTTCCCACAATAGGTTGTCATTTCTTTCTGCAGTAGACCAGTTGCCATCCAAGGCTATAGAACCCATTCTGTCCTGCTATTTATCCATAACTGGGGGTGGAGAAGAAGAGGATTCATACCTTTCCCAAGGGTATTAGCATGTAAGTGAATGTAATGGATTTGAGACGGTAATACTGAGTAAAATTGTGAGTTTGGAGACCAATGTAGAACAAATATGGATCAGAATCCGACAGAATGATAAGATAAAGAATAAGTAAAGTGTATGCAGTCTTTCTCATAAGTTTTTTTTTTTTTTTATCGATGTGTATAATAAGCATCCAGATAATTTAGTCAGAAAAGTGTCGGGGGGGGGGGTTTCTTACCTTGGAATTTTTGTTGAGTGCTAAGTAATAAGTGTTACTATTATGGCCTGAAAAGAGAAAAGGAGCCAAAATTTTCATTGACGCGTGTTGACGGCCTGTCTGATAGTGAGAATGTCATGTATTTGTGCATGTAGAGAAGAAAAGTGGAGACAATTCTTATTGGTTTAGAATGAACGAATTAATGATTGAGCTCAAGACTCAAGAGATCAAAGCAAACTGATAATAGAAATCAATGTCTTTAGCCACTAAGCCATTGCATAAGAAATTATGAAAGTAAATCAATTTTCACTATTTTTTAAATGGTAATCCAATTTCTTGACAATTCTTATATCTCTACTTAAAATTTCTTCTTTTTTTAAAATTAGGATCTTATGAACATTCTGCTATGGTTCATGTGTGTAATAGCCTGTGACCATGTATTCTTCAGTTTTCATGCTGAGAATAGTAGTGATTTTCCAAGCATAGCTTAGATGTGGCACAAGGCTGAAAGTAGGGGGTACCCAGTGAGGATCAAACTCACTACTCAGTTATAATTGGTCTAGTGAGAAGCTTGCTAACCCTTACACCACGTCAAAGTGCACTATGCTGAGAATAGTATATGTAATATGCTGTCTGCTTTTCTAAAATGAAGGAAGGAACAGTGAAAAGTAGATGGCCTCTAAGAGAAAATAATGAAAGAATTGTCTTACATTTCTTTCACAGAGATTCCACCTTTGTAGCATCTTCTTTTTCTTCAATGTTCTGTGTAGTTGGTCAATATTGTTCACCACAATTTTTTGTCCTTTGTAGCTCGTAATGATTTTTTTATCTTTTTGTCATCTCTCCTAAACCTTGTTCCATCATCCATTTACTCACTAGGTAAGTTATGCATTGTTTTCCTCTATCTCTCTTGCCTTCAATATTTTCTGTATCAAATTTTCCAAGCCCCTTTTCCTTTATTATGTACCCTAGAAACTTCAACTATCTCTCCCTGATATTAAGTATAAGTGTCCTTTTTATTTCATTTTCTCTAAAAGTTCATCATTGCTCACATGTTCAGTCTGTGATATTCTCAGCATCCTTCTGTAGAACCACACTTTTGTTGCTTTATATCTGAAGAAATTGTCCAGCATTCACTGGCAAAAAGAAGAACTGATATTATGTGACAGTTCAGTACATCTCTCTTTGTTTCCAAATCTTTCTGCTTAATATTTTAAGAAAGCATCTTTTGCTATAAAAATGAAATTTTTAGTTTAATAAATCAACATATTATGTTTTATTATTTCACAACCTGAAATATATAAGATATTTCAAGCAATAAATATACATGCGTTGTTTTCTTTCTTTTTTTTTTCAGCTGCTTTTGAGAAATGTAAAAAAATGGAAATGAAAAGTTGGGTAGTTTAATAAGAGGGGGGGCAAAGAGAGAGAAATGAATTGTAAATGTGCACGGGAATAAAGAAAAGTGAAGACAAAAGATGATTTAAAATGGTGAATTTTTCTTCAGTTAATTAATGCATTTCAACATTGGGAAACTTATGAACATGCAATAATTGAAAATTACAAAGAAGAGAATCACGATTTATTGGAAAATGAAGGTAGAAGAAAAGACACCTAACAAAGAATATATTTTTCTAAACTTTTCTCCTTAAAATTGTACTTTCAATACTACTAATGATTTGTGTTTCTCTATAAACTTCCAATATCATTTTTAAAATAACAGTGGCATTTCTACAGGCACTGCTAGTTTTAGTAAATATCAGGTGACTCAATATTGTTTTATTTCTTATACTCTGGTATTAATTATTGGTTTCTAAAAAAAATCCATTACTAATTATATGTTTCTACTTTTTAAACGTCTACGTTTATTTTATTTTTTATTTCAATTGTTTTTCATTCTCAATATAATTAATATACACAAGTAGAACAAATCTTGCTGTTTTTTTAAGAGTTACTTCCCTTTATTAAAATTTATTAGTCGGACTATGGAAAGCTACTTAGTTTGTCAAGTTCAGTTCACATTACTCATTTTTGACAAGTTTGTTTCATTGTTGTTTTTATCACAATGCTTAGGTAATTTTACATTCTATAATTTTTTTTTTCAAATAATCAGTATGGATTGGAAATAAATCTGTAGTATTTAAAGAGATTTGAAATTTCGTCCTAAGCATTAGGAGCCTGTTTAACACAGATATGTTCAAATCATATCATAAGCTACTTATTAATTTCCAATTCATGCAGCTTACCTAAAAAAATGAAAACTAAAGAATGTGAATATGACTTGTATGAGTTTAAATATAAAAAAATAAAAAATGAAAATGTTTAATCTATTCCAACGATATATCCATTGTCTTTGAAAATACTCTGCAAACAGTAATTATTATTGTATATATTTCTGCAGGATTTGGTGATATTTTATGTTTTTTCATACATACTCAGGAATCAATGTAAGGGGGTGGAATAAATTTCTACTTTTTGATGCAAAACCATTGATTCTTTGCTTATTTCTAATGGTAAACTAACTCAATTATTTAATGATCAAATCTTAGATTAAAAAGTAATAATAAAGCACCACAAAAAAGCAGAAAAATTCTAGTGGAAGAATTTTGGAGAGTTTGCTATATGAACTATATTGCTACCATCTGAGGATCATTTCATAATATAAATGTACTTGACTTTTTATCACCAGCATTCAAAAAATAATATCTGTTAATAAGTCCATAGCTCAGTGATGAAAAATAGCATTTTACACAAAAAATTTTTGTATTTCAATATAATCCTTTTCCTTGTCAATGCAATGAATTTTAATAATGTACATTGAATATTGTGAAGTGAAAATTTCATATTAAAATTCAGCTAATAATTATATACCTGGTTGCAATCTTATTGATCTCTCTCTCTCTCTCTCTCTCTCTCTCTCTCTCTCTCTATATATATATATATATATATATATATATATATATATATATATATATATATATTTTTTAATAAATACACATATACCTATGTTTGGTGTGTGACTAAAGTTTTGTTGGTTACCCAACTCATCAGGCACAAGATATAGCTTATTGTTTATTTAAAAATGTATACAGATGCTCATAGGATGGACACTGATTCATAGTTCAAAATTAAAATATTACAAAAATAGTACTATCTTAATTTTGAACTATGAATCAACATCCATCCCATGAGCATCTGTATACTTTTTGAGTAAACAATAAGCTATATCTTGTGCCCGATGACTTGGGTAACCAACAAAACTTTAGTCGCACACCAAATGTAGGTATATATGTATTTATTAATATATATTTATTTGCTCTGTCTAATCATATTGAGCATTATTATGTCTATGCCTCTTGGCTACATTTGGTAATTACTTATTTGCTTACCAATGTATGCACACCAGCACTTGTGTATATGATTGCTAATATCTAGTTATTTCATTTACCTAACCCTATATATATATATATATATATATATATATATATATATATATATATATATACACACACACACACACACACACACACACAAATGAAGAGAAAGTACAAACAGATTTAGAATCCACAGTTCTTTACCATTTACTTTTTTAAAGAAGTGCTCAATACAATGATATTTAAAGATCAAGTAGGAAAACCTTTATAAATTTGACATGTTTCATTAATTAACCTTTTCAAAAATTTTTGTTGTTTTAATTTTTAAATTCTGTATATATTATATAAAAGTGGACATTGAGGTCAACACCCAGCAGCGATAGTCCGTTTCATGCTTAAATGCAATCTTCAGGCTATGAGCATTGAGCTTTGGCCTGACTATATTGGTGCATTATGGGTAGGTCTATTGTATTATTATAAAGGTTATTGGGTGGGCTGTAATGGTTACATTTAAAATTATTCTAGTGGATGTTGAGTAGAAATAAATATTTGTAGTTAACTGTTTACTATTTACTTAATTTGTTTACTTATTTATTGAATTGGGTTATTTTGCTTATTTATTTTATTTTTTATTTTCATTCATTTTTAGTTTTCAATTTTTAAGTAATGTAGTAAAAATTTGTTTTTGTGTCTGCATTTTGAGACAAGTTTTGATCATTTATTTAGTAATTTTTGTTAGTCTGGATAGGTAATTACAGCTGTTTTCTCCTTCAGACAGAATTTACAGTTTTGGGAGTTATTGTTGTAGGCTGATGCTGTTTTCCTTATTTTCCATGATATTTTTAGCATGATTTGTTTTTACTTTCCCATATATGTTTAGAAAGTGTTGTACTGTTTGTGTATTTACTATTTGTAAAGGATGTTTTGTGTGCATAGTTTCTTTGTTTCCAGGATCCTTTAGTTAGTCCTATGTATATTTTTTCTTCATTATCTGCTGATTTTACAGTGGCTTAGTATATTGTTCTGCAAGCAATTGGTGTTTCAGGGACAATCGTTATTTGGTCTGCAGTTACTTGAAAGTTTGATTTGTTCGGGTGGTTTGTTGATTGTTTTCCTGTTGCACTGTTTGTAGTTGAATTTTACTGTGTTTTTGTTGAATATCTTGTGGAGATGCTTTATATATATATATATATATATATATACACACACACACACTAAAGAACCCAACAATGTTCGTATGACCAACAGACAACTTGCCAAACAACCCACCTTAAACAATAAAAAATTTTTAAAAATCTGAAAAGGAAAGAAAAAAAAAGATCAAAAGGCAAACACCTACTCACACAGTAATGTGCTCAATGCCTAGAACATCGAGACAGCAAACACACACACACACACATATATATATATATATATATAGTTCTGCACTCTCTTCTGTTTTTCATTTTTCACAACATTTATTTGTGTCTACCTAAAAATTTTGATTAAAATTAATCACAATAGTGTTCCATATTAAGAGTTTGATAGCAGGAAACTGAAATAAGCTTTTAATAGTTAAAGAATTTATACCTACTTCAAAGATGTATATGGTAACAAAAGCATTAAAGCAGATATAATTTTGATTTTATTTTTTCATGTGACACAATGGAGCCTAGCCATGACTTAAAAGGCCAATGATGTAAAATGGACTGTGAATTATTTCATTAGAATCTGAAGGCTCTGGTGTTTATAACCAGTAATAATGCCTAAAAGTAAATTTTGGAAGACCAGAAGTAGTAGATAGGAATTAGCAAATTAAAATTTTTGGAATCAAGTGCCATTTAGACAGAAGTTAGGGAATTCCGGTCATAGACTTATATATGCAGGGTGACCAGGGTGTTGCGTGCCCCACATGATGTTGTGATGGGCAATGGTGTTTGTAGAAGAAAGTCAGAGTCCTTGATGACCAAAAGGAAGATCTGGTCTGTCATGAGAGAAGAAAAAAGTAAGAATAAAAATGTCTTGAAATGTCACTAACGTACATCCTGCCCAGAGTGTGCCAAGTGAACCAATGAATAAATAATCACATACATTATAAAGAGGATTTACGTTTTTGTTTCTTACTGTGGTGTTATTTTACCTTCCATTCCCTTGTGAACATACAACTGGCTTTTTTCAGTTTTTGTTCAAACTGATGCATACTGGAATCAAAACACAATTTAGAGTGATTTGTACAGTCAGTGAAGAACTGTGTGAAGGCGTTGTCTCTATGTTTATATTTGCACTAATGGCATTGATTGTGTCTTGGTTATTTGGGAATGAAGCATAACACATTTCCTCATGATTTTTTATTTTATTGTTTTCTTGATTCAAATTTTTCCACACCACCTTAAAAGAAACAGTTTTGTTTAATTTTGGATAATGAGAAATTTATATACATGAAATTTGAAGAATATGCCTATATTAACCCAATTCTTTATCCTTGATTGATTCCTTTTGTATGGCTTATCAATCCTTTGTATGTTATTTAAAGTCAGGGAATATTTTTAGATTAAAATAATTTTTTTAAAGATAATAATGACTTTAGTGATACAAGTATTACTAATTAACTCATAAATGGAGGTGAAGAGGTGGATTTGTACTTTTTCCAAAGGTATTTGAGAGTAAGTGAATATAACGAAACCAGCTGGAATTGGAACTCTGCTCTCTGATTATAATTTCTGAGTAATTATACATTACACCTGCAGCAAGGTACTTACTTACAACACCTGATATTCTCAAGTGGTCATCCATCTATGTACTGACCAGGCTCAACATTGCTTAACTTTGCTGATTGTACGGGAACTGGTATTTCAACATGATATGACCATAAGTCTGGTTATTCATGTCGATCAGATTAAAGTGGAAAGAAAGTGTTGAAAGTTGTTCAAACAAATAAATAACAATATTAGACCTGTCTGCAATTTGACAAGTTACTGAAAACTTACTATTGTAGCAAAATCATGGAAATATGAAATTTTTTTAATGAACAACTGATTAATAAGCAACTGTACTCAAATTTGACTAAATCTTAAGCAACTCCATGACAGATTTCAGTGTAGATTAAACAACTCAAAAGAGCAAAATATAAAAATAAGAAAAGCATAAAAATACGCAAAATGATTTGCTGCTAAATACATTATTTTATACTGTATTCAAGAATTCTGTCAATTCTGTGGCTTGCGACCATGTCATGTTGAAACACCATTTCCTTTACGATCACTGAAGTTAAGCAAAGTCGAGCCTTGTCAATACCTAGATGAGTGACCACTTGGGAATGCCAGGTGCTGTAGACCTGGATGTGCAGGTTGTGTAATGGATAATAGCTCAGAATTGTTAATTGGAGAATCAAGTTCCAATTCCCATTGAGTTCCATTATATTCACTTATGTGCAAATACCCTTGGGAAAAGGTATGAATCCACCTCTTCTCCTCAGCTATTAGTAAGACTAGTATCACTAAACCCTTATTATCTCCAAAAAAATAAAATTACATGCAAAATATTTAGATTTCAGCATTAAATAACCCATAAAAGTTAATAAGTCAATAAAAAATCCAACCAAATCTACCTACCAGTTTAATTACATTGAAATGTTTTTCTTTTCTGTTTATTATATCTAATCATAAAAATTTAAGCAACCATTTAAATAACTTAAGTACAAATTCTTGCACAAAATATACACGAAGCTGAGTATTGGTCAAAATCCAAAGTTGCTTATATAAAAATTAAAACTGAACTACTGTACTTGATGAAAAAATGTTTTATCTTATTTGTTAACATTAATTCATAACTTTTATTATTACAGATGCAGAAAGTATTTTAGCAGAAGAGGCCCAAAAGATTCCCTGTAAACAATTACTGAGAACAGGTAACTTTTTGATATATTTTTCTGCCTCATCTTTTCAATAAATAACCAATAACTAGTTTATTTATGTTATCAAAAATGTTAATTTTTATTAAAAAAATACACTTGTCATATTATATATACATATACATACATATACATACACACACATATATATATATATATATATATATATATATATATATACACACACACACACACACACACACACACACACACACACACACACACACAGGGTGGCAATAAAGTCACTATATAATTACTTACAATAACAATTAAGACAGAAATTAATCAACAGTCCAGAAATTTATTATTAAAATGGTTCTGGTTAATAACAATAAAATGCTATAGTAAATTAATTACCAATACTGTACAAACTGCAAGTCATCTGCTTCAATGCTTTGCTTTTTTATTATAAGTAACTGTATAGTGACTTTATTGCCACCCTGTATGTATAGGAGAGAGAGAGAGAGAGAGATTTTGAGGATTATGATATATATATATATAGAGAGAGAGAGAGAGTGAGAGAGAGAGAGTTTATATATCAAACTCATGATGGATAATTGAATGAAAAAATGGAAAAAATCCTGTGTTTTGGCTTCAAAAAAGTGCTTCTCCAGATTAATAATGTTTTATTGATGTAATCCTAAAATTAAAGTTAATCCCCCCTGCATCTTCAGCATTACTCTTGATGTATAATTATAATTGACATTTGTTGTATTTTGTTCCTTCCCACTACATAGGAACCCATCAATAAAACATTATTTAATTTGAAGAAATCCATTTTGAAAGATGAAAATCATCAGTTGGGACTTTTTCCATTCTGTCATTCTATTACCCATATAGATATTTACTTTCGTCAGAGTTTTTTTTTTAAGATTCTATCACAATAGAAAGAAAATCTTAAAACTTTTTAATCTAACTATATAATAAGTGTAATTATATATTTTATATTATTTGTATATTTTTAATTGAAGTTATCTTCCTTGCACTGGCGACACCAGGTGGCAGTGTTCTTGTTATGACAATTTCACTGATCAAATGAATCATCTAGAAAAGACCAAAAACAATTAAAAAGGTATCAGATGATATTGGTTTATGAATGTGTTATAGTGAAAGACACCTTGTTTAGGTAATAGACTCTCCCACCTATTATAAGTAGGAGTCAGGGGTAGTCGAGGAGGAGTAGTGTTCAGCGACCACAACTCGATTACTCTGCGTAACACTTTATTACAAGTTCCTAACGTTTCTGTACGTTTAACCTATTTAGGACGCATTTAGTCCGACTACAAGTTCTATTGTGGAAATAACTCCACAACAGAATGCACAAATGGGTAAACTATAATTACTTGAAAGATATATTTAAAGATTTACATGTGAAAACCTAGAAAGCGTAACACGGCTATGCCTCACTGAACAATTTACCCGTTTGACAACACTCCTGGACTAACAACCAGCTTTAAAATCACGTGAAACTAAAAACAAAATAAATATAAAATCCAACCAATGCATAAGTACCACAAAAATACATGCATTGAAAGGAAAAACAAACAACACTGCTCCACTTTTTTAAAAAATTTTTACCAAAAATCAAGGAATTATCTGATTTAAAAATATTTTACTACTTTTATACTGAATAGATTAATGAATAATACAACAGTGACAATGAAGCTATTTGAAACTGGTTGAAACAAATCTATTATAAGCATAGTATGCCTGAAATAGCAGTCAATTACAACTTGTTTAGCAACCCGGTCATTGGAACAGAACTCAGTTATTAAATGAGAATTGTAATAATAAAGATTTAACAAAATATGTCTTCAATTTTGATGGCATGAATGAACTAGTATTAATATAAAATTCTACTGGAAATAAGGTGGGAGGGTATCAGTTTTCTCTTGTTATTCAGTAATAGACTCATCTCCCAGAATTACTATGTTATTAATATAATAATTGGAAAATACATTTATAAACTTACATGTAAAACACTTTTGACTTAACAGAATATACCTTCATTTTCGATGGCATGGGTAAACTAGTTTTTATAATGAATTTAAAACATAATAAACTTATAGTAATGACAAAAGTATGCAGGTGTAAGCTTTAAGAAAGCTTTACTCAACTGAGAAGACAAGGTTCTCATATAGTGTCCTTTTATAGTCCCAGTAAACAGAAATAGCTCTCTCAAAGAGGAGAGTAACAAAACAAGGGGAGACCACTCTTGATTATTCATAACACTTATAATTTTAATTTCCTATGAAAAATAACATAAGTTATATGGCCTTTGTTTTTGATAGAATTAAGTTTAAATTTTTTAATCTTTTTATTTTGCACTTTACTGACGTCCTTTATTCTCTGAAACTGCTTCTTCTTTTATTTCCTCAGCAAATTAAGTCAAACTGGTGTTATCTTATCACTTATGATTGTCTGCACAATGTTTCAGAAAAATTTCTCAATTATTAGATTGAGTCATAAGTAATTTCCGTTTTTGGAGAACCAATTCTAATGATGAACACATCATTCTAATCTACCGTTCATTAAATGTATCATAATAGGTGATGAAAAATGGGTTACATCTCACAATGTTTAATATAAAAGGCAGTGAATTGACAAGGATAAATCTCCACAACTGCCACCTAAATTCTAGTTCCATGGAAGAAAGGTAATGTTGTGCATGTGATGGAATCATTAAAGTATTATTCATTTAGCGTTCTTAAAACACAATGAAACAGTAAATGCACATTTATACGTCCAGCAGCTGCAATGTGTCCATAAACATTTGGTCAAAGGTACTCTGTTGTTGTAACCTAGGGAAGGTTACTGAATAGAATAATCAAACGAAGGTTGGTAATGAACGATAATATTTAGGACAAGCACAACACATATAAGATTTGCCAGCAGCGTGTAGAAGAAGTAGTCAACTGCTAGAAGTGAGTCAAGTGAATTCCACAATGAATCTCCAACTGAAAGATATCTACCAACTGCTCCACACAGATGTGGCACAAGGCTGAATTTAATGTGGGGTATCCGAGCCCGTAGGCTCAGCCGTAAAATTCCCCGTAGACCCTATATAAAACGGGGATGAGTAGCTGTTTCCCGGGGACGAGTAGCTGTTGCCCTTTGACATAGCCTCGTCTGGGGATCCTCTCTGCCCGGAGGCAGAGAGTTTGACCAGCACAGCTGGAGACAAATCTCCAACTGCAGCCCCATACACAGTATTTACTACTGTATTTATGTGAATGGGGATACACCCATTATCGTCCATAGGTATGCTACAACAGTTGTTTTCCTCCATGATAATGCAAGAAAAATCCAAAGATTTTGGAAATTTGTTGCTTTGTTCTATTCCATCCACCATATTCACATGACCTTGTACCAACTGATTATTACGTTTTTCCTTTGATTCAAAACACTTTGATGGGAAAAACTTTCTCTCATGAAAACCAGATTCAAGAATTGGTAATAAAATTTTTTCACCTTTGGAATTTTATTTAAAGAGGTTCCTGATAAGTAACAACAAGCTATTGCAAAAGAACAGTGAACATATAATTGAATAAAATGTAATTGTACCTTATTTTTTTAAAGAATAAAGTTGACAAACAAAAATGGATATTATTTATGACTTAAACTAATAATGTTAATGACCCTTTGTAAAATGGTGGACCAGGAAGCAATGGTAAAGATTAATCTTCATGTCCACAAAAAAAACAGTGTGTCAAAAGACAGTTATTCCTTTTACACCACTATTACTGTATACTTCTTTAATTTCCTCAGCAATGTTTATCATTTTAAAAAGCAAAGATTGGAATTTTAATAAAACCGAAATCTAATAAAGTGGATTTATACATTTTTTTTTCTTGAGATGTTAAACACTATTTATTTCATAGATATCATTATAAATTTTATTTTTAATTCTAACAATTTTGGATTTTGATGTAAATTGATTTCACAGCCAAATTCAGAAATTATTCATTAACACTTAACATTTTACTAGTATCAAGGCTGAAAATTTGGTAATTCATGCCCACAAAAAGATGGACAGTTGTTCCCTTGACAACAAAAATATTAAACTCTATTTATTAGATTTCTTATTTACGAGAATAATTTTATATTGCTTATTTACGAGAATAATTTTATATTTACAAGATTATAAAAATATGTGAAATATTTTTTATTTACCATGAAATCTTTTTTATTCATAAATTTATAAAAATGTCTGTGAACAAGAAAATTTGAATAAACATATAACGACAAGTAACTGTAATTCTAAATTTTGAAAAAAAAAATAATACATAAATATAATACATAAATAGCATGTAATATCTTTTTTTGCCAATTCTCAAGAACAAAGAGAATGTATAAATGTGTACCTTTTTGAGGTTTTATTGAGATTCTAATCATCCCTATTTAAAATTGCTGAGGGAGTCAAAAGTATATACAGTAAGGAATAACCATCCTTTTAACACACCGTTTTTTTTGTAGGTTAAATATTGCTAAACTTCTAAGGTGCAGAATGAATCTTTGTCACTTTAATTGGTGATTGCGGATCATTATTTGTAATTAACAGTTGCATTACAAAAAAATCTTTTAACGAAAGGTTTAAGAGTTATCTCCCTTTAGTTGCCCTTTTTTTTATCTCTCTTCCATTTATTGATTAGAAAAGAGAATAAGGAAGAAAATGAACACAGAGTAATACTTATATATTCAATAAGAATATTTAAAAGCAAGAGGATTAATGGAATTGATTCAAGCAACAAAATACTAATGAAGTTTTTACAAAAGACTGGATCATAAAATAGGTAACAAATTTAAAATAAAAAGGTTAAAATAGCTGTCACTATCCATCGTGTAAGACAAAACAAACTGGCCAAAAGATGGTTAAGACTAAAGCATAAAGTGGCCTCAGGGGTGTCCACTGGAAGTATTTGCAGGGACATTTATCCATATGTAACATAGCACTGCAATATTCTGCAACTGTGGACCAGAGAAGCCTCTTTAATCACTGCCAAAGAGTTCAGGCTCCTTGTACCAGTTGGAATGCAGCAACTAAAAAACCTACCAACCGCATACCTTCAAAATGAAAAGTAACTGCCACTGATCAGTCATATCACAAGTTAAGACAGATTCATTATGACCTTCCAAGGAACTGAAAAAACCATGACTTAAATAGGAAGCAAGTGATAAACCTCTACTCCTGTTCAATAGATATGGAAAGAGAATAAGCCAGGTAATAGGCAAAGCTATCTACTCCTATTAAACTGGTTGCAGCAAAAAAAATTGGATGTTTTTATCAAAACACCACTACTAGGGTTGTAGCTAAACAAGGCTCATGGTTCATTTATCATAAGATTGCTTACAAAATTACAACAGTAATACAGGTAATATATTAAATAATAAAAATGCTACAAAGAATACCTCAATGAATATTTCAGCACATTTGCAAAGCATATTAAATAATATTATAGAGTTTTACCAAACAACCAACTGATAAGAAAAATGAATTAGCATATTTGAGCACGTTCAAAAGGAAATTGAACTTGGGATGGGTTGCAACAGGGGTTACCTTTTTCTAACACCACAAGATACTACAAAACCAGAATATTAACTTTAGAACCCGAGTCATGTTCTTAAATAGCTTCATCTCAGATCTAGACTCTCATGTGGATGTCATGCATGACATACGACTCATTCAGAAATAGCTAAACTGTTAGTTATATACAACCATTTTCTCAGATCAATGAATTATTTAAGTCTTAAAGAAGATAATCCTTCATTAAACTTTATAGATTGGTGTTACAAAATCACAAAGAGCTTTGCCAAATAACAAAAACAGAATCACTTGAAGATACCCAGCCGCAACACCAGTAAAATAGTAACACGTGATTAGAATGGGAGATAATGATATAATGAAGATGTTAACTTTTCACACTACCTTAAGTAAAATGTTAAGAAGGAAACTCTCATCAATACTAGAAAGAGCTATAGCAGTTGACTTGAGAAGCCTAATTTAATGAAAAATTGTTTTAAGAGAAAGATTTTATAAATTTCAATTGACACTCACGATAACTATTTGGTCAATGAGTACTGAATGTTTCTTGTATGGAAACAGCAAATTTCACAATTACCATACAAAAAATTTACAAAATGTTGCCAGAACATGAAGATAGGTAATCTTCCATTGTCATTCTTTTAAGATACAAGAGTTTTATCATTCAAAGGACTTCGAAAAATAATCAACTGCAATTTGTTCTGAAAAGCAAATCATTTTTATGCAGATAATGACTAAGACAAATGTCTTGAAAATATTAAAAATGATATAGTTTTACCAAAGCAATTTTTAAAATTGGCACAAGGGACTTATTACTCAAAACATGATGTCAAAGTAAATACATAAAGATATTTCTTTGCATATGCCTTTGTAGTGGACCGGTGGTGGTTTGAATGTGTGAAGAAAAGATGAGTTATCTCTAGGTTAAGGCTTCCGCTGGCCGGTCCAGCTACATAAGAATGTTGGACTTTAATGGAGTCCAAAGAAACAAACAAGACCGATATATATGTACAAAACAAATATATATTAATACGTGAATTACAAATAGATTAAAACACGAGTTACAATACATTGAAGACACGAATGAACGTTACAGTGTCTGTATGGAAAGTTGTGTATCTGTTGTTTTTAGTTGAATGTCCGTATGGGGTGAATTTTGTCTTAACGTGTTCCCAGAATATGGGAAACGCTGGTTGTGTATAAGAGTTCACATATTGGAAATCTTTAGAGAAAGTTTTTTGTACCTCGCCCCACGTGCGAGGTTGCCGGCCCCAGGAGAGGCAGTTTGGCCGCACGTGTGCGAAGCCGTGAAAAGAGAAAGAGACGAAAGGTCAGCCCGTATTTATACTCCCAGGAGAGAGAGACCCCTGGTGAAGGGTTAAGGAAATGAAGGGGAGCTAACTGCGACACCTTGTATGCCATGTTAGATTTTATTATAAAATTCAATGTTTTCACACTGATATTGATATTTTGGTAAAATTTTCAGTATATACTTATGTTTATATCAGTAATATATTATGTGAATTTTAGTTTATAATACCTATCTATATTAAAAATATTGATAATAACTTTTGGGGGGAGATGTCATATTTTATTATATAAACTAAGTGTAACATAAATTTATTTTTTTCACCCCAAACAAGTCGATAAAGCTACTAAGATGTAAGGGGTTACTAAGTGTTAGATAATATGAGAAAAAAAACCCTTAAAGAGAGAGAATAATAAAAGAATGGGAATTAAAAAAACAGCCAATAATGATTGACATAGCATTTAAATTTTTGAAGATCAAAGTTGACTGGCAAACAAGAAGGTGGGAGAGAGAAGTGCGACAGAAGAAACTGTTAACATAGAACTTACGGTTACATCTAGCCATTTTGACTGTAAAATGATGAGAACTTGCTGCCAATCTAGCGCTTTGCTTAAATTCATAAATATATCTAGATATAAGCTATGGAAACATATATTCAATTAATACAGTATCTTGTATGCCTAAATAAATTATTATTTTACAGATAAAGATAGGCTCTTTGACATTCTGCAATCTTCATCAGTCTTTCACTCATTAATTTATCTTTTCTATTGTTTCAACTTTAATATTATTTGCAGCAATTTTGTGGCTTCCCAAATGTCTTCTTTGATTGTTTTCTATTCTTATATGCATTCCCTGGCCACTTAATTAAATACACATGAACAAACGCTTTTTTATGCCAATTTCTAATCGGTCAATAACATGGTAGCAATTTAATGAATAAACATGGTTAAGGCAACCTGCCAAATATCATTTCAGGCATTAGTATAGAAAAGAAAGGTTATTTAAGTGACTTTGAACACAACATGGCTGTTGGTGCCAGATGGACAGGTTTGAGCATTTCAAAAATTGCTGATCTTTCAGATTGACAAAGAATGGTCAGAAAAAGAAAAAAAATCCTGGTGAGTATCAATTCTGTGGACAGAAAGCTTTCTTGATGAAAGAGATCAGAGGAGAATAACCAGACTGGATCATAGTTCATAGAAAGGCAACAAGAGCTCAAATAACCACTCTTTACAACAGCGATATACATAAAAACATCTCTGAACATACATGTTGAACCTTGAAGCAGATGTGCTACAGCTGTAGAAGACCATACCAGATGCCACTCTTATCAGATAAGAACAATAACTTAAACTATGGTTTGCCAAGGATAAAATATTTAGATACTAGAAGAATGGAAAAACATTGCTTGGTACCAATGAGATCCTTAGTACCAATAAACAATTTTTTAAATGCCACAGCCTACCTACATATTGTGGCTGACCATGGGCCCCAGTTTATGACTATGGTGCAGCCATCCTATGGTGGCCACTTCCAGCAAGACAACAAACCATGCCATAAATCAAAAATTGTGACACATTGGTTCATGGAATACAGCAATGCATTTTCTCCCATAATGTTCTTCACAGTCACTGGATCTGAATCCCATACAGCACCTTTTGGATGTGGTGGAAAGGAAAATTCAAATGGTGGACATGAAGCCAACCATTCTAGAAGAATTGTGGGATGCCATAATAATAAAATTGATCCAAATTACAAAAGATAGTTTCTCAGACACTGTTGAATCCATACCCAAAAGAATTGAGGTGGTTTTAATGTCAAAATGGGTTCCTACCCAGTACTAATAAAGTGACAAGTGAATGTTTATCTCTTTTAATGATGAATCACAATTTTATTATTGGGTTAATATCTGAAGAGGCTAATAGCCATTCTGTTAATTTGATATCTTTGAAATCTTTGTTAGCAAGGTGGGCATCTTTTTTCTGTTTCTAACTTGTTTGTGATGTTTTCATAAAGCCAGTAGTTTGGCTGCTTTCATGTCTTTAACCAATGTTAATATTCTACCTCTTGTCTATATTTCCAACTTACACATTTCTCTATTACTATTGGATTGATATCTGAAGTGGCTGAGAGCCATACTGTTAATTTGCTCTCTTTGAAGCTTTTTTGGCAAGGTGGGCAATAATCAACTTTGCAGAATGTGAAATAGTATTATTGTCTTGTATGAATATATAATCTTTACTTTACAGTGTTTAGGTTATAACTTGTACCTCTCAAAGAACATCTTGTCCAAAATAATAATCTCTGAATTTATCTTGATATTATCATCAATTTTAAAGGGGCCTATAATTTTACTGCCTATAATATGAGTTCAAAAAATTACTCCCCCTCCATGTCATTTTGGTTGACTATTTCCATGAAGGACCCAACCTCTCGTCAAGCCATCAGATCAGTTCAATGTAGCTTTTCGTGTAGTTCTTCATCCACCTTGCATGTTCCTCTTTGTGATGTTTTCTTAAAGCCAGTGATGTGGTTGCTTTCATGTCTTTAACCAATGTTAATATTCTAGATTTTTTCTTTGTTTAAATTTTCAACACATACTTTTACAAATATATTCTTACCTATTACCATTTTAATTTTTCTCAACTCCGTTTTGATAACATTCTTAAATCTATCTACATTTCTTCTTTCTTTATTTTGCCAATATTTTCAATTTCCTTTTTGATTGTTTTTTTAATTTTTTTTATCTCTGTTCACCTTTTCTGCAGCTTTCATCAGTGTGTTCCTATTATTCAATAATTTTACAGTATCTCTTTTCTCTTTTGAGTTTATATCTTTCTCACAAACCATGGCAATCTTTATATATCTGAAATTAAAAAGAATACCTATCAATAACTAGACTATGATATATATCTATTTATAATATGATGAACAACCCTTTAATTTAATCTCACACCATCAAATAAGTTATTGTAAATATTACTAATAAAAGCAAATATTATAAGCTGAAATTCACAGGGTATATGCTTTTATAAATATATCCTGATCTACCGGTCTGCACATTCAAAAAAACTTAATAACGGAAATGTGCTCTCCAGCAAGATTCAAATCTGCATCCCCCTTGTAGAAGGGACCACAGTCTGATCAGATGTGCTTCAGATCACTTACCTATGGAGCACCTCACAGCCAAGTAAGAGATGTGCTTTATGACAAATAATGTTACTTGACTGTAAGGCTCTCCATAGCTCAGTGGTCTAAAGTACACCAGATCAGATGGTGGTTCCTCTTATGAAGAGGGACTTGGTTGAATTTTGCTGGAGCACATTTTCTTTAAGTTTTCTTAAATGCACAGGCCAGTAGACAAAATAAACACTGTTTAAAAAAAACAAAAAACAAAAACAACAAAAAACAGAGTGTTCTATTCAAATGTGGGTATCCACTAAAAATAAAGTTTGAAGTAATAAAAATGCCAAATTAAAAATAAATGTCCATTAATTCTTTTAAAATATATACTGAAAATTTTACCAACATTGCCCGGTTAATGTCAGTTTTTTTTTTTTGAAACATTGATTTGCATGATAAAATCTGACATATTGTTTACCAACAAGCTTTTCTCTTTTTTTTTAATTTTTGTTCAATAATAATTTTTTTCTGATATAAATAGTTTTATAGATGTTAAATTCCAAAAAAATAATTTTATACTGCTTTTTGTACTGCATGTTCAGAATAAACAAATATTATTTTGTAATCATCAAATAGAATTAAAATGGTCTAAAGTTTTCATATTTATCAGATTATAAATTGGACATCTGACTGATTGAGAATTCTTATTGTGATGATAAGATAAACAACTGTAATATTTTTCTGGTATATTCTCCAAAAAATAATATTGTGTTAATTAATAGGTTAACTCATTTTTGCTCACAAAAACATACATATTGAAAAAAGTATACAGTGAGAGGAGGAAACAAATGTTTATACACATAAAATGTTTAATTTATTGTATTTCCAACTAATAAATAAACATACTTTTCATATAATTAGCTGTACACAGATGCATAATAACTAAATATGCATAGAAAACAGAAACAATTTTGATTTAATATAAATAAATCCTATTTATTCATTTTAATGGGTGGAAAAATTATTCGTACACTGCAAATTTCAGATTTTAAAACTTTTAAATTGCTTTAATACTCTAGATTATTCTAGAATGTTCCAATAATGTTATCAGTAGTTATTTTTAGCCTAAAAAATACAAACAGAACATTCTGTAATTGATATCTGTGAAACAAGGTTATCATTATGCCAAGAGGTAAAGGATTAGCAAATTCACAAAAAGAACTGATTGTTAAGCTCTGGAAAGAAGGTAAAAGCTACAAGAAAATTTCAGATAACTTGAATATTCCATTTACTACCATTAGTTCATTCATTGCCAGGTATAAAAACCTAAAACTGTTGAAAACCAAAGAAGAACAGATGCTCTACGGAAGATTTCAAAATGAAAAAAAAGAAAAAGAAATTAATGTGTCAAATTAAACAAAATCCAATGGTTAATCGTCAAGAATTGTAGGATTATTCGCTTTCATTAGGAATCTGTCACTAAAGGGACAATAAGCAATGTAATTCATAGGATCAATCTAAAGTCATGCTCCCCATGGAAAACTCCACTGCTGTTGAAAAGACACAGAGATGCCAGTTTGAAATTCATTCGTGAAAGATAGGGAAAAATCATATTGGGAAAGATTATTATCGACAGATGAAACCAAAATTGAGTTGTTTGGACGTAATTCTAGAAATCATGTATGGAGGAAAGAGGGCGATGCCTTCAAACAAAAGAACACAGTTCCAACAGTGAAATTTGGTGCTGGAAGCATAATGATTTGGGAATGATTTCTGCAAAAGGTACTGGCAACATATCAGTAACAGATGGTGGAATGAATGCTGTAGCATATCAAAGCATTTTTGAAGCAATTTAATGATTTCAGTTGAAATCTTGAACTTCCTCCTGACTGGATCATCCAACAAGATAATGATCCTAAACACACTGCAAAATCTATGAAGAAATGGCCTGCTGAAAATAATGTAAATATCCTGAAATGGCCAAGTCAGTCCCCAGATTTAAACCCAATCAAGAACCTGTGGTGTTATTTGAAAATTCAAATCCAATCAAGAGTTCCAACAAATATCCTGGATCTGAAGACCATATGTGAAGAAGAGTTGAACAAAATACTAACTAAAATTTACAAATCATTAATTGAGAACTACAAAAAGAGGTTGGTTGCTGTAGAAGTGAATAATAGTTATTCTGCAATGTATTAAATGAAGATTATGGATTCTTTTTTGTATTGCACAAATACTTTTTTCACTCATCAAAGAGGATAAATGGGATTTATTTTTATTATATCAATTTTTTTTCTGTTTTCTATGCATATTTAGTTATTATGCATCTGTGTACAGTTCATTATATGAACAGTA
This sequence comes from Acanthosepion esculentum, assembly GCA_964036315.1. NCBI lineage: Eukaryota > Metazoa > Mollusca > Cephalopoda > Sepiida > Sepiidae > Acanthosepion > Acanthosepion esculentum. Next base: position 36,602,016 of record OZ038499.1, read on the forward strand.
TGTTTATTCATTAGTTAGAAATACAATAAATTAAAAATTTGTATATGTACAAATATTTGTCCCCCCCCCCAGTGTAAATCGTGTTAGCAGTGGAGTAGTTTGATTAAAATGTTGCCATAAATGACACTGCTAATTTTAAAAATTCTTAAATTTGAGTACAAGTTCACCTTGCACCATTGATATCTAAAGTATATCAAGATGTTTTTCTTTTTTAATCATTTCACCCCAAGCAAGGCAATAAAGCCAATAAGATGCTAGGGTTAGTGAGTGTTACAGAATATGAAAAAAAAACACTATTAAGGAGAGAGAACAATAAAAGAACAGGAATTAAGAAAACAAAAGATAACAATTGACATTGCATTTAAATTTTTGAAGATCAAAGTTGAATGGTTAGCTTATAACTTGTAACTGTAAAATGATGAGACCTTGACACTGGTCTAGTCCAGCGCTTAAATTCATAAAGTTCAGGTACTGTAGAGTAAAGTTCATTAGAACCATTACCATGAAATAGCTTCTTTTTTTTTCTTACATTTAGAAAGCTTTAAACTAAAATATTAAAACAATAACTCTTGATATTTCAAAACCTGAGACAATACAACATTGGAGTAAAGCTGATTTTATTTATACAATAAGCACATATAATTAATCAAGAAAACCTGTCCATCAGATAATTTTAAAGCATAAAAGTACAAATTCAAAAGACATTTGGGGTATGCAAAATTTTCCATAATTTTTTAAATTAAAATCCATTAATAAAAACTAGTACATTTATTAATTTTCAAGATATTTTCCTTTACTTTCCACAACCTTATGCCAATGTTCCAAATGGCTTTGAATTCTATCTTGATAAAATGACACAATAAAATTAATTTTGATGTGCATTTAGCCTAATGTTGAAAATGGAATAGAAGAGCCAAGTTCAAGTTTCATCCTAGTTTGTTACATTTTCTTACATATTTATAAGTCTACCATTCATCCATGCTTTGAATATTGCTGCCATATATGGTCCAGTGCTACTGCTGTATAGCTAGAGATTCTTGATAAAATCCAAAGAAGAATCTGCAATATTATTGGTCCTGACCTGGTTTCTTGGCTTCAGTCATTTTCCCATCACCGTAATGTAGCTTACCTGTGCCATTTCTATAAATACTTTCATGGTAATTGTTTGGATAAGCTCTTCACTCTGGTACCCAGACTTTATGAATTTAAGTGCAGTACTAGATTGACAAGGTTTCATTAATTTACAGTTGAATTGGCTAGATGTAACTGTAAATTCTTTGCTAACAGTTTCTTTTCTCTCACTTCTGAAACATTCTTTTGGCTTCATGCTTTCGAGCCAACTTTGATCTTCAAAAATTTAAATGCAGTGTCAATTACTATCTACTGTCCTTGATTACTCTTCTATTGTTCTCGCCCCTTTATGATGCTTCTGTTTTTTTTCTTATTCTTTCACACTTAGTAACCTCTTGTGTCTTTGTAGCTCTACTGCCTTGCATGGGGCAGTATGAAAAAAAAGCAAGAATTCATCACTTTTCTCTCTGGCCATGAGCTAAATAGCAGGGTAGACTGTGCTCTCTAGCCTTGGGTGGCAGACAGTATAGGAGAATGACTACTATGAATTCCAAACTGTAGAGAAGGCAACAGGTAACCACATCCCTATCACAATTCACAGATAATTAATACATTGAATCTGTAGAAATTTATACTTGAGTCTATAGATAACTTTTAGACATTTATACTTGAATCTATAGGTAATTTTTAGTCATCTATACTTTAGTCTATATGTAAATTTTTGGTTACTTATATTTGAGTCTCTAGGCAAATTGTAGTTGTTTATACTCAAATCTATAAGTATGAACTTGGTTCAGGGATATTTAAATATTCACATTTTTTCCCTGGTCTTTTGAACAGGAGTTGAGGTTTATCCCTTGTTTCCTGTTTAGGATTGGGTTTCTGGTTTCATCTAAAATCTTCTCATTCTCTTTCACTCCCAGTAGCCCCTTGTGTTTTAATGGCATTATTGCCTTGCTTGGGGTGAATTACTTAAAAAGAAAAAAAAGAAAGCCATGACTGCCTACATCTTCTTTAACACAGGATTTGAAAAAAAATAAAAAAGGAGTTCTGCATTGATTGAAACGATTGATGGTGCTAAGTCTAGCGGATATGCCACCCGAAGAGGAATTTCTAATTATCTGTGTATCTGTTTGGTGGGTGTAAACAAGTGCTGCCATGTAGCAATAGGGCTTTTGAACTTCCCTGTCTTGTGAGTGTCCATTTTTTTTTTTTTTCACCTTCAACTGCAGTGCTTACATTTTGACTGTAACACTCTGCAGTAGAAGTTTCACTAAGCTTCCATAATTTATAATAAAGTACCTCGATGTGGTGTAAGGGTTACCAAGATTGTCTCACTAGATCCATTACAACTGAATAGTGAGTTCAATCCTCACTGGGTGCCCCATACTTTCAGGCTTGTGCTACATCTAAGCTACGCTTAGAAAATCACCATAATTTATAACAGAGTATGTCTTTTCATTACTCACCAAAGCAGTATAAAGTTCACATCTATCAAGGAAAATTGAAATTAATATTAACTCCTGTCCCAGGGGACCATCCCCTCAGGCAGTACCTCTTCTTCAGGAGAGGGGTGGAGGGCTGGGGTCATTACTCATTGTTTGAGGCATCCCCAAAAAGGAGAAGTGCAGAGGGGGATTGATCAATTTTTCCACAGTATAGCCAGTAAGCCCACATTAAACCTTAGCCTTGAGTGCACTGATAAAAGCAGTAACTTTTTCTCCAAAAGTTATCTTTTATTGCTGATTCTGCAGTCTGTCCTGAATATGCACTGTATTATTATATTATTATTTTTTATCTTCATTGACAATCTTATTTTAAAAAAAAAAAATTCTTCATGCCTGGCAAGAATTGAAATGTTGATGATTAGATCAGTCTAATACCTTCCTCTGATATTTCATGCAGAAGTAATTTTCTTACTTTTTGTTTTCAAACATCTTACAGTTGCCATGTAATCAATATCAAGTCTTTCAGTCGATTCCAATGTTAATTTAGTTAGGATATCCTTCAAAAGTTCTTGCAAGTTATCACTTCCAAATTCTTCTGGTTTACCACTACTGAATTTGTCCTTTCAGTCAAATTTACCTTCCTTGAACTTTGTAAACTTTTCATGATACATACTGCTTCCACCTATACCATCTCTATTCATTTTATTTTTTTCAACTTGTAGAGATTAGATTTTACTAACTATGCATTTATAAAACCTGCTATGTTTAAGGCCCCGATAAAATCATTCACAGTCTACTTTAATTTAGAAGATGACTGTTCTAAGCCACAACCAAGTTTCTTTGTATCACATCACACAGTTCAAAACTCGTTTTGAGTGTGTGATGTGATACAAAGAAACTTGGTTGTGTTCAAACGAGTTTTGAACTGTGTATTCAGTCTAAGGTTTAAAAAAAAAAAACGGGAAAGAGAGCATTTGGGATTTACCTAATATGCATTCTTCATCAGTACTTGAATAACAAACACAATATTTCTGTGTTGATCCATAACATTAACATATTGATGTTTACAAGTTGATATAAATAAACATTAAAATATCAACAAAGTCAATCACACTTATAATCGCAAATGTTATCTAAAAGTAGTTTTTAATTATTTTTTTGTCATTTTGTCAAAATAGTAAAATTACAAAATGTGTAAATGAGTAAAAAAAAAAAAGGAATTGCGTTAAAACAGTTTTTGTTCAGTTTGTTTTAAAATTTCTTGATCTTAAAAACTTTTAATTTTTGATTAATATTTCTGAGCAGAAAGCTTTTCAGGTAGAGTTTTTCTCCCTGTGCAATAAGACACTATTGATAAATTTCAGATCTACAGCTCAAAACTTGAACTTTATATTTGGTTAAGTATTCACTGTGGATGTGCAGGTGGTGTAATAGATTGTAGCTTGGATTGAGAAATTGGTGAGCAGAGTTCAAATTCCAGCCCAGTTCACACAAATACCTTTTGGATATGAATATGAAAGGCATGAATCCATCTCTTCTCACCCAGCTATGGATTAAATAGGATAGACTGGAATCTATAACCTTGGTTGGCAACTATTCTAGATATAGTGACTTGATAAAATCACCCATCTCCCAAAATGCCCAAGCTGCTCGTGGGGATGCATTAGTCCATGAAAACGTACATTGACTGAAATTCGTTAGTTGTGCATTCTGCTGCAGGCATATAAATCATATTCTCTCTGACTTTATATTTTTTTTACTTAAATATTTTTTTGCATTAGATAAATAGTTTTTTTATTATTTTTTTTATTTAGGTGTGTGCAGTTTTGGTGTGAACTGTAGATTTTCTCATCTCACAGTTGAAGGAAAAGCTGAACTTGAGAGACAAAGTAAGTTTTGATTGCTTTTTTTTAAAAAAACTTTTATATTCTTGTTTATTAGCTTACTGTTTGCATAACTTACCATCAGTTGGATTTATTAAACAATTACATCAAATCTATCGTTCAATCTAATCATTAAACAGCAAATTCATGCCATTAAAGAAACTTTAAAAACTAAAAAGGAAACTGTAATCATGATTGTATTTTAGTACTTGCTTCCTCTGTAGCTAAATGGTATAGCACATCAGCTTATATGACAGTTCCATGTAGGATTCAGGTTTGATTTCTGTTGGGGGACACATGTTTTCTATGAAATGTTTCATACATTTAGGCCGATAAATATTGTTAATACTGTTTATGAACATAGCATTTACTTAAATATTTGTATCTATAAAAATAACATATAAACTATATATATATATATATATATATATATATATATATATATATATATATATATATATAATCATATTGTCTTTTCGACTTTTTATAAACTGTGTAAATTATTCCCTTTTTAAAAAATGTCAGTCGGTTTATTTCTTTTCACAATGATATTTTAATCAAAATTTCAAACATTGTACCTTAACATTTAAAAAAAATAAAATTTTGAGTAAATGAAAAAGTATGTTTTTAATTTGCCCAAAATAACTTTTAACCTTTGTTCTATCATGCAACTGTTATCCTATCATCCCATTGTTTTCCTAACATTCCCCAAACCCAAATGAGTATCTTATCAGGCAGAAATAGATTTTAATTAAAACTATCCCAAACAGTCAACACTTCATTCATGGAAATTTACACCTGCAACATTCCATTTATTATGATAAAGTTATCTCTTAGATATTTCAAATAAGTGCAGAATCTCAAGTGTTCATTATTCCTTGTAGCCACTGTTTGTTTGTTGTTATAAAAAGCAGCACTTTGAGCTGAAACATTTTCTAATGTATATTTATCAGAGTTTATAAATTATTATGATCACTGAGTTTGTTTTTTCACAATCAAATTAGCATGCTGTTTTTTTTTTATATATTATTGTTCATCCAATACAAGGCTCAAGAGCCACTCAAGTCAGAGGGCTACTGAATAAAGTTAGTTTTAAGGGTCCAAGTAGAAGTAAGATGTGCATATTATTAGTATACATAAGATACATAACAGTTGACACTAGACTTGAAGAGGATAAGATTGTAGTGATCAGGGAAGCATCTTCTCAGGAATCTGTTCCACAGTTCTGAGGAAGATGCTGAGTGTGACTTCTTCCTTATCAATGGAATACGAAAGGAATGAGGTAAGTCGATCCTGTGTCCATGGCATGCTGAGTTCTAGCCATGACAGTTTCAACTGATGGAGTTAAGGGATGAAGCGTGTCCGTGCTTATCTTGGTTGTGAATAGAAGATATAGAAGGTGTGGACAAATTTTAATGTGTGGGTCACTCCATAAATAATTAAGTCATTAATTATTATTGTCCTTTTCCTATTGAAACATGTACAGTGAGTCAGAGACATAATCCATTTTGTTGACGTATTTCAAAAACAATATCATATACTTCATATAAAGAGCATCAGGTAGAATATCAACTGAAGGGCAAAAAAAAAAAAAACTAAAATAATTGTCCCTATAAAAATTTGTCTCTGCAAGAAATTCTCTATCAAAATCCTTTGAAAATCTTTGCTAACACATTTTTTGGGGGAAGCTTCAGCTTGTGGGGTTCTGCTAATCAAGTGACAAAATTCTTGAGTTAAGAAAAAGAATAAAAAATTGTTTTCTTAAAAATAATTTAAATGAATTTTAAAAGAATAAATATTTTAAGTGATACCTTAAAACTAACTGGTTCACTCTGGGGTTTTTTGGTGGGATTATTATATTTTTGAATTGCATTTGAATATATAATTTTCACAACTATAAATTTTTTTAAGTGATACCTTAAAACTAACTGGTTCACTCTGGGTTTTTTTTGGTGGGGTTATTATATTTTTGAATTGCATTTGAATATATAATTTTCACAACTATAAATTTTTTTTCTTGTGAAAGGAAGGTTAGATAATACATACACGTTCGGTTCAGATCTATATACACACATTTTAAGAATAAGTATGTCTACACATACAAGTTCATTTTTTTTATATAGTAAATAAAAAGCATTGTTCATGTATTTGTTGATTTTTAATATTCATAAAAATGAAATTTAGCAAAGAAATGTAGGATATTTCTTAAAGGAATGATTTATGTTAAACAATTCCATCTTTTTTTATTAGTTTTTGGATTGATGGAGAAACATTTAATTTCTGAAAGTATTTAAGTAAAAAATAATTACAAAAGTCAATATTTTTGCTGTAGATCTTGAACTTCACAATTCCAAATATATTTTGACATCAGTTATAAGGATCGAAACTTCTGATATTAAAGTTTTTTTTCTGTAATTTAAAAATGGGTTGTACTATTGTTCAACATAAAATTTATATTTCATTTTAACACATTCACTGGCAAAGGACATTTTTCACTACTTTATCTGAAGGTGCTAAGATGCTCCTCAATTTTATTATTATTGTTATTGTAGTGGACCGGCGGTGTGAGAATGGAAGAAGTAGAGAAGATGAAGATGAATTATCTCTGGTTTAAGACTTCGATGGCCGGTCCAGCTACATAAAAATGTCGGACCTTAATGGAGTCCAAAGAAACAAACAAGACAGATATATATGTATGCGAACAAATATGTATTATTAACAAACAGATTGATACACGAATTTACAAATACATCATTTAGAACATGAATAAAGCGTTAGTGTCTGTATGGAAAGTTATTGTGTGTGTGTTTGAGTTGAAATGTCCATACGGTTGTGAAATTTTGTTTTAGCGTATTCCCTGAACATGGGAAACGCTGGTTGTGTCTGAGAGTTCACATACTGGGGATGTTAAGAAAAGGTTTTTGTACCTCGCACCACGTGCGACGGTTGCCGGCCTCAAGCGAGGCAAGTTGGCCGCACGCGGGCGCAGCCGTGGAAAGAGCTGTGGAAAGAGAGAGACAGAAGCGAAAGGTCAGCCCGTATTTATACTCCCGGGAGAGAGAGACCCCTGGTGAAGCGTTAAGAAAATGAAGGGGAGCTAACTGCGACATTATTAATATTATTATTAAATTTTTTATGTTTTTGATTTTAAATTGTTAGCTTTTAGTTTGTAGTTATTTTACAATCAGGTATATGAGTATATTGGTTAAATAATTTCTTCATTTATAACGTTCATACATAAATTCATTCCAACTTAACAAATATTTACCATTATTTTACTCTGGTTATGACTATAAAAGCATAAAAACAGAATTAATTATATAAGCAAAAAAAAAAAAAGATAATAACAGAACATTTGTCTACTTATTTGCCAAATTAGTCAGTTTTTATGTATGAGTATTCAGTCTGTCTTGACAGGCTGCTGCCGTTAATAATAGTATTAGTATTAGTAGTAGTAGTAATAATAATCATGATGATGATGTTTGTAAGATTTTACCGCAAAAATTAAACTGTTACCCCACGATACAAATGTTTATGAAAAAATAGTTTAACACCAAATACTTTGCAAAACACAAAAATTCAATGGAGTGATTAGAAAGTAAATAATAAGGACAAGATATAGTCCAAATTAATTGAATGCCATCTTAAAATAACCAGACATTATGGTCTACTAAAAATACACAAAGCAGGCAGTTCAATGTGACCCATTATATCTAGAATTGAAAGTGCTTCATGTATTGTACATGAGCAAAAGCCAGAGCAAAAATTTTAACACCATTTCTTCGGTCAATTAACTCTATACATATTAAAAATACCACAAGACTATATACTAAAATGCTGCAATAATACACATAATTAAAAGTTTCATAGTTCTGTCGCTATGAAACTTTTAGCTACATGTATTCTTGTTAATAAAATACCAAGAACATAACATTTACTGTTTGTGTATGTATGTGTCGTAACCTTAAAGAGGTTACAAACAAAGGTGGTGCTCGAGTGAAAAGAACAACAACACAAGTGTAGATGAAAAAAGAGAGGTTTATTGTAAAAGAGAATACACTACTGAAAGATAGGAAATCAACAGGCTAGTAATTCCTGAAGCAAGCCTGCCAGGTATATCCTGTGCTTACTATATATATTTACTGATATAGTCAGTCCACATAGGTGATAGGGAGTGTGGTACATTCCATTACAACATTATATGTGTGTGTGTGTGCACACACACACATATACACAGGGTGTGATGGGGAAATTGACACCATTTTATATTTTTAATTTTGCGCGTACACATTGTTTTTGATTTTGTCAATGGCACAGAATAGTAGGGTCAGTTGGACACTGTCTATGAGAAAAAGAGCACCAAGACACAATTCACTCCACCAGAAATTTGGAATCGGCATGCTGTACTGCTTGGCATTTGCACCAGAAGCTCCGAAACAAATATTTCAGAGTGTTTGGGTGTCAATCTGAAGACAGTGCAGAGGATTCAGAAAGAGTTGGATGAGTCTAATGGTGATTATGAAGGTGTTTGAAGTGATCACTCGTGATGGTGACATTATGCCTCTATTCATCTTCCCACAGGGCCTCAACACAGAGGCCTACATTAAGTGCCTTGAGGAGGTAGTGCTGCCCTGGGTCAAGAGGGTGGCTGCTGGAAGACCCTATATCTGACAACAGGACTCTGCACCATGCCACACAAGCAGGAGAATCTGAGTCATGGCTGTCAGACAATTTCTGTGACCACACCACCCCTTACAGCTGGCCACCTAACTCCCCAAACTGCAACAACCTTGATTATTATGTGGGGTGCAGTTGAGCAAGAGATCAACAAAACTTCTTGTAATATCAAAGATGAACTGAAAGCAAGTATTATGGCAGCATTCACCAACTTAAACAAGGCAACCATCCAGAAGAGTTGCAGGAGATTCCGAAGTCGTCTGGAGGCAATGGTTGAAGCCAATGGCGATTTTATTGAATAAACTTACTCTTTAGTATTTCAAGATATTTTTGTGTAATTTTTGTAAATATATCTGTTAAAATGAGATGTCAGTGTTATCTTCATTTTTGCGTAATTTAGATGACAATTTATCCATCACACCCGAGTATGTGTGTGTGTATATATATATATATATATATATATATATATATATATATATATATATATATATATATAGTGTACACTGAAATACTAAATTATGAAAATTGGTATGAACCTACCATGAAAACAATATTCATAGCAACCACCCACTGTCTACAAGTGGAAAAACAAAGAAATAAAATTAATAGAGAACTTTCAGGATCAAATGCCATTCAGCTGGAATTTAGGGAATTCAGGTTGTATGCTTATATAGGCAAGATGAGCAAGTCAGTTACAAGCCAGTTGTAGAGGGTGATGAACCAGCCATTGAGATGTAGAGACAGTTTCAGTCAGAGATTGACAGAGTGGCAGTTAAGGTTCTTGCCAACCAAAGGGAAGTTCTGATATGTTGTTCTGTAATGATAGAAGAGAGAAGTAGCAGTGAAGATATCGCAAGTATCACCTCCCTACTCCCAGATGTATCTGTGAATAAATGACAAAAAAAACAGAAATGAAATTTCTACACACCAGAAAGCAGCAGCATTTTTCTTCTCTGTTTCACTCTTCCTTATTTCTTATGTTGCGTTTTATTCACACACACACACACACACACACACACACACACACACCAATGTTAATTATCCTCTTTTCATCAGCTCTGAAAATTTAAGGCCCTGTTATTTTTTATTTAATCATTTCACCTTCAGCAAGGCAATAAAGCCACTAAGATGTAAGGAGTTACTGAGTGTTAGAGATTATGAGAATTAAAAAAAAAATACTATTATGGAAAGTGAACAATATTAGCAGAGCTTAGAATATGCTAACAACATCCAATTTAGAAATAAGACCCCCTTCCTTGTAAAAGGGGCTACCTTTTGTGTGGATACTTGCAGACTAGATTATAAACCCAACCAATGTCTACTCTATGATTTAAGTGGAAACTCTAAACTGTAGTAGTAGTAGTCTAATTTAAATATGTGAAGATTATAAATAGTCTCCTCTAGACGAGAAGAAGGTTGTCCATATTCAGTTTGTGTATCATCCATTACAATATATAACTTTATAACATGAACCAATGTCTGCCTTTTGACTCAAGTGTAAACCAGACCCAATGTCTACCTGTTTATTAATTCACTTATTTTTGTCCTGTAAAGACTTATATTCAACATTAAATAACTCAATGCCGGTTGATATTTTGTTAAAACTAACCTGAAAATTTATTGGAATCCTGAGAATTATTTTTAACTTTTGTATGTTAGGATTTTTTTTTTTTTTGTTGGAACCTCAAATTTTGTGTCCTTCCTTTAAGTTGTCTATCATAGAGCTTTACTTGGCTGAGCCTTGTTCCTCTATTCTAGCACAATGTTCAATGAGATTGCACTAACTCATGCCATACTGTCAGTCCAAAATGTATAACCCATTGACATGACTTGACTCAAAGTTGTTATCTCTGATTATGTCATAGCCTTCTTCATTAGAACATCTAAATTATATCAATGAATCAGCTGCTACAGTTTTTCCAGAACTTTATTTTGTAAGGTTATCTAGTATTGCCTGGATTAATAAAGATTTTCAAATAATCATTAATTTTTATTGACTATTTTTTATCAGCTCCATTCTTAATGTGTATGCTGAATGTGGAGTAGTGAATGTGTTTTTTCTAATAGGGAAGAAGAAAAATGCCTTTTTGTTTTTGAAAGATTCCATCTGTCTTTTGTCTTTCATTAAAGTTATTTGAATCTTATTTTATGAATTCCAATTAGTCCAGTTGGGTTGATGACTTTTTAGCAGCCACTAATAATAGATAATTTTTCACCTAGTGTGTGTGTGTGCTCACCTGAGGACATGCGGGTAGGTCTGTCAAGTGAAACTGGGAAATATGCCCTTTTATATAAGAAATTCAAGAAGTGATGAAACTTTCTTTTATTAAACTCTCTTTATGAGTGAATAACAAAATATGAAGCAGCAATCAGCTCATTCATTTTACTTGTCTTAATTTTCTTTTGTACCCGCTCTCCCTGGGGTTACAGCCACATCACATTGAAACACCAGTTCCTGTATGATCACTGAAGTCAAACTACATCAAGCCTGATCAGTACTTAGATGGGTAACTGTTTGGGAATACCAGATACTGTAATCTTGAATATGCGGTTAGTTCTAATAATGGCTCAGAATTGTTAATCAGGGAGCTGAGTTCCAATTCCGGTTGAGTTCATTATATTCACTTATGTGCAAATACTTTTGGGATAGGTATGAATCCACCTCTTTCCTCCCAGCTATGGATTTATTAGTAAGAGTTTTATCACTAAAACCATTATTATTTCAAAAAAATCTCGGCATTGCATAACCCATAGAGGTTGATATGTTGCTAAACAAAAACAACTAACTAACCATCTTCTTGTTACTCAATATTCAACTCTTAGAGAACCAAGTTTATCTTGCAATTTCACATAAGCAAAAAAAAAACATAAACACAGTTATCAGTTGACCACAAACAAAGTTTTAGATTCATTGTGAACTTCATGATCTTGTTGATGAGTGCATGGTATGTGTTTTGTCAGGGCTACATACAGTTTTATATTCAGAGTTGTCCTTCTCCTAGACTGTTTACCACTCAAGGCTGAAGAGCCAAGTCTTACTTATTATTTAACTCATAGCTGGGGAGAAAGGGATGGAATCATATCTTTCCCAAGAATATTTGCATAAAAGTGAATGTAACAAACTTGACTGAAAATTATTTTCTCCAGAAAAAAAAATCAATTTCTCCTCATTTCTAAGGCAGATGCTTACACGTATATCATCTTCTGTAGTGGAAATGGTTGAGGCACCTTCAATGAAAAATTACCTTAAATTTTTTAGTAGTGTAGCCTGCTTTAGCTTTATGATGAGCCATATCTCATGTGACCCACTGCTCATAAAAGGTTGCCCATGCCTCATTTAGAACATCAATAATTTAATAAATAACAAAAAAAGTGAGTGGAGGCTGGAAATTGTTACATAATTTAATTTTCTCCATGTTTCACTTTCTACTAATGACAAGAATCCTCACACCAGAAACAAGTATAAATATTTATTGTGTCAATATTAATTCTTTAACATTATATATATTTTTTATTGCCATTGTGGATGTTAACAAGGTTGTGGGCTTTGTGTTTATTTTTTGGGTGAAGGTGTGTGTTCAATATATATATTCAATATAAACATAGAAGAGGCATACAATAAAAAACTTAAGTTTCTACTATGGACATTTATTTCTTTAGTTGATTAAATCATTTATTTTTAAAAAAATAAATAGGATACATATTCCAATTAAAGAACTAACAGAAGAGAAGGCTGTGAAATCTTAATGTAAGTTCAGAGTTTTTTTTTTTTAACCTTTTAATTTTTTTTATGGAATAATCACCTTTAATACTATATACAATATTTTAAAACATAAAATTATTAAATTATAATAAATCCTATGTAATATTTATTCACCTTTTTGACAGGGTACCTTACTAAAATTTAACACTTTTTTAAATCCAAAATTTTAACTAAAATCTGTCATGGAAACCTACATTCTTATAAATAAGATCTTTAGGCATAATTAAAAAAAATTATCTATTATGAAAGAAGAATGATACTTTTTTTTCAAAATTCAGACAGTGTTAGATTCAGGTAAAGTCAAATTTTGAGAAAAAGCCAGGCTTAATGTCACCTCTGTAATAAGGTCCATTAAATCGCAAATCTGTTTAATGGTATTGGAATTAAATCCCATATATATTTTTCAACCAATAAAATCCCATCAGAAGTTTTGTTTGATAAACAACAATCATTGCAAGGGCAAATACCACCAATATACTTGCGGACATAGTTGTAGACCTACCACATGTTATTTTTGGACCATTTAGAAAGTAACAATAATAACTCCCTCCACCACTCCCACAAATTCGAGAAAAATATTTTTGCGAACCAGTGTGAAATTATTTTCTAACCAATGAAAATCTTGTATTCAAAAAGTTCACACCTCTATGTGAAATTAGATTTTGAATCCCCTTACAGATATAGAAATAGAAGAATACTTCTTCTCAGGGCTCACAACAATTTTGGAAACCAGTTTGCGTGTTCACACACATGCACCATGGAAGAGAGACAACCAGCAGCCTCCAACTAAGGCCTTGTCCATGCACACAATAGGAGGGATTAACCAGCAACCACTTACTAAGCCTTTGTCTATAAACTCACAAACGCATTAGGCTGACCGTCATAAAATAAGTCTCTTCACACATCTCAAACAGCACTACAAACAGTTAATTACTTTATAAAACAAACTTCACTACAAAGAAAATTGAACATTTTATTGCTGTTGTATATTTATTTCTGAAAAGAATATATAAATGTTATTTCAACTGATGTTCTGCTTCAACTTTTCCTTTAAAAATAACCTTTTTCAAAATATGTGTTGTTGTTGTTAAATGTTTGGAATCCCGACACTTGGGTAGACAGACCCCAACAATGGAAGTCCATTAAATTGAGAGATTACTGTACTTTATGTTAACTTGGACTCATGAAACTGAAAACATCTTTCTTTTTAAAAAAAGTAGCATTGATTCAATCAGTATAAAAATCAAATGAATTAATTTTTTAGATATTTATTTAGCGTATATAACCACATAAAAAAAAGATGATTTTGAAGGGGAAAAAAAGTGTCTCTTCAGAAATGTTCTTATCAAGAATAAAGAATTACCAATTTTTTTTTTATTTTTGTAAATCATTGCGTGCCTTAATTTCTGGTTGTTATTAGGTGGATTATGAAAAATACAATTTTCTTTTTTTTTTTTTCAATGTCTAAGTATTTTCAAAACCTGTTTTATTTTATTTTTAGTTCTTCAAAGAAAGGAACAAGAAAGGCTTTATCAACAAAAACAGAAAAAGGTAACCAGCTCACCCTCATTAGAAGAATGGCTAGAAAAGAGAGCCAAGCATCCCGTGAAAAAAGTCAGCACCAAAGTGGTCTTTCCACAGTGGTCTCTGCCACCCAATCTTCGACATGTACCAAATTTACCACCGTCTCTTTTGGCACCATCAATGCAAGATTTCAACCTTGATAGAATCGACTGGGGATAACTATCAGAAAGCTGCTTGTAAAATTTGTCAATAAAATTTTCAGTTTTTTATTTTTTTTATATTTCTTACCAAATTTCACAATGAAAAAGAGTTTGTTGTAGATGTTCTCTGATGTGGTCGGCTTTGTCTAAATGTACTTTTTTATGTATGTATATGTAATTTTGTTTAGGGGTTTAAAAAGACATCATCAGTCCCACAACCAAAAAAATATAAATTGCAAAGAAATCATATACAAGATGCAATACAATAAAGCATAAACAAAAATGATAAAAGGCTTTCATATGCATTTTTATATACATTGTTGATTTTCTTTCTTATCCTACCAAATAGCTGCATAATTTAATGCATAAGCAAAAACTTGTGATAATTTGTATATTTAATCACATTTTTTTATCACTAGCATTATGCAGTGCGATACAATTAAATGCACTTTTTCCCCTCAAAGCATTTAACTTCTTAACATATATCACCTAGGATTAAAACATCTTTCTATATATTGATTTATTAAATTATCTGTAACAGAGTACAGGAATCTCTTGATTAGCATAACTAATGTGTGCATTAAAAGATACACACTACTTGAAAACACATAATTGAACTTATAGGAAATTATATAATTTATACCTCAAATTTTAGTCTCATTCACAATTAATTTCTAATTTGCATACGTTTTAATTAAAATATAGGTACATATAAGAAGATACAATAAAAATGCTAGGAATTAATGTCTATTAATTTGATTTTTTATGAAAAACTTATTTAGAGTAGATTGCCACATGGTATTCTTCTATTCTTCATATCATTGGTGGTACAGAGAAATTGCACCTTCAAATTTTCCAAACATAGCATAATCATTAGTATTTTAACCTGAAAGTTTTATTTATAATCTTTCTATAGTAAATGCATACATCTTTTATATTTAAATATTTTTAATAAATGTAAATTTCTTTATCTAATTAAATCGTTCACTTTTTTAACAAAAAATCATATATTTCTTTTTAAGACCTTCAAAATAAACATGAGAAATATCAAAATATTCAAAAAATTTTAATAGAGATAAATATTCAAATATGTATTATTATTATCAGCTTATATTAAAAAAAAATATCTATTTATAACTGTCCATTTTTTTAACACTACTGTAATTATTTAGATAATGTGATACTTGATAAACAAAATAGTTAAGCCATTTTCCATTTTTAAATTTTAGAAAATTTTTTAATAATTGGTAACTATAAAAAAAATCAATTTTCAATTACTATGATTAAACTGAAGAATGTTTTACCACACTAATTGAGTATTATGTATGCACTAATTGAATTTTGGTATATACTAATTTTAGCACATTAATCAAGGGATTTCTGTATGCTGAAATGAATATTTTTAGTTTAATTGGTAATTATAATGTTTTCGTGTTAGTTGGTTAGATTTTTGTTGGAACAAGAGCATTTGGTAAAATTAAAATTCATTATTAGAAACTTGCATGGCAGCTTTTCAATCATTGTATGGCTGCTCATTTTAAATATACCATTTAATATTGATAAGGTTTTTTTAAGATTCATTATGATCAACTTTGTCTAACCCCAGAGGCATCACAGATGATTTAGCAATCAGCTCCTTCCATTTCTCTCTATATTGGAATTATAGTTGTATAGGAAATAAACCCTATTTCCAACACAAATTACATACCCACATACCATATTAAAACACACCCAAACTTTATTTTCTACCCAATAACAAAAAATATTACAAACATATTAAAAAAATTCCACAATACAACACACTGTTTAGAGCAAAGTATTGTGGTAAAGGGGCCAAAGATTCTTAGCAAGAATTAAAGGTATAAACAAATAATACATATTTATTTGACTTTGATTGGCGGAAGTCCTTTGTAATTTGGGGTAGCGAAAGTTCATCTAAGTCGGATATTTGTAGCAGTTGGGAGAAAGTCCATTTTGGCTTGGTAGTTGAAACTTCAGAAGTCGGGCCTTGGTAGTAGTTGTCATCTTGTGCAGTATAAACCTGTTTTCTCAGCCCTCAGAAGGGCAGAAAAATGTCTTACACAGATGACCGCTTAACTTCTTTATGCAATATGCTTGGCTGGTTTCCCTAGTGATCTCTCTTTCTGCCTCTGAGCTGTCCATTTATATCCCTAGTGATTGGGGGCCAAACTAATTGCGTGAAGGTTGGTTTCAGTCTGGCAGTAAAAGTCATTTTGTTTTCTTTTGATTGGCCAAAATTATTTTATTTTCCGGCATTCATTTCTTTTTCATTTTTTTTTTATAGCAGAAGTTATGCATGGAGCCTCTCTTATTTTGGTAGATTTTTAGTCACAATGGCTAGACCCATGGACCAGCAAATTTCTGCTGTTTGCAGCCATGTTCAGCCTTCTTCCTCTTTTTTTATTTGAGGGTTGCCTTCTTGTTAGTTGAGAAAGAAGTATAGAGAGAGAAGGGGGGAGGAGAGAGAGAGAGAGAGATGAGTTTTAAAGGACAGATAGACAGAATTTGTCATTTATTTATTTAGAAGATTTGGGTTCACCACAGTAACTATTGATTATAAATTAACACCACCATATGAAATATTTCACCAATCAGAGAAAACTAAAACCTTGTTTCTCTCGAACCTTCTTTTGGGAAAAATTTCTTAAAATATCCACAGATTTTGACTTTCAGAGATCAGAAAAGTGGCTGTTTACAAGCTGAACGCAGTAGAGAGATGTGACTCTCTCCATACCATTGAAAGCACCATGCTTTTTCCTTCCCCCACAGTGTGTGTGTGGAAAGATATATTGGTGACTTCAAACAAATCGTCTCCAACGACAACATAGATGGCCATTCAGTGACTTCAAACGAATCATCTCCAACATCAACAATGACGGTCAGTGAATCTTCATTAACTGTTGTGTAGGATCTACCTAATCTGCATAGGTGACTACCAACTATATAAATAATGGTTGATACCGGAAGACGAGAGAGAAGGAAGAGGAATCATGAGATCCAACTAGAGACTCTGATCGACTGCGACTAGTCAACACATTCTCCAGGAACGTCTTCCCAGAAATATACAGAAATACTATATGTACTTATTGTGTACACTTGTTATAATACATTCTTGTTAGTACATTTTGTGTTGCATTATTATTCCATGCAATAGGCGAGATTCAACATTGAGTCAAGACTCAACATTAACGGTAAAAGTCATTTTTTTTCCAAACACAGCTTTTTTCTGTGGGCCAAATATTTAAAAATCTTGTCTAAAACATAGCAAATTCTATGAATCAACTATCCAAAGACTTCAACTCAACTAAAGATTATTTTGAATACTTTTTAACTCTTGAATTCATGTATATATGTTTGTAAATACAAATAATTTATTTAACAGATATACCCATGTTTTCTTTATTTTTATTTTGGAATTCAAGCGTTCGGAATTTTAAATAAAAAACCTGAATGACTGAATTTCCTCCACTTTTTCACTTCCTTCAGTAACTGCCTGTTAAGGGTAAAAAAGTTCAAGTGTAGTATCAGATACTAAGAGACAACCAGCTATAATTTCCTCATTTGTTGGAAGACTGGTGCTGCTACAGAGACACGGCTTATACAAAGGCATAAATTAACATTTAAAAGTTTTGTAATGTCAAAGAACACTCATAGCCACTTTTGTAATGTCAACAAACACTCATTGCCACTTTTGTAATGTCAACAAACACTCACCACTTTTATAATATCAATGAATGCTCGTCACTTTCATAATGTCATTGTAGTAGAGACTTTGTAATTGCAGATACAACTATAGTAACACCGTTGAATAATACTGGTGTCAGATGCTTTCAAATAACACTTGCACTAATAGTATCTGCTCAATAATACTCACTCGAAAAGGAACCACCAAATAGTGATCCGTATAGAGGATAGTATAGAGAATCGCAATCTGTATAGTAATAGAGGATAGTGTAGAAATAGTGATCAGTTAGATGCTACGCTAATTTCCATATATACATTTCCTTTACCATCACATGATCTACTTATTCAAAATGGGATTGCCTATGTTTGCTCTCTGGTGATCTGTGTTCGACACTTTATTCCAATATAACCTATTTTACCATCACGTGATCTACTTATTCAAAATGGGATCGCCTGTGTTTGCTCTCTGGTGATCTGTGTTCAAACTCCAGTGTTGACAGCGACACTTTATTCCTATGTAACAAAAAGACATGGCAATAGATGCATTTTTCTTTTCTTTATTGTTCAAACACAATGTCATATATGCAAGTGGATATCAAATAAGTTGCAGAATAAAATATTTCATGCAAAGAAACATTGTTACAGGTGGTATATTGACCCATAAATGGATATTGAATGATGGAAGACAACAACAAATGAAATGGAGACTTGAGTAAAAAAACATATTGCCAAATTTATTTTTGTTAAAGAAAATACATAAACAAAAATAATGTTACAGTGCACTAGGCAAAAAATAACTCTGCAAACTTATGTAGAGGGTGAGAATAGAGTTGTCCTGAAAAGGACAGTTTTGTAATTGGTGAAGAGTGTTGTTCTAAAACAGACAGTTTTGTAATTGGTGAAGAATGTTGTCCTGAAAAGGACAGTTTATTGCATATTGTTGCTGCTGAGGAGAGAAGCCTGTTGAGCTTGCTGGAGATGACTGGAGCAACAGCCAATATTAAGCTGGAGATGATGATGGCTGGCTAGCTGGAACTGCTGCTGATGGCTGGAGCTGTAGGCTGCTGGAACAGATGCTACACTTAGATCCTTGTCATCTTGACTGCCCACTGAAATGGGATGCGGCATGAGGTCCAGCTTAACGTGGGGAACCTGAGTACATACACGCAGGCCAAGTACAAAAATTGACCAAGCGCCCACAACTGTTGGATATGCTGGCCACAGTGGTGACCGCCAATCCACCTATCTAGTGACATGAGAGGGTGCAGCTTCAGGCAGCCGTTCCCCAGGGCCAGGTACCTCAAAGTATTATTTTCCTCAGCTGTGACTCTGTTCACAGACAGAGGCCACAACTGAGTTGTACTCTGCCCAAAGACAGAGACACAAATGAGAGATGATACGCATCCCAAGGCAGGGCTGTGGAACGCCTTTTTTTGTTTTTTGTTTTTGAGGCCTCTTTATATCCCAAATTAGTCTTACAACAACACATGATATCAAATGTAGAAGAGAACACAGAAGTGATATGTTTGGCGGTAATATGATTTCTCTCCTTGTGTGAAAGGGTTCAGCTTCTTTTATGGATGAAGGATAGCTCCAGAGACCACGTTTTGATTTTGGCATGACGCCTTCTTGTTGGCTGAAATATTGTAATTCTTTTTTTTATTTTCTAATTGGAAGATATGTTCAATCTTCTTGTGCATAAAACAATTTTTCTTGCTTGTATTCCAGCCACAGATTTGTCAACTTCTATTTTTTTCTCACTACAAGATCAGAGCATTACTCAAATTCAAGAGCAGCCATTCTTTTTTTTATTTTTTTCTCACTACAAGATCAGAGCATTACTCAAATTCAAGAGCAGCCATTCTGGGATATTGCCTTTCCACTTTATTCACTGCTTGCCACTCCTCCATTCTTGTGGGATTCTCTTGGCAAGTCCTGATGCTCATAAGACATGCCAGTATCATTTTAGTTTGCATCTCTTCACTGTCATTGGGAGGTCTTCATATCATTCAATGGTTTCCTTGCTTTTGTTTCTCATTTCTTCACTGGAGATAAGATAATTGTAGGAGATGTCTATGAATTTTTGAAAGTAGCCTCAGATGAGATATTTTTAAAATCAATTTATTAACTTATTTTCAGAAAAGTAAAATTCTATGAATCAAAGTAGGCATATTTTAAAAAAAAAAAAAATTAATTTTAAAATTTCCTCAAAATCTCAGAAAACAAAAAATAAAAATGTCCTAACAAATTTAAAAGGATCTTACTACAATAAAAAATATGTTTGTAGATAAAGAGACAAAAATTTGTAGATAGTGCATATAAATTCAATATTTTATGAACTCTTTATTTTTGAAAACTTAAAAATTATCTGTAAATAAATGAATATAAATCACGAGAACCTGACATGCCATTGACATTGTAGCAAACTACCCATGTTCCCTCCGCATTCTAAACGTGAGAAGCAAGTTTCACTTGAACAGCTCCTTCCTGTGTACTGCTCTGTGGAAAAGACTCCCAAGAGGATGTTTCCCTGATCACTACAATCTTAACCTGTTCAAGTGTAGGGCTAACTGTTATCTTCCCCTCCTATTCATATAAACTACCCCTTAATGTAACTCTCTACCTCGAGTGCCCCCCCCCCCCCGGGCCTTGTACAGAGTGAACCTTACTGTGTGAAAAAAAAGTGAATCCTCATGAATTTTAACTGAACATGAGGAGCAAAGAAAATCTAATTTTAAGACATTTTTGTTAAGTTAACTTTGAAATTATCAGTATTTGTATTATTTGCTATAATTTATCATTAACTACAGGAAGCATTTTTATAAAGACAATCTACTTTGCGTAAAAGAAACAACTATAAGGTATTTACTACTGCATAACCTATTACTACGTTGTTCCCGATATGAAATATCTTTATTATATGAATATTAGCGAAAAAGAAATAAAATCTCACCCGGTTATGTAATATCGAGACCGAACCGGAAGTTAGGACAGTGTTGAATCTACAACCAGGTGGCGCTAATGCCTGTTCTCCCACGTTCAACGTTTATTGGAATTACCCTTTACAAGTTCAGTTTTTCTACTGCCGCCAGTAGTTACGCGCTCGGCGTGTTACTTGACGTACATAAAGTTAAAGGGAGAACGACGAGCGATCACAGTTAAATCTCTCACTAAACTCAATTGAAGCAAGCCTAACCGTGCCCTGCTTGAAGTGGTGGGTGGCATGCTCTTTTCGGGGAAAACAACAGTAGAAGGAAAAGACTCTACATCGACAGTAACAACAAGATGTCTTTAAATGTTGTCGGAGGTGGCACCTGGGCTAAAGTATCTGAAGTCTTCCGTGGTGATACTTATGTCAAAGCATTGTCCAGCGAGGTTGGAGTTCCGGATGACTCCATACGGATGTTTCTTTCACTTCTTGCAGGTAAGTAGGAGAAATTAAAAAGCGAAAAAATATTGACAATTTTGAGTTGAGTAGTCAAACCAGTGTTTGGTGTATATGTATGTGTATATATCTGTAAGGTGCATGAAGAAGGAAGCAAAACAAAATGAAATAAACTTTTCTCTTGAAAACAAAAAAATTACCTTTGAATATGATACATCCTCAAAAAACTAAATTATGTTAACTCCCTTCCATATATAGTACACTGGGGTGGGGACCTTCTTAGAGAAGGTATGTATATTTGTTTATTATTATTTTAACTTAAGGAAGCCTTTTCTTTTAGAGCATTTACAAACCTGCTTTTTTAGACGCATTTAAAAAAAAATTGCTTTCAAATTTAACTTATTGTCCTTAATCCTTTAATTACCGGATCATAACCCTAAATATTAAATTAATTAAAATAAAACTTCTTACACATTTAAGTAATTGAAAAACTAACGCCAACATTTTTATTTTATTTTCTTTTTACCTTTTTATTCAAAATTTTAAATGTTTCAATTTGAAGACGTAAAAATCGTTTTTAAGAGTCTCGATTTTATGACGTGTGTAGTGTACTGTAGATGTGTGTTATTATTGTTACATTGTGAGAAAAAATATTGCTAAAGATTTTTCTTTCTGATATTTTAAAATATTTTATTAATGAACTGTTGCTCGAATAGGCTATTTAATTTTTAAAAAAATGGATATCGTGAATATCCCGTTTCGACTCGACTTATTTCAACGACTAAAGAATTCTGGGCATTTTTCCAAAAAGAAAGACTAAAACGAGGAGGGGGAGGAATTGGTGATAACCTTTTTTTACCTGGACAAGCATGATGATAATATCCGGCTTTATATTTTAATGATTACTTCCACCGTTTTTAAGTTCCTTGATTTCGATTACTTTGGTCTTAGAAGCAGAGAAAGACATTTAACTGGTAATCGTGTTTGCTATAAAAAAATACATAGTTATAACTTATACGTGTGTGTGTGTATCTGTATGTATGTATATAATAGTGTCTGTGTAGAAAGAAAAATCTAACAAATAAAGTAAAATATCAACAAATATTCACAATGCTTTTGTACAGCAATCCGTGACGTCACTTAAAGAGTTAGAAGACGGTTATAATTGCTAATATCCAGTTGTCTCTTTCTTTGACTTTGTAATGCACTTAAATTTTTGCAATAATAATTATGTCAACAGAAGCAATAATAATAGACAGCATAGGCACTAGCACTCGCTGCAGCAACCTTTTTGAACCCTGCCACCTAATCATCACCCCAACCTCCACCCCGGTTATGTCCTGGGTCCATTCTGGATGTGACCTGATTGTTGTTATTGTCACCTCCTTGGACATCATGTGTGGACCCTAATAATTTTTTTTTTTTTTACCGTCATCATAATCATTGTGCTTTTATATTTTATTTAAAAATTCCATCAACTTCTTTTGATCTTTTTATCCTTACTATTGGTTTCCGTCTTAAAAACCCACTGAAATTCGCATTGCATTTTATTTTTATTTTATGAATAATAATAAATTCATTTTTTTCTTTTAGAAAAGGTCAGTTAATTTAAAATCTTGATAATTTATAAACTTTTTTGGTTACAAAGAAGAAACGCACTCATATACACACTATTTTTTTTTTTTAAATTCTGATGCTTTTTTTTTTTTTTTTAAATAAGTAACCAGTTATTTTTTTTGTTTTACAAAATTAAAAAAAAAATTACTTTGAAAATATTTAATTACTCACTTGCCAGTCTATTTGTATTTTTTTTTATTTTAGTTATTCATAAATTTTAATTTTGCTGTAGTGTTGGTTAGTGTTTTGTTTTTGCATGCACGTCTTTTTTTTTTTATCATTTTTTATTTGAAATGAAATTCTATTTTGTAAAATTTAATTAATTCTTGAATTAATTAATAATTAGGGTGAATTTTTAAATTATAACTTACACTAAGTATTTTTTTTTTTTTATTTAACAAAAAAATTTAAAAATCAATACCTTTTTTCACCGACCGACACG
Source organism: Acanthosepion esculentum (assembly GCA_964036315.1). Lineage (NCBI taxonomy): Eukaryota > Metazoa > Mollusca > Cephalopoda > Sepiida > Sepiidae > Acanthosepion > Acanthosepion esculentum. Next base: position 36,625,731 of record OZ038499.1, read on the forward strand.
TGTACTTGAACTGTTCAATTGCTAAATATTTTTTTTAATTTATTTTTTGTAAGATAAAGATTACAGAAAGACTTTATGAGTGAAACCAAATCTGTTAGACGTCAGGTCTCTAGTGTAATTAACTTAAATTTACAAGGATAGCCTTTCAATCTTTTTTTCTTTTCTTTTCTCTTTTTCTCGTATCGGTATAGCTACCAAAAAAAGCGCTACGTCAAACTCAAAATAAGCGCGATCTCTTCTCTTGTCTTAAATAATTAAATTAATCTCTTTTAGAGTCTTATCAATTTGTTTGTTTTTCTTTTAACCTTTTCTTTTATTGATAAATTCTCTCTAAATACAGCTAAAAAACAATTGTTGCTGCGGTCGGTCTAACAACATAATCAACAAGTTGAAAAAAAAAACTAGCTTTGGGAGGCCAGCATCAGGTATCAAAATTCAAAAATGTTTTGAAAATATCTCAATCACAGATGTTTGCGGTTGATTTTTAAACGCTAATAAACAGTAAAAAAAAAAAAACTGAAACATCTTATTCTTTTTTCATTTGCATTCTTGTGTAAAGGTTTCTTTTATGACTGTTCTTATCTTAAACCCTAGCTTGCAGTCTTGGTCATTCTCCTCCTGGCTTAAAAACCAACCATATTCCTCTTAAAAATATGACCTTCATTCTAAACAACTGCTTCGTGCTTCTCTCGTCTTGCCCTATTCCATACCCTTTACTTCAGACGTACACACGTGTAGTAAAATTCTCGAAGACGTTGCTTAGAAAATAACTTAAAAATAAACGTCGTTTTACTCAACTGTTAGATTTGCTCTCTTAAAAAAAAAAAAAAAAAAGGCTTCAATAATTAATGATTTCAAAAATAAAAATGAATGTTTCAAGTCTGTTGCTCACGCTCTTATCGTCTGCATTTAAAAAAAAAAAAAGCATTCAATTATTTCACGAAAATAAATCCGGCATGGATGGATTTTTTTTTTTTTTTTTTTTTTTTTCACATTTTGAAAGAATGAAACAGAACTAAAAAAAGCTGATTTTTAAAAAATTAAATTAAACTAAAAGATGATTTTGTCAAAACGGTACATTGAAGTTACCAGTAGGTATGGAATTTAAAGTACTCTCAATGTGCTGACTGACTTAAAGAATGCAAAAGAAATTCGGATAATTTGTAACTGAATTGTAGAGAAGTCAGTGTTTGCTCTCTATTAAAAATAAAATTAAATGCTAATTAAATTTAATAAAGTATTATTATTATTTGCATAAGTAAAAAAAAAAAAAATCTTCGATAAAAGAAAAACTAAAAAGAAAGTAATTCTCCTCTTCTTTTTCTTTGCACATAATACACAGAATAATGTGCGAGGGAGCAAATTCAATAATAATTTCCTTTTTCCTAAGGTTTTCTTTGGGAGAGTTACCCAACAGTTTAGTAAAGTTAAGCAAAGTATGTTAAAAAAAAAAAAAAAAACCCAAAAAAAACCTTCGGAACAAAAACTCTTTTGGTAACAATAACATTGTGTGCATAAATTTATGATAAGGTTAAGTTTCTGTTATAAAAACAAAACCTAACTTTAATTTTGATACTGCTTATTTTGCGTTTAAATATTTTGCATTACTCAAGCAAGTGATAGTGGAATTAATAACTCTCTCTTCTCTAAAATAAAATCCAGTTCACCATTGCAGACATTTTAAAATGTTTTTCTTATATGAACATGGTAGTAATTATTTTAATTATCAATATTTTGTGCAAAAAGACATGATTGGGTAAATTAGTTTTACTTCTGATATGGATCTTCAAATGTAATTTATCCGGACCCTTGTCCTTTGTTTTAACAGTAAAAAAACTCTTTTTGCCTTCAGGTATGTTGCATCTAGTAATCTTCCACAGACTTTCAAACTAATTATTATTTCATTCATAGATATTGTTTGTGATTTATTAAATTAAAAACACCTGTGCTTTCAGATATCCAAACTTTGAAAGTAAATGATTTAATTATAGGTGGCTTTATTTGGAAAGTAAATACTATTTAGAGTGCCAATTACAACCTACATTACTGGAATTTTCATCACTATTCATTTTACTCTGTAATCATATCAATCATTTGAGTTTCTTTGTTCAGAATATTAATAAGTTTACCATGATAAAAACAAACCTCCCAAATTAAAACTTAAATGAAATTGGGCTAGCTATTTTCTTTTTAATATCCATTTACAAAATTATTACACTTATTGATGATGAAAATTGAAGAGTTCTTTGGTTAGAATTAATATTTTAGTTCTGTCTGCCCAATTTCACTCACAAGACTGGGATCAACCCATGATTGGGTTTTCAGGCATTTTCCAAAGGTGCCTCACACTGGGACTGCCCTCTTCAGACTGAGAACATAAAGAAGTTGCCTTTCTGATAAAGCGGCCATGGTGAGTTGGAAAGTGAGTGTTCTTAACCACTCAGCCGTGTGTGTATATATATATATATATATATATATAATACACACACGCACACTAGCTTATTTTAAATTAATACAGCAAAACTAGAAAATAAAAACTTTTTTTTTTTCTGAGTTTAAGATCTTGTAGATGCTGATTTTTTTTACTTAAATTCTGCTGATAATTGTCTCACAAAGGTATTGTGGATTTTATAAATAGATTAATGTATTAAATACTTACTGGTAGAATATATGATCAATAGCTGAAAGGCAATAGTTGCATTCAGCTACTAAGTTAGTAATGTTCATTGCCATAAAACTTGCCTATGATAAGAAAATGCTGTTGCCAAATTCATGAAAAAGAGACTTTCAGCCAAATTGAGTACTTGAAAAAGTTCTTGATGGTACAAATATTTACATTAGGTGTATGGTAGGAAGAATTGTCATTGTTTTGTTTAAGACTTTAATTATGCTTACATTATCTCTGTTAAGGAAGTAATCATTTTTTTTTGTTTTTCTTTGTTTCAATAATTGTGCTCTGGCCTTTAAAACGAGTGCGCAATAACTGAACAGTACTAAATAAGAAGATAAGATATTCCTAGACATGGACAGAGGAATGAGAAAAACTTAGCTCTTGTACATTAATTAAAGGGTTCAGTTCCACAGTTAACCCTGATTGATTGACACCTGAATAAGGTCAGAGGCACAATTTCCAAAATCTTACAACAAAGAATGAATGTAAATAACTCCTCATTCTAGATTTTCATATTGAAAATACTTGGCATGTTCTATTCTATGACGGTGAAATAAGAGTGATATTTCTTAAGTTTAGTTTGGTACAATAATAAGCACTCGGTGAGAACTGAACTTGGTAAGTTGTGAAACTAAGCTTGCTAACCATTTTTTTTTTTTTTTTTTCTTTCAAAGCAAGCCCTCTGGATTATTGATAATGGAGCTGATCATCTGCTTATGAAGACAGGCTGGTTTGTGGATTGTTTCATGACATTGTAGCTTTAGAACTTTCATTTGCTCAGTATTATGAATACTGAGCATCAAGTCTGATATAATGCTGGATTGTAACTGCAACTGTTTTTATTGTATTTCTTAGCTGTTTAAGCAATTGCACATTGCTTTTGTTACTCTATTAACTCTAGTTTGATTGTCAGTTATATATCTATATAAAGTGTATTTGGAATAGGTGCCATCATGTGGCTGGCAACATCTGCAATTTCATTTTATAAAACTTTTGTTTTTATATAAGAGTACATATCTTTCCTTTCTTTTCTTTTTTTTTTAATCTGAAAATATACCATTGGAATAAAAATTTATTAAATTTTGCACTTGTAGACAGTTTTAGAAATATATGTAACCACTTTTAAAAATTCATTCTTAGATGTTTTAAGCCAAATATCATGAGATACTTTTAAAATACTAAATATTTTGACAGCAGTTTTTAATCACTTACATTCTGTGTATAAAAATGATATTAGTTTATACATATAGTTCAATTTATATAAAGAGAAATTTTAAGAATAACAACATGCTTCAGAAAGATTTAGAAATTAGTGCACTTTCTATACATTTTTGGCCTAATAAATTACTTTCTCTTTTAATTAAAACTGCATTCATTAAGTCACAAAGATAAGACTTCTTATACTTCATGACAAATGCCTAGTTTGTGTTTTGTAAGAGGTCCCTTTTGTTTTCAAATATTCTTTATATAAATTCTTATAAGTTTCACCAATTCATTTCTTGTGACTTTATAGTGTCAATTCCAGCTTCAGATTTTAGATTATTTTGTCTTTTATAATTAAATATCTTATTGTTTTAGCAATAGTCATAACAAACTTTATATTAAGTTCAGATAAATTCTTTTCAATTGCAGTTACTGTTGAATTGATAGGTAGTATTATGTATAAAGTTTTATCAAGATCATTTATATTATTTATTGTCCTAGTTTCTGAGTCTTCCGTAGTAGTAAGTTTATCTCCAGGTTCATACAGCATGTTACCATAACAAAACTATTGCTATTACAATAAGATATATTTAAAAATGCGGGAGTCTTTCAATAAAAATGTTGTTTTTTTTTGTTTTTTTTTTATTAATAATAATAATATAGCATGGGCTCATTAAGCGGTCTTTGTTTTTATTCATGCAAATATGTACGCAGCATTTTTCACAATGTCTATTCAAGACCTCTGTGTTTGTACAGAACTTGTACATAAGCAGGTATAATTTGTTTTTAATAATGCTGTAAGATTTTAGCAAACTGTAGATTTCTGTATGTTCTTTTTAATTTTACTTTACTAGCCTTGGATATTGCGAACCAAATTTTTATTTCCATGTGTAAAATAGAAAAAATAAACTTTATCGCACTTGTGTATACTTCTTTTTGAAAAAACAATCTTTATCTTATAAATTTTAAGGTAATAGTAATTATATAACTTAGGTAACAGATTACTGTAGGTGTAGTTCATAATTTCTCTAACATTTCTATTTTGAACAATCCTCATAGTCAGTACCAGTTCAATCTCATTGGTAATCTCTTAGAATTCTTTTTTTTTATTTTTTTTATTTTGAAACTGTTCATCTCCAGTAATTATATATATGAACATAATAATTTTTCTAGGTTACAGTTCACCATAGGGAGTAGGTAATTCACTTTGAAAAAAAGAAAAACTGGCTATCATACCATTATCAAATACTTGTACAAGAAAACGGTCAACTTTAACATTCTATGTGATACCTTGAAAAATATGTGGGGTAACTGAATTCTAGGGGAGAAGCTTGAAAGATGATCTTTGCTGATGAAGGCCTTCAGCTGCAGCAACATTAGAAACTACATGATATTGCAATAAATGGTGTGGTGAGGGGATATTGTTCAGTACATACTGTAAAGTTGCTATCTCTTATAAAAGAATTTAGAACATTTAAATAAACTGTTTCCAAAGGCATGCTGAATGCCTCGGTTTCTGATGTTTTTGTCAAAGAAATATCGCTGATTATCATCTCAGGAAGACCTGCTTAATAGATCTAAACATTTTTCAGAAGCAATTTGTAATGCATAAAGAGGGGTGATTCACTATTCTGAGTCAGAAATCAAACAGCTATTAAAACAGTGGAACTATTCTATTTCTTCCCACCCAATAAAGACCAAATAGGTTAGTTTATTGGAAATATCAGTACTAATTTAAAGATAGTAGCGAATGTCCTTTTTTAAAGCAAGTGTATGAAAAGATGAAAGGTATTTTTTCTAGAAAACAAATAAGAAAGTTTATATGAAATTAATACACCTGCTAAATATATTAATTATGAATAAGCATTAGTACCCACTTTTCTCTTCAGATTTCTTTCTTTTTTTTTCTTTTTTCTCTAACATAAACCCTTGCTTAATATTCAGTTTTAAAGGAAGAAATGTGTGGACCTCAATGGAGATTTTATAGAAAATAATAATCCATTATTTATAATTTAGAAACTTTTCAATTAACCATAAACCAGATATGTAAACTCTTAAATTTATTTTCTTTTTTTCTCCCCAAGGTATTATGGCTAAAAAAAAAAAAATTTGGATAACCTTCAAAGATATATTGTAATTTATCATAAAAGATGTATTCTTTTTATTAATATACCTGTTAAAATCTGTCATATTTAATTTTGCAATTGCATTGGTTATATTTTCTGCATGAGTAATCAAGGATTTTTATTTATACAACTGTTGTCACTTGTAAGAAAGAATTCTTTTCAAACCTGTAAAAATATCAAAATCTAACATAAAATGCAAGGAATAAAGTGGTGTATTAGAACCTGTTCATTACTTACTAACAATAAGTTCAGATCTTATAGAGACACAAGGCATGTTAGCTTATTACTATTAGCATAATTGTTTCCTGTTACCATAACAACTAATTATCTTATTAGTAAGTAGTGGAGATGAAGCTTCGTAAATATATAAAGTTACATTGTTTTATTTTTACAAATTAGATTTGTGCTTAATCTTGAAAGTATTTCCTTTATGCTAACATCAGAAATTATTTTGGTAAATTTCTTTGCTCTTCAGAGCATTAGTGATTGTAATTGTTATTAAGGTAGTAGTTTACTACTTGTGTCTTACTTTTATGATACAACTTTTCTTTTTTTTTTTTTATTAACTCAAAGCTTCTTGGAAAAACTATTTAAAGAAATATTTAAGAATTTAGAATTCAACAATTCTTTTTCTATTACCAGGCTTATTAACAAATAATGATGTTTTTTTTCTTAATATCTTATTTTATGCAATTTAAACAAGGTGCATTCTTGGTTGATGGGAATATTTTGTAAAACTTATTTAGCATTGATTCCTGGCACAGATTCATGAAAGCAGTGTTAACGAGTGAGTATTTATGTAATTCTAATCTGTGCAATTTAATGCCAACAGTTAGCAAAATAGAAAAGGGCTTTTTTAATCTAAATTGGATGGATGTGTTTCTTGGAACCTGACTGAAAATTTAATTTTTTTTTTTCTTTATAATTTTATATATCTTCCTATTGAAATAATTTTTTGCTGTAATATTGGGATATATTCCCTGTACAAATTGGGCTCCCATGAAACTGGGAAATGGGTTAGTTGTAAAAGCATAGTTATTTAGTGAAAATGGCCAAATTTGGCACAGAGCCATAATTGAGAAGCATCCTTAAAAATTAGGATTCACTATATTAGAAGATTGGTCTGCTGCAGTAACACCTACTCTCTTAGTATATATCAGTCATATAAAATTTCTATCTAAATTTCTAGATCTTCCTAAAACTACTTGCCTTGAACTATACACATTACAATGATAATGATCTAATTTCTATGTTTTTATGATAGCACAGCAAAAATTGATAAATAGTAGCACAATACCATTAGCATGAAGAATAACACAATTTCCAATTCTGTTGTCATTGGCTACCAAGTAAGTTTGAATATAAATTGAGGGGAAAATATGTAAAGGAGATCATTCTAAATCTGTTAACTGTTAGTCATTTTCCTTGACTTGTCTGCACGCTTTTCCATCCGACATGGTGCCATGCCAATGATATTTTAATAATTAAGCTTAATGATAATTAACATTTGCAAATGAGCATAATATGAAAAGGAAGTGAATTGACAGTGAAGAACACCAAAAGTGGTATTTAATTGAGTATTTATAATTGGTAAATTTGTTAAAAATTACACATCATTAAAATAATTATGTTGTGAGTTAATTCAAATTCAGATGTGAATAAATTTGTTAATCTGATTTTGTTGAAAATATCAAGGCCAGTTTAGAATTGAACAAAAAATATAATTTCTTATGAAATATGAAAAGGGCATATATCAATTCAAGAATCTAAAGACTTAAAATTCGGAATAATTGTACCAATTATTTTAGTGGTTGCATTAAGTCTGTTGCCCACATTAGTGAGAATGATGGTGCAAATTTAAAATGTCTACTTGTTCTCTGCCAGTAAAACAGGATGTATTCAATGTTCTTATACAAGAAGTTCCGTTAATGCGTTTATTTCCTATAGAATTTTTTAATTTATTTTTTTAAAAAATTTTTTTTACTGGAAAGAAAAGAGAAACAAAAATAATTCTCTCTCTCTCTCTCTCTCTCTCTCTCTCTCTCTGTCTGTGTAAGTTTAATTTTGGGGACAAATCCTTAAAACAAATAAGTTATTTATATACAGTGTAACCCGGATATAAGAGATTTTCTCTGGTCCCAAATTAGAGCCTGTGTTAATGTATATATAATAGACCAAACCCGGATATAAGGGACTTCTTCTCCGGTCCTGGCAACTCTCTTATATCCGGGTTACACTGTACTACAGTTTGGTTTGTGAATTTTTATGAGTTTTTCTTTTTATCTAGTTTCTATGGCTACTGATACAAGACAGAAGTTAATACTTTATTTCCAATTTGTGCTGCTTATGTAAATGATTATACAATATAAAGGATCTGAATGGTACATTTAAAACAAATCAATAAAAATAAAATGTGGAAAAAAATGAATGATAATGGATCATCTAAGAAATTCAGAAAGAATTAAAAGAATTTTGTATTTTAGATTTAATTTGCATATTGTGCTGTTTTATAAATATTCAAATAAGACTCCTCACAGGAGTTGGTTGCAACAGAGGCTCAAACTCAAATCAACATAATTTGATGAACGAGTTTTTGATACTCTGCTCTTTATAGTTCTGAGTACAGATATAGAAATGTGTACAAAATCATTGACAAGGAAATAATATTGCCTCATATCAGTTCATTATGTATTTGAATTATAGATGCAGATTCTTGCTGCAATAAGATTCTGTATAGCAAGAGTCCAGTGGTGTTCAATTAGTCATTTGAGAGAGTTTGGATTGTGGGTTTTTGAGAGGCTGGCTAGTCATTTCAGAGAATTGTCGGACATTGTGTTGATGGTGCTTTGATGTCAAATGAACATTCCTACACCTGTAAACCAGGTTGTAGATGGCCATATAGTACAGATACTTGCCAAGATCAATGTATTGCAAAAGCAGCAGTGGCTGATCATACAATGTTTATGGTACAGTGTGAATGTGGCTCCAGGACTGTCAATGAAAAATATAGAGAATTGTTTACTTTGAGCATGACTACAGGCATGTTTACCCCTAATCACTTACACCAGAACACAATGCAAATTTCCAGTGGTGTTGTGAGAGTCACTTGGGAGATCAAATGGCACTCTGTAATATCCACCATAGAGCAGGTTCTGCCTTTATGCAGTTGATGATTGTGTTTGACACTCTTTAGATTTATATTAATGTCCAGAGTGCATTTACATATAAAACACAGGTCTCTGTGGGCTACTATAAAGTGCAAGCTTCAGTTGCCTGTTGTGTTTGTGAAGAGTGCTGAACAACACCATGTATATTGAGAACATTAATAAGTCCTGCTGCCATTTTTGCAACAGGATGGCAGTGCTGTTTCAGCTTTGATAATGCCAACCCTCATTATGCCTGTGCCACTCAGAATGCTCTGCTTCCTGGTCAGTACATTTGCTAAGGCTTACGGCAACATAATGTTGAAGCACTGTTTCCTGTATGATCACCAAAGTTAAGCAATGTTGAGCCTGGTCAGTACCTAGATGGGCGACTGCTTGGGAATACCAGGTGCTGTAAGCTTGGATGTACGGGTGGTGTAATGGATAATAGCTTGGAGTTGTTAATCAGAGAGCCGAGTTCCAATTCAAGTTGGGTTTGTGATATTCACTTGTGCTCAAATACCTTTTGAGAAAGGTATGAATCCACCTTTTCTCCCTCCAGCTACAAGTTAATTAGTAAGACTTGTATTACTAAAACTATTATCGCTCCTAAAAATATTTTTACAAAATATTTAAATTTCAGTATTAAATAAGGTTGATGTGCTGCTAAACAACCAACCAATCACTGAAGCTGTTCTCTACTGAATATATATGGAGTATGATAAGATAACTTCTGACTCCTTCAAGTAGCTTTCCTACAAATCTTTATGTATTGTGTCAAGTGCAAGAAGCATGAAATAATATATCACAGGATGGTATTTGCCATCTGTATTTATGCATGCATGAATACAGACCTTTGTTGACATCTTAGGATGGATATACAGTATGTTAATATAGAGCCTGAATATGTTTTATACACATTTTATTTTGGAATGTGTGCATCTATTGACTGGTACATATACGATCATTTACTGTAATCGTCTATATTACCTGTATGTTTAATACCGAGTAAATTGAAATACGTATTCAAAGTGTTGCAATTTTTTGTCAGTGTAAATTTATTGCAGATTATTTAAAGAAAAAAAATATAATTATTTTAAACACATTTTACTGTAATAAACAATACTGAGTTGTGCTACTCATTCTGCAAAATAACTTTTTGTTGGTTTTTAAACTGATAACCGATAATAGCCTATCCAAAAGTTAAGTTTTGGATGTATAGATAGTTTACTTACTAAACTCTGTTAAGTACTATTCAAGACTACAAGCTACTTTGTACTTGATATTCCTAAGTGGTTACCCAGCTCTCTAGTGATTCAGGTTTAATGCTGCTTAACTTTAGTGATTCAAGAACAAGTGCAGTCAGTATGATTTCAAAGCCCTTGTACATCGAGAGTAAATAGAGTATTAAAATGAATCAATGATATGCAGAAAACAATTGCACATTGAGTATAACAGAACAAATAGAAAAGGCTTTTGAGTCTCCTGTTTCCTTTTAGATGAACTTTACATCAGTAGAAAATCATTGTTTTCACTTTTAAGAGATTATTTTCAGAAAAAAAAATCTGCTTGCTTACTTTGGTACCCACCAAAATAATTTTATATTTAGTACTGATGTTTCCCTGTCTATTTTATGCCTGTGAGCTACAATTTAGTAGTAAAGATGCAAAATTATTTTACATAAATATGTACTATGAAAAACAAGTTCACAAGAATAGATAAAGAATATTTCAGCTTTCTTGAGGAAAGAGAAGTATTTATGTCATTAATCAGAAAACAATTTTCATTTTTTGTATTAGCAAAAGTTGTTTAGGGAAAAACCATATCAGTTTTGCTGCTTTTGTAAGACACTCTGAATTGAAAAAAATTTGAAGAAGAGATTTAGGGTAATGGAAACTCTGTGAAACTAATGAAGCTTAATGCTTTGTTCCCTAATCTCAGAGGAGCCTTGAAGCAATTTTTTATTATTATGTAAGGCTATTTTAGTGATAGAATCATAAGACAGTGAATTGAAGTATTTGATATTTAAAATATACTCTAGTATCCATTTCATATGATCTGAAAATATCCCTGCTAAAGGTCAAATTTCAAAATCTTCTTGGGAGCTGCATGTCCCCAAACCTTCAGCTATTTACAGAACACACCAGACTCTATTCATAGCATACATTTTGGCAAATTGGATCCTTGAATCAATCTTAGTAATTCTATAGCTCGGCCCAAACAGAACCATAAAAATACATCTGAATTCTCTATTGAAGCTGATCTCGTCTTGCCTGTGCATTTTAACACTAAAAGTCAGATTTTAAAGTCTTTATCCTAACAAATCTCCTCTGATGACCTTTTACCTCTCTATTAAAGAAGGAACCAATACTTTTTTCATTGATGTTGAGTGGTGAATTTGAATTCCTTCAGATTTTCTTTTGTGTTTTTTGGTAAGTGTTTTTTTTTTTTTTTTTATATCTTTGTTAGTGTTACAGGTGTATAAGTCAATGTGTGCTTATAAGCTTGGTCTATAGCTAAAGTGGATGTTTTTTTTTTTTGTTAGCCAAGTGCTTTAGTTTCCATATTTGCTGAAATATCTGTTTTCTAGTCTTGAATTTTTGTATTTTGCTTTTTCAGTTGTTTGGAATTGACCAATCCAGTTCATTTTACATTTACTCTATTTCTGCTAGTAGAATTCTTTGTAGACAGTTCAGCATCAGTATTCATGTGTCATGTCAAGTGTAATTCTTTTACAACAGTTATCTAAGTCATTCTTCATCATGGTGTCTTCTGTTCTCCTCAGCACCATTTATTGAGTTTTTATACAATTATTGCTTCAGTTCTACCACATTTTCTCCATTCAATATTTATTTTGCCAAATTTGATTTGTTTGGAGCATTTTAGTGTAGGAGGAGCAGTACTATTTGAATAAAATATATTCCATAAGAAATAAACTAAAATGAACTAATAATTTTCTATCTGTAAAGTTTTTATGTGTATTGGCCTTTGAGTATATTTTTATATTTCATCAATCAATCTATCATTACAATATTACTCTGTTAATAATTGTGTGTGTGTATCATTATTGCATGTACAATGTTATAGTTTACTATAATAGTAATTTTGGTAGTGTTGTAGATCTGAGCACCAATATTATATATTTTACTTTATAACAGATTAATAACTAAGTTCGCAAAAGTATTTAATTGGATAGCAAAAACAAACTTAAGGAAAAGTGATCTGACAAAATTTTTAAATTTCAAAACATGTCAAATTATTTGACAGTGACAAGTAAATAAAAGTTTATCAATACCTATGACAGAAACAAGGCAAGTACCATGACCCACTGTTGACATATGACAACCACAGCAGTCAACATGAAAGTACCATGGAACAAGAGACAAGGACCAAATTCAGTGATTTCAAAAAACAGAAATATAGTGGCCTCGCAAACTGGCTCATAACAATTGATAATGATTTTATATATAATTGTTTAATGGAAGACTTTCTCCTTTTTTTTTTTTTTTTTCCAAAATAAAGACTTGTTCCAAATTCAGTAGAGTTTATAAGAAACGGAAGATTCTCAAATACATAAAAAAAAAAAAATAAAATAAAAAAAAATTGAAAAATGATCACTGATAAGATCATGATTATTTTATTCAAAAAGAAAAGACTGTATATACTGTTTTGTTTGTAATCACTTTTTTGAATGCCAACAGTCACAACAAGTGGATTTTCTTAGATAAATCTACTTAGAACGCTTGAGAATCATAAATCACAATAAACATCAAGAGGGTAATGTGTTGGCTAATAAGAAAGTCTAAAAAACAAATGAACACTGGATAAAGCAACTTGAGGGACAGATTTAAAAAAAATACTATTTTGAATTACTGAAAAGATTTGAACTTTTAGCTATTTTAAAGTGAAAGAAGTTTGGCTTTCAGAGTCCTGAGAAGTGGAGCTTATGAAATAAAAACTTTTATACGGTCTATTGAAATGATTGCAGCAGTTGACCTATTTTTACATGAAGCTCTTAAAATATAAAATAAGTATTATTTACCTACTCAAGACTGTATTCAGAATTAATAGAAAAAAAAACATGTGCGAGATGAAAGGTTGAAATTAACAATCTAGATACCAAATATGACTTTATTATTGTTGATTTTATACGTGACCTGACACATGTTGATCAACTGGTAATTGTGATTCAATACAGCTATAAATGGAAAATCATGTAAGTTGTTTTAACATTTTTACCAACAGTTCATCCATAACATTGTTTAGCAAAATACAAATCTGGGATGAACATAAGATTTTACTTTATAGTATCTGGCCAATCCTATAATAATGCTTCTAACATGAAGAACTTGGAGAATCATTAACAGGTATGCAGACTATCTATCATGTGCAGCCCTTTCAATCAACCTTGTTGAAGAAAAGGCAGTGACAACTTTCTGAAGTTAGTATTTTGAGGAAGCAGTGTGTTTTCTTTATGTGGATCTTCACATAGGGCAATCTATATTTTTCTTCAAAGAGCTTAGGTGTAACTAAGTGATCTACGCATTAAGTCTGGGTAATGAAAGATTGATATACAGTTATTTTACAAACTATCAAACATTTTTGAAGAGAAGCTCAAATGTAAATGAAATGCAGAGAATTTATACTACAAGTTGATAAAGTTGGACTATACTATCTCTGGTTTTGATTTATTTGTTTGTCTTTTGCTATCAGCTTTATTTTTGTTAAAGGACTCTGAGAAAATGCAAATGACAGGATTGCACACTATAAATTGGAAGTAAAAGTTTTGTATGAAAATATCACCAAGATATTTTGATGCTTCCAAAAACATTAACAAATAAATTTTCAGATGGAGAAAATAAGATTCTTTGAGATAAGCTGATAAATTTAAGGTAAAAGTAAGCTCTAAATCTACTGTAACTGCTTAATAACCCAGTTATGCAAGAGGATTGACCTATATGAGCAGATTGAAAAATTTTCAAGTTCCTCTTGGAATTGGTGAATGATTCTGAAATCATTGAGGACAGTATTAAACTTACAATATCACATTACAATGATGGCATTAACCACAAATTAGTAAATGAATGTTACCAGTTCAAAGAATAGTTACACTTTGGTAAATCCCAGAACAAAGAAGAAAAGAGGCCATTTAAAATACTATGCGCATAAGTTCTTCAGATTATTTGCATGCAACACTTAATTGGAATATTCTCTCACATTATTAATGCACTTAAGCTGTACTTGACAATCACAAGCTGTGGAGCAGAAAAGAATTTCTCAGAGCTATCCTTTATAAAACACACTTTTCAGTCTACCATGAACAAAAAGCACTTAAATACTTTATACATATTGTCTCTAGAAAATGACATTGCAAGGAATCCCTCATATGACAAAGCTGTAAATATGTATGTTGCTAGAACATAAAAAAAAACAGTATTTTGTCAAATGTTTCATAGATTTCTAAAATAAGATTACAGTAGTCTTTGCTCTGTTTTATTTCATAGTTTTATGATGTATCAGGCATGCTTCTTTAATTTTGATTGATTGATTGATTGATTTGGCTGTTTAAGAGCATCAACACCTTATGGATCATTTAATGTCAAAATGTAATTTTCTTGGAAGCTTTGAAGAAATAAAAACGTTATTCAGCTTTCACAATTGAATACATGGTAGATGATACTCAGCTTTTGTGCATATACAGGTTTGTGTGGGCATAATTACTAGAGGCAGTGATACATGGGTTTTATGTTGTGGTTTTGTTTAAGTTATATTTTGGAATATAGTCTGATTTAAGAAATTGTAGGATATTATATGGACTAATGTCATGAAAGTTCTTTTATTATTTACATTATTCAGATTGTTATCCTCATCTTCATTGCCATATTCACAACGTTTTGACTGTTGTGTGCTCCAGCTTTTTTCAGGTGACTGGAATTTCGAACTGAACCCGTTATTTCATCCACCAGGGTAGATTGTTCTAGTTCCACATTCCATGCATCTTCTGAATGTTTCAGTTTAACTCAACTCTCCAAGTTTTGGTTCACCACTGCTGTAGCCAGGTATTGAACTCACAACTCTTTGGGTCTAGTCACTGGAGCTAACCAACACTTTTATCCACTCCAGTGGACAAAATAAAGGGTTCAGTTTGAAATTCCAATCACCTGAAGAAGGCCGAAGTGTATGACACCCAAAACGTTGTGAATATGGCAATGAAGATGAGGATAATGGTCCGAATAATGTAAATGTAAGTAAGCATAATACCTCATCTCGGAGATATAGACAGATATTGTTCTTTTATGTTGGTTGTTTGATAGTATTTTAAATGGATTTGGGTGAAGTCACTACAATTAGTATGTGTTTATTGTTGGTAATTTATATAGATATATTGCTGGTATTTTTACTATAAAAATGTATTTTTATACTTTCATAGCTTTTTGTTTGGTTATGGTTGGGGGGGATCACTATTTGCCCATAGCTGGGACCCTAACAGGTGCTTCCACCCCAGGTCAGGGCAGACCTGGGAACAATAGAATTTAAGAGGTGGTTCCATGCTCCTCAAAACCTCCAATCATCTGAACAGAGGCCTTGCTGCCAGATGTAGTTTATTCTTAACCCCCTACTTCTCATAATTCAAAGACTAATGTATAGCCTAGGAAATTCTGATTCGCGTTACTAACTTTGGCATGTGAGATAACTCAGTATAGCTATTTTAATCAAAATTTGAGAGTTACTGGTTAAATTTTAAGAGAAAAAAAATTGATTTGTTGTAGATTGATCCTAATCTCCAGTCTTCTGGTGTCTTTTGCATCAGTAAACTTTTAGGATTCTTGAATGGCTTCTATTTTTTCCATATGTTGAAATGGTGGTGAACAAATATACAATGTCAACATTTCCATACATTGGGCAGAGTTTTTTTTACACGGTGGACTGATTATCAGTTACCCAAATTTTCATCCGACAAATAATCATCAGTTCAAATAGACAAACCAGAATAGCCTCAGTCCTCTCGAATTCATTCTTTGAGTGTCGATGTTCACATCATTATATACAGCTGATATTTGAAAGTAAATGAATTTATAGCTTTCAGCATTTATAGCTGCATGACTAGTTAAATCTGTGTCTTTGGCAGATGACCACAAACCTTACTTCATGAATTTTATGATGTATCAGTCATGTATATAATAGTTTCCTAATTTTCATACTTTGAAAATTATAAAACAGTCTAGGAATTTTTTATTTTAAAAAAATTTTTTTTTTTTACTCATACCACTAAGTTAACCCAGTACAGCAATCTGAAAAGAAGTTATGTCTAAAAAAATAAATAAATAAATTGTGATGAACCTACATAGAACAACCTCATTAATAAGGATAATGACAGTTCTCCTAACCTTCTTGAGGGTGGGAAGGAACTCCACCCCATCACCTCATTCTCTCCTATTTTGGCCTCAAGGTTTTCACAAAGACAACAAGACCCTTTGGACCTTGTTGGATGTTGCCCTATTGTTGCTGGTTATGAAGGAGCCCCTATGACAATTCAAGCTTCTTTCCCAAAAATGTGGGAATGCATGGAGTAGGGAAGCTTGCAGATTTTAAATATTGTATCTGAAAATTTGTATTTATGTTGCTGTTGCGTGATTTGAAGAAAACTGAGGTTATTTGCACAATGGAATAGGATTTTTTATTTAATTTTCAATATATGAATTCTAGGTGAGTTTTGTTGCACGTAGCAATGTGAAGCTGACCTTGGATGCCTTTTTTGTTTTTATATTTCCTCTGAGAATTACTTCCAATTTTCATTTTAAATAGCTGAATGGAAGGTTTTTTTTCTCTCTCTCTCTCTCTCATATAGGACAAAAACATGAATTTGTAAAAGGTCTTCTCTCATGGCTTCATATGGGTAAATTTGAATCTATTTTCACTGTCATCACAGCCTGCCTAATGTCCTGGGTCATGTTTTCTATGCTAGCTATAAATGTTTGACATGAACTTAGGATCTAGCGACTTAAGCTAGAAAAAGACTTTTTTAAGAACCAGAAAGCTTATAGCTTAGTTCCTGTATTAAAAAAAAAAAAAAAAAAAAAAAAAAAATTCTCTCTCTTACTTGTGTGTATGTGTGTGTATATATATATATATATATATATATATATATATATATATATATATATATATATATATGAACCGTTTTGCAATTGTTACATCCACTCATCAGGAGGTTTCAGCAATTGACTGCAGATTTTCTCATTTACGTTATTACTATATTAAGTTAAAATTTATGCACTAGTTATTGGTGCGAATTATTTCCTTTTTTTTTCTTTTTTTTTTTTTCTTGGTGTATGTTTGTGTGTATGTAATTTTACTAAAGGAAAAACTACAGTCATATTAAAATGTTACTTTCTCTAAACAAGTATGCAATTTTCATGAAGTTTGTGTTACTATTGTCAGTTTATTGGGGTTTTGAGATTATTTTCAATAGAAAATTTGTTTAAAGTCTCCGATCAAAGAACAATTATTTACATTATGCATACTGTAGTTGATGGCATATTAAACTATTTTTAAAAAAATTTTTTTTTTTCAGTAAGCTAGTATTTGTCATGACATTGCTGACTTCTGAAACTAAGCCTATAATGTTAAAATTAAATGATGTCAGTGGTGCCATCAAAATCACTATTTCTGTCTTGTGTTTAGCTTACAAGAAGTGTTTTAATTGAGTTATAATTGACATTCATTATCCTCAGTGAGGGTTGAACTACTTACAATATGAATGGTTATGGAATAAGCTTGCTATTTTTCTCCATTGATGTTACTATTTGCTGTCATTGTTTCTAGGTTTTTCAGAATAGAAAAGATTATTTTTTAGCACTATTTGACCAGTATTTGTCAGAAAAGCAGATGTCAGCACCCCCCCGTACCAACTTATTTTTTTTGTTTGTTTTGCTGAGTGTTATCTTATTCACAAGGAGCTTTTTTTGTAATTTTTGTCTTTCTGTATCATTTATTGCTGTATAAATTCATAAAGAGGCAAACAGTTACTTTGAATTAAATTCAATTTCTTTTTTATTCTTGATAATTAGGACAGTTACTGTATATCTGTCTATATTTCTGAGATGAGGTATTATGCACATTATTCGGACTATTGTCCTCATCATTGTCACCATATTTATTACATTTCGGTCGTTGTACGCTCCGGCCATCTTCTGGTGGTTGGAATGTCGAACTGAACCCTTTATTTTGCTCACTGGGGTAGACTGTTCTAGTGCCACGTGCCATGGATGTCAGTTATCAGTTATCTCCTGTTAATTTCCCTCTGAAAGTTCTCCACTGCCTTAACCGGGTATTGAACTTGCACTCTTTGGGTCCTGTCACTGGATCTAACCAACGACACTGTGCCATGTGTCCTTGAGGACATCTGTGTATGAATTTCTGGGTATTATAAACCTAATGTCTTCAGCAACCATTTTTACCAGTGCTCATATTGCAATTTTTTGATGTTATTATTGCATGTTTTTACCAGAGCTCATATTGCAAATTTTGTTGTTATTATCGCTTTTCTCTGGCACTCCTTATTACTGGTTCCCATATCGTGTTCATTTCTATGCTTGGTTGGCTCAGGAGATTTTTCTGGCCTAGCATATGTGCCGGTTCCTTAAGTTTACGAATTTTCCAATGGTGTTCCTTGTCTATGATCTCAACCTGATCCCACAGAGGGTGGTGATCTCCCTTCTCTCTCCATATGTGGTCAGCCACACCTGATTTTTCCACTTTCCCTCGTGTTACAGCTTTCTGGTGTTCTTGAAGCCTTACCTTAAGGGTGCGGCCTGTCTCCCCTTTATATTTCTTTCCGCAGCTGCATGGGATAGCGTACACACAGTCTTTAGCCATGTTTTCCTCTATGGGGCGTCTTACTCGGGAGATATATCTGCGAAGTGTCGTCAAGCTTTTGAAGTTTGTCCTGATGTTATATGAACTGCAGATCCTTTGTATTTTCTCTGATAACCCCTTCACATAAGGCAGGCAGACTGTTTTCTGAGTGTTGTTATCATCCTCTTGTACCGGCCTATCCCAGTTTTTTTGAGCTGTTGCCATGTACCCAGGGTAGTTGTTACTATATACCTTTTTAAAATAAAAACAAATTAAGTCAACAAGAAAAATTGATTAAATATAGATATGTGTCTGTTCAACAAATCTTATTTAAATGAGATATTTTTTTTATTTTTTATTTTTATTTTTTTTTTACTGTGCTTCATTTTGATGGGTTTTGCTTGGCTTAGTTAAACTTTAATACAGTTATAAATTAGTTACAAGTGATTTTTGTTTTTTCTCTCAATATATTTAAAAAGAAGGTATTTTATTTGGTTGAAATGGCCATCTGAATGGGATAATAGTTTCATTTTTATGTAATATACAATGTGTCTTGAAAAAGTTTACTTGTGACTCATTTTGTCCTTCAGGACTTTGACTAAATTTGTTATGTTGGTAGGACTACACATGTACATGATGGAGGAGTGCTAGGAATTTTCAGCACACTTTTTACACTTTGTCATAAAATTTCTCCAATATTGTCCTTGGTACATAAAAATATATAGTGAATGTAAAGTTGGGTAAGAAAAAGATAAATAATCACAGCACCCTACACGTATGCACATCTGCACACATGAACATAAAAATACGGGGGTAAAACTTACACCAATGATAAATACATAAAAAAGAAAAATTGAGAGAGACCAAAGCAGTCAATTGCTGATACCCCCTGAAGAGTGGACGAAGCTCTGGAGTCAGGATGTTGAAGGTAACATCAGTCAGTTAAGTGACAAACTTTTATTTATATAATATGAGAAAGCACATGTACAATAACATTTTTGATTATTTACCCATCAACAGACGGTTTTACGCAGTGTGGTTTTCAAAATGGGCATTTGTTATTCTTGGACACTCTTCAGCTCTGCAGTTATCTTTCATGTTTTTCAAAAATGCTTCCATGTGCTGACAATTGGAAATAATTTAATTCCTCTTGTTTATTAATCCATTCATGTTCTTCAATTCTATCATGTTTCAGCTTCTTCTCCATACATAAATTTCAATTTCTTGGGATAAAAGTGAAGAAAACCAGAGGAAGAAATTGCTATCTATGTATTTATGTATATTACAAGAAACAAGCTTTTTTAAAATCTATTTAAAATAGAGAATTCATATATGTATCAAAAGGGGAGATACACACACACACACACACACAAGGTTATATTGGTGGGGGGGACAGAATGTTAATGGATGCACAGTCACTTTGCATTCATGCCAGTGATTCACAGTCTTATCTGTTTTCTTCATAGAAGTCACTTAATGATATCCTATAAATAAGTCTGTTAGTTTTTTATATTTGTTCATATTTCTCTGGTAGTTTTTAATGCATAAAGAACATTTGTAGACACCTGGAACCTTTTTGATAACAAAAGAATGTGTAAAACTTTTTATTGCTGTCTGTTTTTACACTTTTCCTGCAAATCTCTACTGGAGATGTTTAATTTACATCTGAATCAACTTAAAACATGTTGGTCAAAATAGAACTCCACTATAACTTTGTGACTAACTATACCTTCAGTAAGATACTTGGTTCCTCAATGCATATTCTATTTGGCTTATTTATGCCAGACATGTTATCTAATTGAGATTATTCACTGAACTCTTCCTCTTAATACATTTTTGTTTATTTTAAAGTCTAACAGTGACTTCAGAATAACTTGCAAGAATTTCTACACTTTCTAATTTAAGAAAGAGTTACTTGTAGTATTTTCAGGAAAAACAATTCCAATTCAAGACCTCAAAATCGGATTGCTTTTTACTATTACTTTTGTTAATTTATTTTTTTGTTTGCTTTTTTATGTAATTGAGCAACTGGAGTTTTTATAAAATTATTTTTTTAATCATTACTTTTTCCTATAACCTATCCTGCTTTTAGGATTTGGGCTTTCATGATACTTTTATTGAAATCATCAGTAATTTCAGTTATTAATTGTAGATTCTGGTGAGATTATACATAAGAATGCTAACGTTGAAGACAAGATTATGTTGGAACACATTTTTGGCACTCTCTTAGTGTTATCAAGACCTAATGATGAGATTTCTTTAGTTTTTCTTTCTCTTATGCATCCTATTTTTGACTTATGCAATATGCAGAGGACAGATATTGTATTGTTCAATAACTTATTGATATCTCTTAAATTATATCTGTTTACAAAGCAAGGCAAGTGTCTGGTCAGTTCAGCTTTGGCTATCTGACAGCTAATTGGTATCTTATACAAAATGCTACTGTGTTTGATTAACATCATCAGACTACTTGGCTAGGTAGGTTTCTAATTTATTTTTATCTGAACTTGAAGATTTTGAGAGAATTAATCATCTTGCTACAGCACTTAGAATAAAAGTATACATTTCAGTTTTGCTTTCCATTGAATTCAAATTACTTTAAACTTTCTAATATAAATTAAAAGTAAGGAGAGATTCCATAGACTTGATCTGACCTGACTACTTTAAATAAAGTTCAAGAGATGAGGATCAGTTCAGATTTCATTAGCTTAATTTATTCTCTACAAATGAATGAAGTCTTTTGTATCTTAAAGCACTCATCAAGTACAATGAATACTCTTTGCATTTAATTAAGGGGTTTCAAATTCTTTAACCAATTTGTTGAGCAGAAGATTGGGCATTTTGATTATTGGCAAATCTTATTCCCATTAGAGCAGGTCTATTTGATTCTATATCAATAAGATCCACTATACTATGCAATGTGTATCCAAATTGGCCCATAAGAGCAATACAAGCATTCGTTCTTTAGCTTATTAAAGTATAGCGGCTAGAAAAGAACCTTTTTTTTTTTATTTTTTCAAGCAGTAGGCACTTGATATAGTTGAGATATGTATGTTCCTTTCAGATCAGTTATTGCTTAAATTTTTAAAATGCAAATAGGTGTTGGGATTTCCTAGTTTAGGGATTTTGAACATCCTAGAACATAGCAGGTTCTCAGTTTTGGTGTTGCCAGTGCTAGAGAACACTGGTTGCATGACACATTTTGAGTGTATGATCATTGTCTGAAATGTTCTCTGCCAGACCAAGAATTCTCTTGATGTTTGCTTATTTGGTGCTGGTGGGAAGGGGGGGGGATCAAACCAAAAAATTTTAACCCCATCTTCATATAAGTATTCCCTCAGAAGAGACCTTTCTCAATGTTTATTAATGGTTATGTGGATAATTTGAATAATACACTTTTACAAATAATTCACCACACTCTCTTAAAAATAAAAAAATAAAAAAAATTGAAATTGTTTTTTGGTAGAATGAAATGTGTCCAAATTTTATCTTAAAAGAAATTGATTATAATGTAGAATTTGACTGTTTACTTTTCTCAGCAAGACATTGATCATAAAACACAAACTTTGTTGGCGAATAGACACCTTGATAGTGGGAACACAAACTTGTACAAAAGTTAATTTAATCATCATAATTTTCATGGCATTAGTAAGAAAGATTGGAGAAAATTTTATGTAGATTGAATTATATAGAGGTGTATGTGCGCATACATTATTATGTAAATATTGATGGCATATTGAACATATGACATTACAAGGATTCAAGATTACATTTCATCAGGGAATATTCTTGAAACATTTTAGCTTGTGGTGGTCAAACCTAAAAATTTTTTAAATGAACTTTGCATATAAGATATAAATTTATATATAATATAATATACATTTAATTATATTTTTATGCCTTTTTTTTTTTTTTTTTTTCTTTCCTCAGATAGTGTGTTCTGTATGACAATCTTTTGACTTAAGAAAAAACTTGTTTGTGTCTTTTTTCTTTTTCTTTACATTAGTTGCAGATGTTCCCCATTATAATTGTTATACTTGTCTCTACTTTCTGGTACTGTCCACTATGTCTTTTAATGCCAATGCAAATCAGATAACTCTAATACAGTAAAATGTTACTGACACTGCTAATAAAAAGCAAGATGTAAATAGTAAGATGCAAATTTCTTAATTAAAATTTTATGTAGCTAAAAAAAAAAAAAAAGTTAATACTTAAAATGAAGCTCTTCTATTAGTATTCACTATAAAAACTAAAAAGTATTTAAGTTTTTGTTTTCTTGCAAAAAAGGCCTTTAAAAATCTAATACTGACTCTTTTTCATGACTGACTTGAGATTATTTTTAGAACTGAAATGCCCCAAAATAAATCTCTTGATGGGAAGACAAAAGTTATTTATTTTTCTTAAATATTTATGATAATCTCTGAATATGTATGCATATTTGTGTGTCTTTTTTTTTTATCCTGGGCTCTGAGATAAAGCAAATTTTATCTAGCATCCTCCAGATACTTTCCCTCTGGTATAAATATAAGTTTAAAAAAAACAAGCTTCTCAAAGCTTTTGTCTGAAGTTATCTTTGCTACAAAACTAGATTTTCTAAGGAGTGGTGGCAGTAGTTTTGTTGATGATGGTATTATTATTAATAATTATAATTTTTTTTTTTGTTAAATGTATTTTTCAACACACTTTGTTATATGTCATTAAAACCTTGCAAATGTAGAAAAACAATAACTTAAAAAAACAAAAAACAAAACACATTGCTTAATCTGATCCTGAGTTATGATAAAACAAAATATAAATTTTATCACACAACAAATTATTGGTAGTTATAATTATCTTTCATCTGAAGATTGGATTTTTAAAATTTTTTTTTAAACTTAAATGTTTCATGTTGTTGCTTCATTTTGTTCTTGATCCTAATTTTAAAAAAAAACTTTGAACAGTTTTTTTTTTCACTTTCTAATCAACTTGGGGGAGGTAGCAACTGATCATCAACAGAAAATTGAATTAAGAAAAACTGAATAAGGCTCAAAAACACTTCAGAGATAGGTAAGTCTATCTGGTTAAGATTTGATTTAGCAAGCCTGTGTATTTTTGTAGGGAAATAAAGAGTTTCATTAAGACGGATCAAGCTCAGCAGTAAATAAATTGGTGTTATTGGTAAAAATTTATTTATTTCTCTATTGGATCATGTTATTTAAGTCATGTAAAAGTTAAAATATGCTAACTAACAATGAACATAGTAATTATATTCAAATCTAATTTTTATCATGTCTGATAATTTAGTACATCTAATGCATTTTTTAACTTTTTCTCTTGCTTTATCACACTTTATACCTGCAATCACTCAGACATAACATCTCCAGTCCTCAAACTTCCTATTTTAGACTTGACAATGTGGCCTGACTTTATAGGTATTTCTTTGTGCCTGACCTAATGCTGACACAACCCATTATACAATTACAATAACCTAGTTTCTTTCTACGAGATATATCTAATTACTTTGAATCTTCAAACACTTCCATTCCTATTTTACCTTATATGATATTTAGTTTGTCTTTTGACTTTTTCTTTTCTTAATGTCCCTTGTAATAATGTTTTCTCTTTCTGATTTGATTACTACTCATAATCTGTTTGCTTATTTGCCTGTCCTCCTCATCGGCTTTATTCAAGTATTCTTTCAAAACAAACTTAATATTTTAACAAGTACCTTAAAACTTTTGGTGTAAGCTTGCTGATCATTTTCAACCAGTGACAAAATAGAATCATCTGTATTTGTTCATCATATTATTTACTAGTTTACCAATGCTGTAAAAAAAAAAAAAAAAAAAAAGTCACCAATATTTAAATAACATAATTGTAATGTACTTCTAATAAAAAGTTACTGCTCTTCATTTTCTTGTTTTCAATAATTCAGGAATAGTAAACTTGGCATGACATCCAGCATTAAATAATCCTGATTTCTACAGTGGCCTAAGAAAAGTTTAGCCAGGAGAAATAATTTACATCCAATTTAAAATTACGTAATCCCTACTCGGCATAAATAAACAGTATTTAGAACTAGTATCGAGTAGGTCCTCCATTTGCTAGTTTCAGTGCTTGTATTCGCTTTCTCATGGATTTGTTCAAGTTATCAACAATCGTCTGAGCCATATTTTGCCACTCCTTTAGCAAAGTTTCTTTAAGAGTTGCCACTGACGTGATTTTGGTAGCATGCTCTAAGTTTCCGGTGAAGGAGCTCCTAAATGTGCTTTATTGGATCTATGTCAGGATTTTGAGCTACCCATCACAGTAATTTGATTCCTTGCAATTCCTTCCAGGCCTTTTCTACTTTGCTCGTATGACATGGCACTCCATTTTCTTGAAAAAGGTAGACATTCTTGTCAATTTGATTGGTTTCAAATAGTAATCTGATTGGTCCTTTTTCTAACATTTGACAGTATTTTGGACTATTCAACCACTTGTCAACAAGAATCCGCTCAGATTTCCCTCCAAACCAGACAGCACCCTATCCATTACTCTAATCTCTCCATGTTTCACTGTTGCTTGCAGAGATTCAGTGTTCCAAGTATCATTCTGATTTCTCCAAACATAAACCTGTTTCAAATTCGAATATTGGCAGAATTTACTTTCATCTGTTCAAATTACGAACTACCAAAATTCAATCTTTGCTCTTGAATTCTCTTGCACAGTCCATATGCCTGTACCTGTTAACCTCTGAAATCAAGGGCTTCTTTCTTGTAACTCTTCTTTGATAGTCAAGCTCTTTCAGAATCATTGTCGCTGCATATGGTGACATTTCCATGCTGATGACTTCCATCTTCAGCGCCCTTTTCGTTCACTCAGACACGATGCTTGGTCTTCCTGAACATTGTTCCACATGACAATGGCCTTTTTCATTAAATTCTTGACAATATTATTAACCGTTTGATGATTAATGTGGAAAAACCTAGCAATTTCTCTATTTGACTTGTCATACTGATGTCCTCCTATTATTTGCCCTCATTGAAATTCACCAATTTCCTTACTTCCGTGAATTTTCATTGCAAAATATAAGTCAACTATTGTTCATAGATTAGAGTAGCTTGATACTAACATGGTATTGTCTGCCCCCCCCCCCCAAACGATAAGCCAAAATTGCTGTAATTAAGGGTGGCTAAAACTTATAGCCCACTGTATGTCATCATAAAAGTTCATTACACAAAGGCAGTCAATTTGCCCATCTCTATATAGTGGACTCTTTTAATTATATAGAATAGTGTTACACCTACCTTATGTGTTGTCTTCTTTTTTCTTTTCTTTTTTTTATACAAGGGTTGCTCTGAAAGTAATGCTTCCTATTCTATTATGCTGGCCAATGATCTTAGATGTTGATACTGGTGGTATAGCAGTAGAGCTTGAGTCTTCCCATTATTAACCCTCTCCTCAATCTTTTTTTTCATTGCTACAGATAGCAACTGAACAGCAATTTGGGAAAATGGCATCTGACATGAAAGTGTACAAAGCATATGTTTCATTGAATTCCTTAAAGCAAAAAAAAATTACTCATTGATGTTCAGAGACCAAACTGGATGTGAGTACAGTATGTTTCAGCAGTGGTAACAGCAATATATGTGATGAGCCATATCTATGGCACTCTGTGCATGCTCTTATTCATTGCTGACAAAAGGGTATAACTGCTAGTGGTGTGACAATATGTCCCCACTCATTTGGTTAAGACACCCACATAAACCAATTCACAGTCTATTTGCGTGTCTAGGCCTAGAGCAACTGGTGACTTTATGAAAACCTACAGTAAAATAGATGTGAGAATTTCAAAGCAACCATCTGCTGTCCAGAAGTAGCGAAAATTCAGGATCAATTAACACTTATTTGGAAGGGAGGGAATTCTGTTCATAGGCTATATAGGCTACCTTCTAGATAAGGAAAGTCTGAGTGTAAGAAGAGATGCTGTCAGATGGAGTTCTTGCTGGCTGAAGGGAAGATCTGGTCCATTAGTTTGCCATGAGAGGAGACAAAACCAAGATCTTCCATGTATCATTTCTCTATTCACCAGGTGAACTGATCTATGAATAAACAAAACCATGTTTATCTGAACCAATGCCAAGGCAATATCTTACCTTCAGTTACTTTGCTGAACATATAACTGGGCCTTTCCCATTATATTCACACTGATGCAAACAGGAATCTGACCATTTGGTAAAAAACTGAGGGAATATGCTAAAGTGACTGCTGAAAAAATGGCATGTTTAAAATTTGCTCCATCCAATGATGTCATTGTGCTTTCTGTAACTTTTATAGTAATTCTGTGGAAATGGAGAGTTTATTCTCAGAGCATCCAACATTGATTTGGATTTATGCTTCTTTCCTTACAACATTCTATTCTGTCTAGATATTTTACTCTTTAGAAGTTCCATTTAAAATCTTTCATAAAAAATACCAAGATTTTTTTTAATTGTTTCACCCCCCCCCAATCAATGCAGCAAAGCCATGAAGATGCAAGGAGTTACTAAGTGAAATAAGCTGAAAACGTTGAGCAGAAAAGACAGTAAAAGAATGGGATTCAAAATGACAGATGACAACTGATGTTGTATTTAAAGTTTTAAAGATTATAGTTCACAGGAAAGCAAGAAGCTGGAAGACAATTCCACATGCAATAAGTGGGGAAACTATTAGCATAGAATTTATGGTTACCTCTAACAATTTCAACAATAAAATGATGCAACCTGGCTGTCAGTCTGTTACCATGCTTAAATTTGTGAAGTTAAAGTACCAAAGAGGAAAGCTCACCAGAATAATTCCCATTTTTATAAAAAAAATATTTATAGAAAAGACCCAAGTAAGCTAAGTTTTGTGGTGGGGGGAAAATGATTGAAGTAAAGATGCCAGGTTAGGACTGATAACCCTGCAGATTCTTCAGATTTTATCAAGAATCTCTAGATATATCAGAAACACCCGATCAAATATGGCAACAATATTCAATGCATGGACAAATGGTAGACTTAGAAAGGTACAAGATAGATTCTTTCAAGAAAAATAACACAGTGAACCAACTTTTCCAGGAGCAGACCAAGCAATTGATTCAATATAATTGTTCCAATTCATATCAGTGGAAAACATTAGACTATGAAAGTGCAAGGAGTTACTCTCTTGGGGGTTAGCATCAGTCATACTGGTGGAAAGCAATTAAAAGGGAGCAGTTTAGTTTTGGAGGCATTAAAATTAAAATCTCTTATTTTGAGAAGCTTTAAGAGAAGATTAATTCAAACATAAAAGTAATGTAATTAGTTATCACATTTACACATCATTTCTCACTCATAGCCTATTTTAACTTTTATTATTATATAATGTTTTTGTTGTTGAGTTTTGACTGATTATTATTTCATTCTCTCCCTACAAAACAAAAAATTCATTTTGAATGTTTGAGGGTTCACTTCTGTGATACACGTAAAAGATTCTCCTGGATGTTTGTTTAGAAACCAAGTCATAATAATTTTAATATTGTTCAATACTTGAGATTTAGTCTGCATTTCAAATGTTGAAATGAAAAATTTTATTCTTGTTGATTGTTGGGACTTATATAGATCATTTGAATAAACAATTTAAAGAAATGTATAATTACAGATAATCATTTATTGTTTGAAAATTTTTTTCTGTTGTAATACTATCAAGGCTATTGCTTGCACATATTTTGTAGATGAAGAAATGCCTGATGAATGTTTAAAGAAATTTAGAATATTAAATGAGAGTTGATTTAACTGTCCAAGTAATGAAAATGTTTACAAAGAACTGTAAACTTTGTTCTGATTTCCTGAAAATTATTTGGAGGTGACATTGTCAAATTCTGCTCCCTATTTGAAACTATATTATCTCCCTTAGGAGACTATATGGAGAAGATGCAGTTATCAAGACATAGAAACAATATTTTCTGTTTACAACTTTATCTATTAAATCAAACACTTTGTTGAACAGTATCTGGTATTTGACTTTTTTTTTTTCTCTCATGAAGTTCATGAGCGCTACAATAAATATCACTCTTTAGATTCAATGTGTTTTTAAAATCAAAGCTGTTTTTTTTTTTGTTTTGGGAGGGGGGGGTAACAAAAATATCCTATTATGTAATAAACTGGTATTATTTATAGAAATTTAATTTAAATGCAACATCGATCACCATTTTTTTTCTCTTTCTGAATCACTTTCTTTTATTGTCCTTCTTCGTCGCTAAAGTCTTATTCTCAGTAACCCCTGCCATCTTAGCGGCATTATCAATTTGCTTGCGATGGAATAATTAAAAAAAAAAAAAAAATGGAAGAGGGTACAAATGAAGATTTAAAAATTGATATGGTTTATTATTTGAAACAAACTGAAGAAAATACATGATAGTATTATCATCTCTTCTATCTTCCCTTTCTTTCGTTCTTTATTATTTATGCTTTCTTTTTCTCACCTAAACCAAGCTAGGCTTACAGCCACATCACATTGAAACACTGGTTCCCATAGGATCTACAAAGTTAAGCAATGTTGAGCCTCGTTAGTATCTCGATGGGTGACCACTTGGGAATACCAAGTGCTGTAAGTCTGAATGTGCAGGTGGTGTAATGGATAATGGCTCGGAATTATTAACCGGAGATCAGAGTTCCAATTTCAGTTGGGTTTGTTTATATTCACTTATAAGCAAATACCCTTGGGGGAATGGTATGAATTCACCTCTTCTCCCCTCAGCTATGGGTTAATTAATAAGACTTGTATTGCTAAACTATTATCTCCCTCCCCCCAATTTTACAATCTAAAAATATTTTCTGGCCTTAAATAGCCTGCAAAGGATTGATAAGCCATAAAAGATGAATCGGTCAAATAAATGAGGCAGTGTTTCTGATATATTTTTCTTGTATCTCTCCTTGCAATCAAAATAGAATGGTCCATTATTTATATTTACAGACCATCTGATGTAATGGCTGTATATAATGCATGGGCTAACTTACTAACAGAGGAACAAGCAGAATTATAATGTTTCTCTGTATACTATATAGATTGAAAACAATATTACAAAATTGTCATGTTTGAAGTTATTGCTTCTAACTAGTTCCATGTTAGATTTTTAAAAATTAATCAATTGTTGTGCTGCTTTTACAGATGAATTAGTTTCCATTCTTTAATTCTTAATCACTTTACGAACGACAGAATTTAATTTAAAGAAAAATATACTACCCAGAAATCATCCATTGTTGTACTTGTCTTCCATTCTTATCTCTATTATTATCTGTAACCCTGGCAATGTTTATTAATGCAAGTGACACTTTTGTCACCTATTTTTATATCAAACACCTCATCTGGAACATTAGGTCTCACCGTTTCAATATTTATACTCACCATTCTTTATCATTGCTTTGTTCATTGACTATTGTAATTCTCATGAATAGTTTTCAACTTGTATAGATAATTGTAACTTACTTGGGTGGTGGTGGGAAGAGCTTAAATAAGTAACTTTCTCTTATTTCTACATAAACAAAACAATCCTCTACCTACACCTTATTTGTAGTAATAGTATCAACATAGGTATTTACTTAATTTTGAAAAAAAAATTGAGCTAAAAAAAAAACAGTTGTCAAGCAGATCGTTGAAATTAGGCTTTTTTATGCTTTTTAGCATAAGAAGTGTAATTTAGTAATATTGCATGTCTATCTTGAGTTGAAACTTTCTACCTTTTATATGTTAAAAGTATTAAATGCTGGTTTTATATCCAAAAGAATATACTTTTTAGAAAGAATCAATAAAGTTCTTATGTCCTAATGTGTAATTTAAAATATCTGCGTCTTTTTTCCTTTTGTGTCCTGTCCCTTCAGAACATGCGCTATCATTGCCCACCACAACTTCCTATCTTTTTGTAGCTCTTAGCAATATTTATCCAACTTTTTTTGCCTTCAGTATGTCCTGTGAGTGTCAAATTATTCAAACCTTCTTTCCTTATGTCTCAAAAATGTCAACTGCCTCTGATTGTAAGTATCACTTTTGTTGCTATTTTCCAGGAAAATAACAAAAAACATTTAGAAAGATACAGTTGACATTTCTAAGACACAATTTACTCATTGCTCACATGCACCATCCATGGTATTCTCAGGATTCTTTTGTAGAACCATAGTTTTGTAGCCTCACATGACTTCATCTGTGAGGAAATATTACAACATTCACTGACATATAGGAGGATTGATATTACATAGTAGTTCAGGTCTCTTTGTTTCTAACAACTTTTCCTGTTTCTTGCTACTTTGTTTGGCTTTTGAAAGTCATCTTTTACTATGCCAATGTGTTTTCAGATTTCAGATTTTATATTTTATTTTTAATGATTTCATCCCAAGCAAGGCAATAAAGCAACTAAGGAGAGAGGACAATAAAAGAACAGAATTTAGGAAGACTGAAGATAGCGATTTGACATTGCATTTACATTTTTGAAGCTCAAAGCAAGAAGCTGGAAGAGTTCCATAAATGAGAAATGTCAGAAGAAACTGTTAACATAGAACTTACAGTTACCTCTAGCCATTTCAACTGTAAAATGAAACCTTCTCATCAATCTATTAAATACATAAAGTCTAGGCACCAAAAAAGTTCATCAGAACAATTACCATGAAAATATTTATAGAAAAGGTTCAGGGAAGCTACATTATGGCAATGGGAAAGTGACTGAGCCTGAGATGCCAGGTCAGGACCAGTAACATTGAAGATTCTTCTTTGTATTTCATTAAAAGTCTCTAAACGCATAGCAGAAGCCCGAGACCAGATGCATTCTGGTAAGAAAAATTGTTTAACATTTCTTGCCCCAGTCATTTTCAAGATCAGATGCCAATTTGACTTTATTGAACTGATCAGACTTCCCATTAAAACTGGAGTAAATAGTTTTGTCATCAGCATAGATACTGAATTGAGGAAGGTCTTTGATGAAAATTAGGAACAACATAGGTCCAAGGAAAGAGCACTGGGGAACACTTGCATTAATGCAAAAAGATCTAGAAGAGTAGCTGTTCAAGTCCATTTTCATTTCATGATTTGGTAAGAAAGATTGAATTAGATTAAAAATTCATCCAGATCTACCATAAACTTTCAACTTGTGAAGAAGACTAACATGCCAAATGACTTTGAGATATTCAAAGCTACAGCCCAAGCTTCACCATTCTTATCTCTTTCAGCAATAACCATTAATACATCAGCAGTTGACCTAGAGAAGTGAAAACTATTGCCTATCTGATAGAAGACCCTGTGAGGTTAGATGCTTAACCAATATGGAGTTGATTAGAGCCTCTAGTACGATGTCAAAAAGAAGTAAAAGGCGAACAGACCAATAGTTAGAAAGATCAGATGGTTCACCTGAGTTGGAACAACAGGAGAGGATTTTCAACAAGCAGCAAGGCAATTATTGCCGAGTTTTAGAAGAACAGGAGCCAGTTCAGAATCATATTTCTTATGGATGCTATCAAGTCCACATGCCTTATGGGGAATCCAGTTTAGAGATGATAGCAGAAACCATCGTTGAATTTATATACATATCACTCAATAGAGACTCTGTTCTAAATGGAAAGTTAGACAATAATACTCCAGATGAGTTAAGAGTAGAATTGGGAGAGCAAAACATTCTGTTTTATCTGCAGAAAATAACAACTGACTGAAGAGAAGAGAGATAGATCTTATTTAACACACTATTACAGAGCTGCCAGTACCCATGTTTACTGAACATTGACCCACAGTAATTTTATTTTTCACTAGCAGCATGGCCCGGCATTACCCGTGCTTGATTCAAAAATTGTACGACTCGTACAGCAATCGCTATCACTTGACTTAAAATATTTTTGCCTTTCCTTGCCTTTAAAGGAGTGCCCTTTGCCATGCTGATGTTGCTACATGCCTTACTTCTTGCCTATCTCACACTGCGAATTTTTTCTAAGCTCTATACTAAACATTAAATCTGTTATGAAAAAAGACCTAAACAAAATGAACACAAAACGATCAGCTTTAAAAAAGTACTCGTAACTGGAAAAACCGAATGAAAAAAGAATGTTAATAACATACTTTTTCACATCCAACCCAGTTCTGCGAAATCAGAATCAATGTTGAGTTTAAGCAAGCGAGCCAATTGGAGTAAAGTACCATGCAGATTTAAATTTTTCCCACTTGTGACGGATGCAGGTATCGGGGTTTTTTTTTTTTTTTTTTTTTTGCCTGCTAGCATGCTAGTTAACATTCGTGTCGGTCAGCTGTTGGCTCTCACGGTGGCCAATAGAATCTTCCTGCCTATTTGTGGCAGCCAGCTATAGGCTCTCACTCTGGCCAATAGAAAATGGCTGCAAACTACATGAAAACTGCCATAGAAGCATGAAAAAAAAAAAGATTATTTCCACTATCGATGGGAGTTGGGAAATGCAAAGTTGGTCTTGGCCTTCCCTCTAACTTGGAGCATGTGCATGTAAATTTTGGTGCAAATCCGTCAAATTGCGGCCGTGCATTCGTTACATACACACACACACACACACACACACACACACACACCTTGCCTTTTATAGATAGAGATTTAATAACAATTACAATTATTTATATTTTATTTTAACCTTTTATTTGTTTGAACCTTTGAATGAGGTTATTTTCTGTTTATTGCTATTTCTCTTTAATCTGAATTAGTTTGCTTGTTGGTGTTTTATATTTGTATTTCACTGATGGCAAAAAATACTTTTTCAGTGATAAATGTTAAGACTTGTCCTACATTTTATACAGTGTAATTAGTCCACAGGTGAATAATACATGCCCATGATTTAGGGAGGTAAAATGAATAGATTTTCTTTAACTTTGTGACCCCCACCTACTTCATAATTTTGTTTATTGTAACAGCTTGTATGGTATAAATAGCTTATTAATCTTCAAAAAGATGATTAATAACTACATTGTACATTGAGAAGTATTGAAGCAAGAAGTGTTTGTGTCAATAGGAGCATGTGACCACCAATCAACTCAGTCTATAGGCTGACTTGTGCTATAGTAACTCTTAGGAGACAAGAAAGGGACACGTTATTTGATATTTACATATTTTTTCTACGCTTTATTTTAACCCAATAAAAAAAGTACTGATAGACTGATAATTGTGAATTTTGTTTCTTTAGAAAGAACCATTCTTACATCAGGATAATTTATAAAAAAAAAAAAAAAAAAAATCACTGATTTGATTCATCAAAGATTGATTAATTTTTTATTTATTTTGTTTTTTCATTTATTTTTTTTCATTTATTCATTTTTTTATTTGTTTATTTTTTTTTATTTATTTTTTATTTATTTATTTTTTATTTATTTATTTTTTTTTTTTTTTATTTATTTTTTTTTTATTTATTTTTTTTTTTATTTATTTATTTTTTTATTTATTTATTTTTTTATTTATTTATTTTTTTATTTATTTATTTTTTTATTTATTTATTTTTTTATTTATTTATTTTTTTATTTATTTATTTTTTTATTTATTTATTTTTTTATTTATTTATTTTTTTATTTATTTATTTTTTTATTTATTTATTTTTTTATTTATTTATTTTTTTATTTATTTATTTTTTATTTATTTATTTTTTTATTTATTTATTTTTTTTATTTATTTATTTTTTTTATTTATTTATTTTTTTTATTTATTTATTTTTTTTATTTATTTATTTTTTTTATTTATTTATTTTTTTTATTTATTTATTTTTTTTATTTATTTATTTTTTTTATTTATTTATTTTTTTTATTTATTTTTTTTATTTATTTTATTATTTATTTATTTTTATTTATTTTATTTTATTATTTATTTTATTTTATTATTTATTTTATTATTTATTTTATTTTATTATTTTAAATGAGTTAATAGGATGACTTATTGCAAACAAATAAAAGCATCACATTTTTTGGCTGAAGACTAATCTTTTTGTACAGTTAGTGTTGCTCCATCAACTCTTGTGTCACATGTATTCACTCCTCATCCCCATAACAATTTTATAAGGAAATACAGTCCAATACATTGACCACTCACCCTCCAACTGCTTGAATTATATAAATGCCATACATCAAAGCAACTAAGATAATCAAGTTGGTGCAAATGATTTTCAATACTTGATTTGGAGTTTTGGGTATATATTGATCTGCTACATCAAACTAATGTCTTCATTTGATTATCAACCTCAACTGACTTAACTATAGAACATCATTTAGCAAGAAATCTTCA
Organism: Acanthosepion esculentum; assembly: GCA_964036315.1. Lineage (NCBI taxonomy): Eukaryota > Metazoa > Mollusca > Cephalopoda > Sepiida > Sepiidae > Acanthosepion > Acanthosepion esculentum. Next base: position 36,660,954 of record OZ038499.1, read on the forward strand.
GCACAAAATTTTATCAAATACTTTTTGATGAATAGCTTTTCCATAAACTAAAAATTCTTTTTCTTTTTGCTTGTGAGAAATCTCTTCATTTCTCTCAAAAAAGAAAAAGAAAAATGTACAATATATTGAAAATATTTCTTATTTTTTCATCCATTTTAATAAAAAAAATTTTACACACACACACACACACACACACACACACACACAAAGATAGCTTTTCATTGGATTATACCAGCTTTCATAAATTTGTTACAATCCAATCAAAAGCTATCACTCATTTTTGGTTCTTCAATATTTTAAATAAATTGGTAATATTAGATGCATACATGATATTCAGGTTTCAAGAGTTAAATGTTCTATCTCTTTTAAATTTCATTTTAATTATTATATTTTTAGCATTATAATTATTTCTTAAACCTTTTTGTTTAAAATTTTTACCAGAAAAAGTTAGTAGTTACTGTTGGATATGCAACTGTCAACACTACTCAATTGAATTGTTTATGTCAAATTTATTTTGGGCAATAAAAAAAAAGAAATTATTTTTGTATTTTTATTTTGCATATCATTTAAACTTGATTATTATTAATTCTCTCATAAACTTTAGAGATATTTGAAATACTCCTTCTCTTTTTTTTTTTTTTCTTTTTTTTTTAATAAAAATGGTAAAATAATGTAACTAAAAAAATAAATGTCAAGTTTGACTTAACATCACATTGTTGCCTCTGATATTACTGGAGGAGAGTGCTTACTGTTTTACTGAATCAGGAAGAGATAAGATAGACCTTATCAGAAAGTACAAAAAAATTGAGTAACATTGAGGTATAATACATCCTATCACTTAAATTTGAAAATATTTTTGAAGCAAATAAGCATTTTATAGTATCTCATGAATGCATTTTTGTTTTCCTGCCAGTTGACTTCACACACACACACACACACACACACACACACACACACACACTTGACGTATCTCTAGTTTAAGAACTTGGAAATTGGAATTAGCATTTGTCCATAGCAAAAAAGTGCATGATATAAGTTAATATTCAATTATTGAATATAAGAATTAAAATTTTTTTTTTTTTTTTAGTTGTACACAACTAGTTCTTTGCATGTAATTGTAAACTTGTTTTCTTTGCTTTGCCTGATAAGATTTGCTTTACTGTCAGACTTTAATTAGTTTTATGGCTCATTAAAGAACTATTGTCTTTCATAAAGGAGATACACAAACCATTGGATTCTATTTTTAGTACATTAACCAAATATTTTTCATGTACAAACTAGCAATATTATTATATATATAACAGCCTTATTCTGTCAGTAATGCTTGCATTTATTCCTGACCACTAATTCCCCCACCCCCAATTTCAAGGGACAATATACAAATTAGCAAAAATTCCAAAAGTCTGAGCTTAAATTTACTATAACTTGATATTCTTTACTGAGTGAATTGACAATCTGTTTTGGAGAACATTGCAGATTTTAATTTTGTTATTTTATTGCTTTGTTGCCTCTGTCCAATGAATTGCTTTCTAAATCAGGTTTTAATTACTAATCTTATTTTCTAATCTAGTTTTTCTTTTTTTATAGCCTCTTTTAATTCAAGTCTTTGTGTTTTACAAGGTTTTTTTATAAACATTTTCATTAGGGAGTTTTAAACATTCTTTTTTTATTTTTAAATGAACCCCTCTTTTGGTTATGCAAAAATAATGACTGAAATAACTGCTTTTGTCAAGTAGCTAACTTGTTTTGTCAATAGTGAATTTTATCGAGTTGTTTTTATTTTATTTTTTGTCTTTTTTTTGTCTGTTAATTTTTTTGCCTTCATTATTAAATCAATTTTTTTGATTTAATTGTATAAATCTTGTGAAATTCATTTTTCTCTAATTTTTATTTTTTTATCATAGATAAAATTTGAGTGTTTTCTATTATAAACTGTATAAACTTGGCTTGATTTCTTTTTTTAATACTTTTTCTCCTCATTAAAAACAATCTTTTGAAAGTGGTTTTGTATGTGGGCACAATAATAGCATGAAAATATCTAAATACACAATAACTTTATATGCTTGAATTAATTTGTATTAAAGAAGTTATTAAGTGCTTACCTACAATTGAATAAGCTGCTTATTTTATCTAAAGTTATCCACTTAGCATAGGTTATAATTTTCTACAAACTGTAATTATTAACTCTTATACTAGAGTGGCCTTATATACCAACCACTGCTGTAAACTATGCTTATTACAAGTGAAGTGAATTCTCTACATATTTCTTGTCTGAAGTTTTATTTCTCTATTATTAAAATAACATTTTCCCCTCCTTTCCATCACTATTTAAACAATCTATTAATGCTGTTTTTCTTGAATTTTCTACTCTGCCCAGTATATATATGTATGCAATGCTTTGCTACATTGGAATTTATTCAAAAGTTTACTCCTTCCATAGAACTTGCTTTTATTTTAAATACTTTGATCATTAAAGATCTTCTTCATTGGAGGTACAAAAATTAACAATTGGTATAAAAACAGATGTATTTAGTAAAATGAGAGGAAAATAAACAAAAACATAATCACCATAAATGGCAATTTCAAATGGAGGTGAGAGAAGAAAATAGAAAACATAGTCAGGTTTTTTTCTTTTTTCCTCTCCCTGTTTTAAATTGCCATTTACAGTAAATATATTTTTTAGTCTTTTTTCCTCTCCTCAATACAAATAGAATTATAACAATTTTAAAACATTAGGTGCTTATAAATTTTGCTCCCTCAAAAAAAAAAAAAATGGTGTAGCCAGGGAAACAATTCTAGAGAAAAGGCAGTGTGCCAAAGGTTTAATAAATATCTGCTTTTATCGCAATACTTTGATCATTGTTGAAAGAGAATTCTGTTAGTCTTCTATCATTGTTTGATCAGCCCAAGGTCTTTATTCATTTTAATTGTATTAAAATAATGTATTATATGTTCACTTTCCACACTACCTTAAACAAAATACTAGAAAGAGTTATAACAGTAGGTCTTGAAGTGTAATTTCTTGAAAACTGTTTTAGAAAGTTTTTATAAATTTCAACCAACAATGATGCTAATTGTTTGATCAATGAATGTCAAATGTTTCCCATGTTAAAATGGCTAATCTCACCATTACCTTTTATACAAAGTCTGTCCGAAAAATTTCCATTATCCATTTTGAATATTGTGAGAAACATTTGTGCTGTTTGGTGAAACTTGGCAATTGGAGAAGATCTTACTATGCATGAATGAATAGATACTAACTAATGGGATTTACTCAACTAGCAGTAAGATGCCACCGAGTGAGATTTTGAAGCTGTGTTACCACTGCATTCTTCATCATTACAATGCAAACATCACATCACTTAGATTTGGTTTGTCGTAACTTTTAGTTTCCCAAAACTTAAAATACTATAAATAAGATTAAGTTGAATATGACAAAAACATGTGATGGAAATCCCTAAAGAGGACTATTTTGAAAAGAGAAACGTTAGTTTAGTTATTTTTGTTTACGTAGCATACTACGTAAACAAGTAATTTTTTTCAATAACCAAGACTTAAAAAGTGAACTTCCTTTTTAAGAAACTTAAAATTTGTTTCTATGAAATTTGTGTATTTCTTGAAATTTTATAACTTTCAAAACATATTTTCATCTATTTATTTACTTAAAAAAAAACAAACTTTTATTTGAAGTTTCCTTTAAAAAAAAAAAAAAAAAGGCTTTTTCATACAAAAGTTTATATTATAAAATTTAAAATATAATTTCCTCCAAAAATGTTATTTTACTAATGTTTTCCTTTGGCATAATTGAACTTACCTGTGTTAAATTATTATTTTTATGGCATTTAAAAATATTTTTGAACTTTTTTCTCATTTATTCCTCCTCCGAGCCAAACTAGATGCAAGTTTTATAAGTAGAAGTGTATAAAAAAAAGTTGAAAACGAGTATTTTTATCTGGCATAATTAAGCTATAGTTTTTTAAAATTTTTTTTTTTTTTTTAATATTTTAAAACTAAAACTAGTAAGATTTCATCTAATCTAATCTAATAACTGAAAAATCGATCACAAGCAAAACACATTTACAGTTATCATCCTTACGAAGATTTTAATCATTTTTAATCTTATTTTAATGTTTTGAAACAGTTAAATCTCATGCCTTATAAAATATGCAATTTTTTTGTTTTTTTTGGGGGTTTTTTAAATTCAAGAGATATGCTTTTACTATATTGTTGTACTTTTACTCTTTTTTTCTTTTAATACTTTTTGATTATTTTTAGAAATTATTAATTTTATAGCATTTTTCAATTGTCATCCATAAATTTGTGCAATTCATTATAAAATGCCATATATAAAATTTTAAGAAGATTGCATAATATTTAGAGGGTGCCTTTGCTTGTTAAAACTTAAAAAGTGAACAAAAAATAGACCCTTTTTTTTATTTTTTACAATTAACAGCAAGCAATTATTAGTTGAATATTCACAAATTGCACATTAGAAAACTAAAAACATTTTTTATCTAATAGTGAAAAATATAAATTTTAACTGATGTTTATTATTTTCAGACCCCAATTATGGCAAATGTAACCAATGCCGAGCAGAAAAGTGTAGTTTGGAAGTTTTTTAAAGATTTCTGATGATAACCAAAATAAAGTAATATGTCAACTGTAGCTAGGTATTTAAGTGATTTATGTGAAGAAATTGTTCCCTTTATTGTTTAAACTCTTACCCATTTTTTTAAATAAAAAGGATATTTAACTTTTTCATAAGCTTTTTAGTTCATTTTTTACTAAATGTTTTGTTAATAAATGTATTTTAAGTTTCCAAAACCAACTGTAGGGCTTGAGAATAATGAATTTTAATCATACATATTGGAATCTGAAATTTAGAATAGTGTTGGGAACTGTATAAAAATTGGAAAAAATATTGGCATTGTTCCATCTCTACTGTCTTCTTTACTATTTGATAATTAAATATTTTGTCAATTCACAAGCCTTCTTACTGTTGCTAGCATACTGATTGAGATTCATTTCATGACTTTCTTTGAAACACCCCTTGGTTTGATATTCTTAACCTTTTGACTGTAAATTGTGTCACAGAGGTTTCTTCTTGGTCTGAAACCAGCTTGATGCTTTTGTACCCCCTTGAAAAATACCAGGTGAAATCACAGTCTTCTCTTTGGTTCACACCATACTGTCCAACCACTGTAACCCACAGGAATCACTTTTTCCAGATGTATCAATGTGATAGTTCCAAACACAACATGCGTTTCTTTGTAACTGCTCATAATAATTGCAAACCTTGCTGATAGAATGAGACACCATACAGCTGCTAACAAGTTTGGTTCGGGTGAATATTGGCACCTCTGTAATAGTGTGTTAAATAAGAATAAATTTTTAATCCTTCCTCTTTTCATTCAGTTTGAGGTACTGTCATCTGCTGATAAAGCAGAATGTTTTGCTTGTAAATTCTTCTCTTTACTCCTCTGGAGCATCTTGCCTAACTTTCCACTTATCACTTAGTTTCTATTGAGTGATATGAATATAACTCTGACTATGGTTTCTGTTATCTCTAAACTGAATCTTCATAAAGCATGTGGTCTTGATGGTATCCCTGCAATAGTCCTTAAGAAATGTGCTCATGAACTGGCTCCTGTTCTCTCTAAACTCTAATAAATGCCTTGCTTGTTAGAAATATGTGGTTCCACTTTTTAAGAACTCTGGTGAATCATCTGATCCTTCTATCAGCTATTAGCCTTCTACCTCTTTTTGGCAAAGTACTAGAAGCTCTAATCAACTCCAAATTGGTTAGGCATCTTAACTTGCAGGGCCTTCTTTCAGATAAGCAATATGACTTTCACTTCTCTAGGTCAATTGCTGATAATGATTGTAGCTGAAAGAGTCTATCAAGCTTTGAATAAGAATGAAACTTGGGCTGTTGCTTTGGATATCTTTAAGGCATTTGATATGATTTGGCATGCTGGTCTTCTTCACACGTTAAAATGTTATGGTATTTCGAGACAAATTTTTGAACTGATTCTGTCTGACTTATCAAATCACAAAATGACAGTTATGAACAGCCACGCTTCTGGATCTTTTTGCATAAATGCAGGTGTCTCCCAGGAAAGTCATGTTTGTATAGAAGAGTGTAAGTAATGCTTTCAAATGATTAGACATACTTCTGTGAACATATTAATCCAGCATCAAAACTAGTTTGGTTATTATACTTTACTTTATTCAGACTTATTTCTTTGTGTTTTGAATGTGATTGATATAGTAGGGAATATAAAACTGAAGGAACAGTCACAAAGTTGTCAGAAACATAGAGAAGACAGTGTCAGCAAAACATAGATGACACTGTGTATGTGTGCAAAAAAAAAAAAAAAAAAAGAAAGAAAAGAAAGAGGGTAGATGCCTGTGTGCCCAAAAAGTAAGATTAGTTAACCTTCTGGAACACAACAGATCTCCAACAGGTTAGAGTATATATGGAGAATAAAAAAGGAAGGTACATGCAAGGATTAAAACACCCTGTTTAACAAAATTCAAACAAGAACTAATTTAGTTATATTTAAAATGGTGCCTTTCCTAAATTATGAATGATTAATATTATTTTCTTATGTTGTCTTGTCAGTATTAGTTTTTATTTCTCTCTCTCGAAAAGGCTTTGTATGTTGGGATAAAAAAATAGTTAATCTGAAGTAGTTTTACTTTTAAAAATCATATATACCTTTGCACACACACACACACACACATTAATGGCAGGTGACAAAATTACAACCATTGTAGTTCTATGGCTCAACTGCAAATGACAGAAGTTTCCATCAGTCACACAAGTATATAACTAAATGCAAATGAAGATTACCATTTTAATTAAACTTACCAGCACACTTAGAAAACTGTAACTGAGGTACTTCTATGATATTTAATGGATTCCTAATTATTTTTCATAGGTTTCCTTATGTAAATTTCTCTGTTGGTTAAAAATAGAAATGATATCAGGCCCATGATTATGTATTATCAGGTCATAAATCAATCTAATCTTAAATCAACCTGCAATTAATTTTGCAATCTTATTTTCCTTCAGGCATTAGTGTATTTCTTTTTCTTTTTGGTTTCTTCATATTTGTATAGTTTCTCTATACATTTTGTTTGTTACTTTTTTATGAAGTCAAACCTTCTGATAATCTCTTAATGGTTAATTTCCTTTCTGGTTTCTCCTCCTCTTTCTCTGATGCGTCTCCTCTTTATTTTCGTGTCACTCTATCTTCTTTCAATGTGATTAGATCTTAATTTGTAAATTCTCTGGATTCTAGGTTTAAAAACTCCCACATGATCTTCCATTTACATATGCAGCAATTTCTTCACTTCATGAGTGGGCCTGGTCAGTTGCTTCATTATAACTGTCAATTGCATTGTTGCAGACCCTTTCACAGCTTTATAGCTGCTTTCTCTGTCCTTTAAAATCGACACAGCAGAAGATAACTATAGATCACATGTGATTATATTCACTTTTGTTCCTCTTTTGTACTTTTTTAATAACCATCATTTTTGTGTTGAGATCAAGAGCCTTTCTTTGCTTCTAAGCAGGTTCAGGAAGAGATATAAGTAATTCCATCTTGGTAGACATTTTGGGGGTTTTGAAGAAATATTTCAAAGAGACAAATGGACTCCGGGGAAAGTGTGTTTTTACTGAGGCTGCCTCTAACACTGAAATTGAGACACATAAAGGAATGTTAGCACTGCCAAGAGCTGGGGGTAGAAATTGATGTACACCACACACACAGCCAGGTGCAGAGCATTCATGGCCAGACAGACCAATTTGTAGTTGTGGTCATAAAGTCAAAAAGTTGTAAGTTGCTGACAATATATATATATATATATATATATATATATATATATATATGTGTGTGTGTGTGCACACACACACATATATATATATATATATATATATATATATATATATATATATATATAATCTGTCTATATTTCTGAGATGAGGTATTATGTACATTATTCGGACTATTGTCCTCATCTTTGTCACCATATTTATTACAACGTTTCACCCATTGTACACTCCGGCCTTCTTCAGGTAGTTGGAATGTCAAACTGAACCCTTTATTTTGCTCACTAGGGTAGATGTGCCATGTTAAATTTCCCCCTGTCACTGGATCTAACCATCGCCTTTATCCACTGTGCCATGTGTCCTTGAGGACATCTGTGTATGAATTATAAACCTAATGTCTTCAGCAACCATTTTTACCACTTTGATGTTATCAATCATGTTTTTACCAGAGCTCATATTGCAAATTTTGTCGTTATTATTGCTTTTCTCTGGCACTCCTTATTACTGGTTCCCATATCGTGTTCATTTCTATGCTTGGTTGGCTCAGGAGATTTTTGTGGCGTAGCATATGTGCTGATTCCTTAAGTTTACGAATTTTCCAATGGTGTTCCTTGTCTATGATCTCAACCTGATCCCACAGAGGGTGGTTATCTCCCTTCTCTCTCCATATGTGGTCAGCCACGCCTGATTTTTCCACTTCCCCTCAGCTTTCTGGTGTTCTTGAAGCCTTACCTTAAGGGGGTGCGTGTCTCTCCTTTATATTTCTTTCCACAGCTGCATGGGATAGCATACACACAGTCTTTAGTCATGTTCACCTCTAGGAGGGGGGGTCTTACTCGGGGGAGATATCTGCGAAGTGTCATCAAGCTTTTGAAAGTTGTCCTGATGTTATATGGACCGCAGATCCTTTGTATTTTCTCTCTGATAACCCCTTTATATAAGGCAGGCAGACTGTTTTCTGAGTGTTGTTGTCCTCCTCCTCTTCTACCCACCTATCCCAGTTTTTTGGGGCTGCTGCCATGTACCCAGGGTAGTTGTTACATTGTAAGGTACTACTTATGCTGACCAATTCTTTATCTAATGTCTCTGGGTCGCCACTTATGACTTTTGCTCGGTGTTGTAAGCAGCAGACAATCCCTTTCTTTACGCTGTATGGATGGTAGGAGTTGAAATTTAGGTACAGTCCGGTGAATGTCAATTTGCAGTATACGGATGTCTTGAACCCATGCTCTGTTCGATATATTAGAACATCCAGGAATGGGAGTGTGTTGTTACTCTCTTTCTCCATTGTCAACTGTATCGAAGGTCTTATTGAGTTCACATGGTCCAGTAGAACCTGAACATATTCCTAGTGTGGCCAGAGTATGAAAGTGCTATCTACGTACCTTAACCATATAGTTGGCTTTAGAGATATAGATTCTAATGCCATTTCTTCAAAGTATTCCATGTATATATTCGCCATTGCTGGTGATAATGGTGAGCCCATTGCTAAGCCCTCATCCTGTCAATATATGTGTGATCCCATTCCGAAGTGTGTTGTTTGTGTACAGAAAGTCAACATCTCCATCGATTATCTATTGGAATACTGGTTCGTTCTTCTAGGGATGAGTCAGAGGCCAATCTGTCTCTGACTACTGAGAGTGCCTCCTTCATGGGTACCTTGGTGAACAAACTCACCACGTCCAAGCTCACCATCTGGTTGGATAGGATGGGAGTATCTTTGATTATTTCCTGGAAGTGGACGGAGTTTTGGACATATGAAGGAGACTTTCCGATCATGGGACAATTATATCTACAAGGAAGTGACTCAGAGGGTGGCACACAGAGCCTTGGCAACTAACAATCGGCTTGAGCGGAATAGCGTCTTTGTGAATCTTAGGGAGACCATATATGTGAGTTAGCTTGGTGTAACGCTGCAATAACTGCCTATATGTCTTAGGTGCGAAGTGATCCTTGTTCTTGATTAGTATCTGTAAGAGTTTGTGTTCCATTTTCATTGTAGGATCCTTTTTTACTTTGCTGTAGCAACCATTGCTAATGAGGTCTTCCAGCTTTCTTGCATAATCTGATTTGTCCATCACTACAGTCACATTGTCTTTGTCTGCCGATAGTATAATGATATTCTCGTTATATTATATAACCTCCCAATTGCAAGAATTGAATTCAGACTCCATAATACTGTTGGTTCAATTCTACTGCCAATAAAGTGAATAACATTTTTTTTCCTATGTATATCAAAGATTGGTTTGTTTTCTACATCTTATCTCCCCTTTGCTGGCTATTTAAAGCCAGAAAATATTTTCATATTGTAAAATAGATTTTTTTTTTTACTTTTTTAAATAATCCTTTTAGTGATACAAATTTTACTAATTACTGGTTGGATAAGAGATGGATTAATACCATTCCCAAGTAAATTTGCTTGTAAGGGATTATAAGAAAACCAATGGAAATTCAACTTGGGTCTCTGATTAACAATCTATTATCCATTACACCACCTGCCCATCCAAGCTTACAGCACCTGGTATTCTCAAGCAGTCACCCACCTATGTCCTGACCAGGCTTAATATTGTTTAACTTTGGTCATCATACAGGAACCTGTGTTTCGTGATATGGTCATAAGCCGCATATCAAAGAATTAATTTTTATACTGTTGTGCAAAAGTAGGTATACAGTAATGAAACAAAATTTTATTGTAAAATGTATTGGTTATACAAACGTATCAATATAATTGGTAATACTGGTATAATACTTACTGTATACCTACATTTGCATTAGGTATTTTTAAAAAAGGTCTCTTAAAAAAAGTGTATATATCTTAATTAAAATAAAATATTTGTTGCTACCAAAATGTGACACAGAGACACCAAATTAGCAAATGGCATCTATTAACTTGCTCAATATGATTCATGACTCCCTTAACCCATTAGTGTTATTGGGGCACCACATGTACTATTGCAGCAGCATTGGTGTGTATTGGGCAAGATAGCCCAATCCTCTCCAGTGTAGTTTGAATTCAGAACTAAGGATATAGGGCCCTGTCTGTCCTGCTATTTACCCATAGCAGGGTGGAGAAGAAAGATTCATACCCCTTTTCCAAGGGTATTTGCATGTAAGTGAATGTGACAAACTCGACTGGAATTCATACTCTACTCTCTGATTTCTAATTCTGAGCCACTATCCATTACACCAGCCTGCACATTCTGCCTTAAAATGTTTTTTTTTCACATGCAATAAAACACACACAAAAAAAAAAAAAAAACAATTTAAAAAGAAAAACATTTTTTGTTGCAGTTCCTCTTGTACATCTCCACCGATTCATTCATTCATGTTATGCTTAGATGAAATCTGAAGAAGTTTTGAATTCAAAGTTAAAACCTTGCAAACATGAACCAGCCACATGTCATAAAAATGAGTAAAGTTGACTGATTCCCAAGATTGGTCAGTTTTGCAATAATGAAGACTGGACTACCTTAACATGATTTAAAAAAAAAAAAAAAAAAATTTTTTTTAGTTGTTGGTTACATAGGTGTTTAAAACTACTAACTTTCTGTCCCAATTCTGATGCAGTATACACTAGTCTGAACTCCAGATTGCTCAATTACAACTATCTTTTCTTGTTCTCACACTTTTAAGAGGTTAGGGTGATGATAATTCATTCACAGCTTCAGTTTCAATCTGTTCTTCCTATGTCACTGCTCTACCAACATTCCGTATGTCTCTCTTCTCCACTGGCCTCGACAGCACACACACACACACAACTTACCCTACTAGATTGTCAATATATTGGTATGATTTGGCCATTATTTTACACTCCCTAAGGATCTCCTTTCTTCTGCAAAATGCTTGCTTCTTGATAAAGTTTTGATAATCTATTCCTGAAAGCTATTCTTGTGAAACCACCAGCAAAGTTTTATCCTGGATTTCCTGTTTAGGATTCGATTTTTGGTTCAGGATTCGATTTCTGGTTCATTCTAATGTCTGTTTCAACTCTATACTTCTGTCGTATCTGTTTGGACTCTGAAATTTTATTTACTATTTATTTATTTATTCTCTCTCCTCAATAGGAGTCGGTATGTTCACCTATCATTCTCCTCACATTCCTCCCTGGTCTTTTGAACAGGAGTAGAGGTTTATCCCTTGTTCTCTGTTTAGGATTGTTTTTCCAGTTTAAAAGTCTTTTCATTCTTTTACTTCCAGTAGCCCATTGTGTCTTAGTGGTATTATCGCTTGGTTTTGGGGGAATTGATTAAAAAAAAATATCACATCACCCATTGGTTAGCTTGGAAAGGCCATTCTCCAAATTATTTAACCTAAGCAACTACACTAATCCAGTAATCTAGGTCTTTATGTAAACAACTTGATCCCAAGGGATTTTAGAGATAATTTTAGGAAGTAATTTATTGTCATCATTTTTGCCCAATTTGGTGAGTGTAGCTGGAAGATGCAAGGGTATACCTAGTTATATAAAGTTTCTTTCAGTATTCAGTTTCAATTCCTTAAGAACCCTTCAACCAATCTAATTTCTCAAAGCTAATTAACTTTCTTAATTAGATCTGTTTTACGTGTTCAACTCATTAAATATACTTAATCCTTCTCTCTCGTGTTCTTCCCCATTTCTGTTTTATAAAACGGGACCTTTCTACATTTAACTATCCATTGACTACTATCAAACTGTTTTGGAATTGTACTTGCATTGCTTAATTTTATATATATTTTTCAGTCATTAAGTTTAGTAATTACCTGATTAAATTTTTTCAAATTAATATAGATGTCTAATTTTTTTAGTCTAAATAGTTATATTGTTCTCTATGTATTTTTATCAGCCTACATATGATGATTTTAACATTGAAAAATTATCACTAGAGAAATATAAAACATAGTGTGGAGGGCCATTTATGGCAATGCATAAAACTCCATAGAATGAAAGCTATGATATTGTAATTAATTGACTGGTATATGACCATTCAGTGATATTCCAACTATTGATGAAAGAATTAATGTAATGTGCATCCAATTTAGAATAATAATGGCGGAAATGCTTATCTATGTGAACAAGATCTTCACTTAAATTCTTTCCTCCTAATCAACAGAAGTGTGGAGATATGTTTCAGCTTTTGAACTGTTTGTTTTGTGCAAGAAAGACTTATGGTAGTGTTGTCAGTGTCTTGAAGAATTATATCCAAGCTAATTTCCTATAGGTCAGTCTTTTTCACAAATGCTTTAAAAGTTGTATTCATTTTTGCATGCTGTTTCAAGTATATTTCTATTCAGGATTTTATCTCCTCCATTTCTTAAACACAATGCATGAATAAACTCTCAATCTACAAAATATTTACTTGGCTCTGTTTATTGATTATTTTATATATATATATATATATATATATATTTTTTTTTTTTTTTTATTTTTTTTTTTTTTTTTTTTTTTTTTTTTTTTTTTAGAAAATTGTGTAGACTAAACGTAAATCTTCCAAGCACTTGGTAGCACTGACAAAGCTTTTGGCTGTTTTCTACTAACTATTGATAATTGAGAACAGCCAAATACATGATAGATTCTAATAAATGTACTGGCAATATATCTTAGAACCATGACAAGTAAATTGTGTATTTGGCTGTGGACCCATTATTGACTACAATAGGCTTTTTCTTCTCTGCAGTCTACCAAATGTTACCACTGATTCTATTATATTTATTTCAGTTATTTGCAATTTGAAGGGAAAAGAAGAAAAAAATAGAGCTGAATTTGGTTCCAGTTGATAAGTGACTTATTATGACTGCAAGCTTAAAAAAAAAATTATCAAAAATAACATTTAAAGCATAGTTCCAAAGGTCACGTGAAAAGAAATTGTACTACATGAAGATATAAATTAGTGCTAAGATGTGAGCACTCATTATTCCCCACCTAGTTTGAAATCATTTCTGTTGTCTGGTTTTAAATAAACCAACACTAACAGTTAAATAAGATTCATTTCCAAGAAAATTTATGTATTTTTTAAGTAAAAAAAATTGTAGACAACAAATCAGCAGTTGACCTTTCTCCACTGTTAACCAATCTTTTTGTAAAATTCCCACTGTAAATGATGTCAGAGATAGCTGAAATTGGTTTTGGAAGAACTTTGATTTAGCTGCTACACTTTGATATAACTGACTCTTTTAAACTTAAATTACTCTGTTTATGGTGATGTTTAGAATTTCAGTTTGCCATAATGAAATAAAATGGACTTTACATTGTAAACTGGTTTGATTTTGTTCATTCAGAAACTGAATACCAATTATATAGGTATTAACTCAGGTATATAGTATGCCACAATATTTAGGTTTGTAGCAATGGCTTGCAAAATTCCTTTTATTTTATGTATTTGTCCAGATCTCTCCTATATACGAGAGGGATTTAAACACACACACACAGACTAGTGACACATACTTCTTAGATAATTTTTTAAAAGTACTGTAATAATTTAGACATCTTTCTGATTTTAACCTTTAGCACACTGTACATAGGTGACTGCATTTGTCAAACAAAATGTTTGTACAGCCACTGCATGCTACTCTGAGTTGGGCAAATGAAATTTAGCCCAACCATAAATTGGTGAAAATTAAAGAAAGTGGCAGCCTTAATTCATCGGCTGGAAGGTTGGGGTAAAGAGTGTGACTGGTGTAGTGTTGAGGAAATGTGATATCAGTCAGCAGTAGTGATCATAAACATAAAATAAATTAAACTAAAAATTCACTGACAGAGATACATAAACACGCTAATACATAGACATATATACAAACTCACACTCAAGATAGATACATGTTATTTTTTCTTGCATGTCAGGAAATTTTTTAGAAAATGCTTATTTTTATAGAATTATTACAATTAATATTAAAATACCAAAATGTTTTTTTAACTTCATGCACAGAGATTTTTGAAAATTATATATTGTAGTTAAAGTAAATAAGTAATTTTAGTAATGTAAAAGAATCATTTTTGTATCTGTTATACCAATAGTATATTTTGTTAAAGATTGTAATGAGCCCAACAAATATTGATGACATAGTTGCCACTGAGATGGGATGATACCAATATTTTTACTGATTCTGATACATACAATGATTAAAATTTGTTATTTTCAGTACCTGCAATTTGAGAAACTTGATGTACAATGTACATTTATTAATAAAACACTTAGTAGAAAAATGAATACAAAAGCTTATAAAAAAATAAAAAAGTTAAATATCCTTTTTTATTTTAAAAATTAGGTAAGAATTTAAACAATAAAGAGGACAATTGCTTTACTTTGATTATCATCAGAAATCTTAAAAACTTCCAAACTACACTTTTCTGCTCAGCATTGGATACACTTGCTGTTTGAAAATAATGAATATTGGTTAAAATTAAAATTTTTCACTGTTAGATAAAAAATATTTGCTAATGTGTATAATTTGTAAAGATTCAACTAAATGGTTTGGTATTAATTGTAGAATAAGTTGTTTTTTGTTTTTTTTTACTTAACTTTTAACAAGCAAAGGTGCCCTCTCTAAACATTATTCAATCTTAATTTTTTTTACATATGGCATTTTTCAATGAATGGAAGAAATTTAGGGGTGACAATTCAATTTCAGCACGCATTTTAAAAATAAGACACACCCTTATATATATATATATATATATATATATATATATATTGCAACAATAATACTCTAAACAGAAAGGCATTATCCTATTGTAGGGTTTAATTCTTGCATATATTTTGATAATGTACAGGGAGTACCTGATCCTGCAGGACAGTGAATAAAATGCAAATTTTAAATTTGCTTACAGATGTTTAATAAGAATTAAATATGAATTATCACAGCAAATTAATAAATAAATAAATAATAAAGGGTATTCAATCTTATCTTAAAATTTTAATCACTGATAAGTTTTACTAAAATAAATTTCTCACAATTAAAAATTTAATTTCTAAAAATCAAAAAGTGTCTTATTTTTGTTAAGAGTAAAAGTACAACAATACAGTAAAAACATTTGATTTTTTTTTAAAGTGGTAAGCAGTTAGCAAAATTTACAATAAATTAAAAGAATATTAGGAAGTTAAAAGTTACATAATGCTGATATCCAACTTGATCATTTTATAAGGTATGAGATTCAACTATTAGAAAGAATTAAAATAAAAATATGATTAAAATCTTCATGAGATCAATTGTAAATTTTTTTTTTTCGCATGGGATCGATTTTATTTTAAATAATGTTATTTGATTATTGGGACATGAAATTTTACTAGTTTTATTTTTAAGTTATTAAAACACATGTTAAAAGTAGAAAAAAAAACTATAGCTTAATTATGCCAGACTTTTTTAATAGACTCCTATTTATGAAACTTGCATCTTGTTTGACTCCGAGGAGGAATAAATGAGAAAAAAATTCAATATTTTAAATGCCACAATAATTTCACACAGGAAAGTTCAATTATGCTAAAGAAAAATATTAGTAAAATTAAATACAATTTTTGAGAAAAATAAAATTTTAGGTTTTATAAAAACTTTTGTGTGAAAAAGCTTTTTCAAGAAACTTCAAATAAAAGTTTATTTCTTTTAAGTAAATCAAGATGAAAATCCATTTTGAAAGCTATAAAAATATTGATTTTCGTAGAAACAAATTTAAAGTTTCGTAAAAAGAATGTTTACTTTTTTAATTCGTGGTTATTGAAAACAAGATTTATTAAATAAGAAAAAATTTCTTAATAATAGACTAAAAAATGATTTTATCGATTAAAACTATAAAAATAAATTATAATTTAACTGCCTTGCCACAAGGAAAATTTGTGACACAAAGTTAATTTTCAATGTGAAGAAATCAAATTTGACCTTTGTGGAAATTCCATACATTTTTTTTTTTTTTTTTTATGTATATAAAATTAAAGAAAAAAAAGAAAAAAAAGTGTCTTAAGAGAGCCCTGCAAAGCAACAATGTGAATTGATTTTGTGTTTATATGACATAATTTTGATTATAATTATTAAATTAATAATTTATAATATTTAATGGGTGAATAAACAATGTTTAAAAAGAAATTAAAATTGAAAATTTTATTTTTAACCAAAACAGACTTTAAAATGGATAGAAACTTTTTTTTTTTTTTTTTTTTTTTTTTACACAAGTAAAATAAATTTACATCATACTTAACTTAGGTGTTATTATGATCTATAGATTTTGGTTCTACTGATATTTTAAAATCAATAAATATTTATCTTTTTATCATTAGTACCGGAAATCAAAAATTTGTTTTAAACAAAAGAAGAAAAAAATCCAAAGAATGTGTTTTGGAAATTGTTAAAAATTCTCCAATTCTAATTCCCCCCCCCCCCCTCCCAAGCTTTGATTCTGATTAATCATCCCATCACTACTAATATATATATTTTGGTAGCATCTTTTCATTAAGACATCTCATTAAATAATTTAGTCAAGTTTTGTCTAGTTATTCTTAATAGGATCCTCTCATATTTACAGACAAGTTTCTTAGTATCCTTATTAAAGGAAGAAAGAAAATTACCATCTTCATGAATATCCATTTTATTACCAAGTACTTTTGACATTAGCACCATGTCATCTTCAGGGTCTTGTTTTAATAAGACAAAATTGCTGTGTTCATCTGAAAATTTAAATTTTTTCACTTGTGAAGTTAAAAATGCTAAACATATGTATTGTACAATTTTTAAATTTTTTGATGTAAACATACACTTGCAATAATGTCAAGAGAGGTAACTAAGTTATTGAGATGTCTATTGTTTTAAAAACTATTTAGTTATAACCCATATATTTATACTATCTATTGTAAACATTTTAAAACATTTGTGCAGTATTCATAATTAATTTTATTAAGGGCTGATTTCAATTTTTGTAATATAGATAGCTTCAAGAATTTTTAGTTTATTATTTTCATGAAAAAGTATAGATGTATTTTCAATAAGAATTTTCCTAAATTGCAAATGTGTTGTAAATGTTGAGAAATGTTAGATGCATCATTCAAATGAAAACTCAACCTTCTAGACAACATAGTTGTGGTCTGACCAACGTGCTATTTTAGTTGTGGTCTGACCAACGTGCTATTTTAGTTGTGGTCTGACGAACGTGCTATTTTAGTTGTGGTCTGACGAACGTGCTATTTTAGTTGTGGTCTGACGAACGTGCTATTTTAGTTGTGGTCTGCCGAACGTGCTATTTTAGTTGTGGTCTGCCGAACGTGCTATTTTAGTTGTGGTCTGCCGAACGTGCTATTTTAGTTGTGGTCTGCCGAACGTGCTATTTTAGTTGTGGTCTGACCAACGTGCTATTTTAGTTGTGGTCTGACCAACGTGCTACTTTATTTTTCTGTAGGAGATACAATCTCCCAAGGGTCATTTAAATTTATATATAAAGTTAGTTTTCTGCAACATGTTAATTGATGGGGAGGAGTCATTATTAATGATTTAATTAGATATATTGGATTTAGTATTGTAGATAATTAATTTTATATTTTTTTACTAAGATCTTTGGTGAATATATTGGTATTTACTAGGTTTTTAGGATATTTTCGTCCTGTTGATATTTGCAATGTATTTGATTGTGATATAAATCAACTCTTTAAATAATTCAAATTAAAAAAAAAAAAAAAAAACTAATAATGAAGCCATATCCTTACTTGACATTGAAAATTTATTCACTAATATCCCAGTTAGTGAAACTATTGATATTCTAAGAAACATAAAATAATCCATCTCTACCTCCACTTAAAATTAGATCTAGTATGTTACAGGAACTACTTTTAACTTGTGCAACTGAAGTCCAATTTTACAATCACAAAAATATGTACAACAGGTTCAGTTCTGGGCCCAACTTTTAGTAATTTTTTATGCCTAGTCTGGAAAATAATATATTTAATAAATTTAAAAAAAAACTCCATGTACCTAAGATATGTTGATGATATCCTTATCTTAGTCAAGAATATGGATGAACTATATCAACACCAAAAACAAGACCCTGAAGATGACCTGGTGCTAATGTCAAAAGTACTTGGTAATAAAATATATATATATATATATATATATATATATATATATATATATATATATATATCTTACATTGAGTATTATATTAGAGAATAGGTAATTTTACCAAGATAAATGCACAACCATTATGACCAGATTTAGACATTTCATTAAAATCTTTGAAACTAGCTAAAGTCTCTATTCATTATATCAGTATTAACCTGATTTATTAAGATGCTTCGAAATCATTCAATAAATCCTATTTAAATAATGAAAGCAAATTTTTCCTTCTATCATTATCATTTTTTGAATGCATTTAGCATATTAGTAAGAATTATTTTGTTTGCTTTTTGCAGGTTATCCATTGGCCTTTATCTACAGAAGTGCAGTATATGGTCGCAGTTCTACAACACAACATGTTTACTTCATCCTCTGTGGAATGTACATGGGATACTTCAATTTTGGTATGTGCTTTATTGCACTCAGTTTCTGATGAATAAATCATTGTTTCTTCTCTCACACACACATACACACAGGGAAAAATTGATAAAGTTATTTTTTTGTGACATTTTCATTCTCTAGTACTTCATTGGACTAAAGTGATGTTTATGTTGATATGGCTACATATGTGCATGAAAGAGGGGATGTTAATTTTAAATTTAAATTAAACATTTTTTTAATATGTATTTGGTGGTCTAGCCATCCTTCTAGGTTACTTTTTTTTTTTTTTTTTTTCATACTTTTATATCACTTTTGCTATTCTATTATCATAATGTGGGATATTTAATATCTGCCAAGAACAGTGAAATGTAAAAACCTGGACTTAAATTTACTTAGGCATTTCTCTAAAATTGTTCTTGATTTATAAAAATTAAAAAAATTATATATCATTTACACACAAGATGTTCTGAGTGTCAACAAAAATGTTTTTCTGTGAATAACACTTTTTGATAATTTTGCACTTTTCCATGTCAAAAGTTTTTGGAACATATATGCTGTCCACACTTTTTGCATTATTAAAAAAAAATAATTTATTGTGTAAAAGACTAAATTAGTTTGTAGCAAACATATGGCTCTGCACGATGATAAAGTTGAAAAATATAAAATTATAAGATTACTTGCAAACAAAATTGGAATTCTAGTTCACAAGCTATTTGAATAATGCAGGAAGGGGAAATATTATCTAAGTTTTCCATTTTGACTTCATATTTTATGCCCCCCTCCACTCGCCAACATAAACAAAAACCACATTTGTTTACACATTTACAATAAAGATTAGCAAGTAGCCAATCTCATCAAACACTTAATGTAAATAATAATTGTTTCTAATAGTTTTAGTGTGGAATAATGCACAAGTTTTCATCAGAAATTACACACACACACACACACACACACACACACACATTTTTTTTATTTTTCTTCTTTTTTTCTTTTTCTTCTTTTTTTCTTTTTCTTTTTTTTCTTTTTCTTTTTCTTTTTTTTCTTTTCTCTCTCTCTTTCTTTCCTCTCTCTCTTTCTTTCCTCTCTCTCTTTCTTTCCTCTCTCTCTTTCTTTCCTCTCTCTCTTTCTTTCCTCTCTCTCTTTCTTTCCTCTCTCTCTTTCTTTCCTCTCTCTCTTTCTTTCCTCTCTCTCTTTCTTTCCTCTCTCTCTTTCTTTCCTCTCTCTCTTTCTTTCCTCTCTCTCTTTCTTTCCTCTCTCTCTTTCTTTCCTCTCTCTCTTTCTTTCCTCTCTCTCTTTCTTTCCTCTCTCTCTTTCTTTCCTCTCTCTCTCCTCTCTCTCTCCTCTCTCTCTCCTCTCTCTCTCCTCTCTCTCTCCTCTCTCTCTCCTCTCTCTCTCCTCTCTCTCTCCTCTCTCTCTCCTCTCTCTCTCTTTCCTCTCTCTCTCTCTCTTTCCTCTCTCTCTCTCTTTTCTTACATTGAAGTTCACCCTTTACAAGGCCTGGGTGCCACTCGAAGTAGAGGGTTGTGTGTATAGGAGTGGAAGATAATGGTTGACCCTAACCTTGAACAGGTTAAGATTATAATGATCAGGGAAACACCCAGTTGGGAGTTGATTCCACAGGGCTGTGGTTTGCAAGAAGAAATTGCTTGAGTGGAACCTACTTCTCACAGATGAAATATGGATGGAATGTGAGTGGTTTGCTACTAAGTGGCATGGTGTTTTCTTACTGAGAAGGTTTGCCTTAGCGGGGCCAGGGAATGTAGTTCGTCCAAGACTTTCCACATCCCGCCTGTGGGAGAGGGCTTGAAGATTCTTTTGAACTTTATCAAGTCTGGAGAGTGAGGTCTGAGCAACTGTCTTTCAAGGCACAGCGCTTCCCTGACAGGACCTCCGTTCACCCTGTGTGGCGGTAGTTTGGGGTCAGGTTGACAATGATGGATTGTAACTAGCTTGGCCTTCAAGGCATCGAATGTAATCGGACAGTTTTTACCTCATTGGGTAGTTTGTGCAAGATTGGAAGAGAGATTAGTCTCCAATCTCTGACCATCGAGAGTTTTAGAGGTGTACCCATATATAGTCATATCATCAGTATAGATGTTTACAAATGATCTTGAGGATATTCTCAAGCAGATCATTTATGTAGATAAAGGGTTGGTTCAAGAAGTGTCCTCTGAATTGACTTCTAGGGATCCAAAGGACTGGCCATTGAAAAGGGACCTATCTGTTAGGAAGGATTTTATGACCAAGAAGACCCTTCCAGTGATTCAATAACTGGAGAGCTTGCTAGTAAGTGTTTGTGCCACACCTTGTTGAAGGTCTGAGATATCTAGTGCTATAGTCCTTGAGGTGTGTTTGTCGACAGTGGATCAGGCCAACTGGTATCCATACTGCTTGTTGCTAAAGAGTTTGTGTTTTTCTAGGTGCTCGATGACCTTATTGATTATAGCCTCAAAAAGTTTGCTGATGATTCTGAGGAGACTAATGGTTCTGTACTGGGAGAGGAAAGATTGCACACCCACATTCTTGAAAAATGGGCATACATTTGACACTTTCCACAGACTTGGGAAGATTCTCCTTCAACCAACAGTTGAATAATTTTGCTAGGATTGGGGATAATTCTAGGTTCTTTTTCCTAAAGACAACCAGTGGAATTTTGTCTGGACCAGTGGCTTTCTTAGGGTCAAGGCTTTTGATAAGTCTAGAGACTTCTTGTGCTGTTATGGTAATATTACTGAGATTATGCTCAGTGAGACATGGAAATTTGGAGGGGATGGTCTTTGTCATCTAACATTGAGTTAGAGACAAATGTTTGCTTTTTCTGTCGAGGAAGATATGACCTCAGGGCCATTTATAATTGTGGGCACAGCTGCTTTAGCTCTGTTCATGATTTGGTTGGTGATCTTCCAGAATTCACAGGATCTGATTTGTTTTGTTTTTTTTTTTTAGGTTTGGTCTGGACTACGCAAACGTAGCTGCACTTTGCATTTTCTATAACTTTTTTGCAGCGATTGTGGCAGGGCCGAACTACTTTGCTCCTTGTGATAGATATTGAAGTAGGGGTTTTGGTGTGTTATGGCTAAAGTGCATTCAGGGGTCAATAAGGGTTGACTGGTTTTTGCTGGAATTTTTGTGGGTATAAAACTCCATTCCAGAAAGGATCCAAATCAGTGACATGCTTGAAGAAGGTTGGGGGTGCTTCCATCATACAGGATCAAAATATGTCCCAGTCTGCTTTTACATGGTGAAAAATCATTCTGTGGAATGGTATATCAGTATCAGTGGATGCCTTAAGTTTGTCATCAATCTGGACACTGATTAGGGAATGGTCTGAGGTGTCTAGTGGAGGTAAAACTTTTGATAGGCATTTGTCAGGGAAAGAGGTTAAGAAGAGGTCAAAGAGGTTCATATGATGTCTCTGGTAGGTTCTCCGATGATGTGGGTTAGTTCATAGGTGATGGAGAAGTGTCTGCAATATCTGTCTTCAACATCGGTTTTGTTGGAGTGGACTAACCACTCTTTATAGTGGATCTTGAAGTCACTGTAGCAATGAAAGATGGCCGAGGGAAATTGAGTAAGGATATTATCAATATTTCTCAGATGTTCAGTTGGAGATTTCCACCCCTTTGTCCTGGAGATGGTAAAGAGAAAAGACAAATGTGGTGCCATGTGGAAGTACATATATAAGAGTTCGGATTCATCGGGGGTTTTTTATTTTTGTGCGTCCCTGCTGCAGGAAAACTAGTCCTTGATGTAGGCTCAGTCTGTGGCTGTGACAATTTAGGTGATCATGTTTGGCTATGAGAGGTGATTAGCCCAGGACTGTGAACTCCCCTAGTGCACATGAGGCATCGATACTGGTTTCAAAAAGTAGCAAGAGGTCTGGGTTAGATTGGAGATGATGATGTTCCACTTCTGGAAAGTTGAAATATAGACCCCTCAAGTTTATGTAAGAGATGGTATACAAAGAGCCAACTTTGTTGTTGTTTTTTTTTTTTTTTATAGGTTGGGTTTGATAGTTCATTTGTATTTTGATTGGTTTCATGTGTACTTTGGTTGGTGGAAAACTGGTAGGCAGAGAGACAGAAACATCCACAGGGATTGCATGTATAAATAACCTGGAGAGAGATGACCAGAGCTACAGCTGTAGTGCTACCCTTCATGTCATCAAGAGGCCCCACCAGAGACTACTGCTCAGTCCAGAAACCATTCACAAAATGGCAGTGCAGTAACCCTGATATTATACACTTGCCTCCTTTGGAGTTACATGAAGGTTTGGATCCCTTACTATTGGGCGGATAACACCAAAACCCAGAAAATGTCTACTTCCAGCACCCTTAATGAAAGGACAATCAACCCAGGAAAGAAAATATATGTGTGATGCTCAGAGTGGACATGTTGTGTCAGAAACATTTTACCGGTCTTAGACTTAAAGGCACAGAGAAAAGCTCACTCATGTACTTGAGCACCAGTGGGAAAAGTGGGGGTAACGAAGGGTGAGGGCATGCAAAGGGCAAATTATCTATTCAAGTGTAAAAAAAAAAAAATATTCATGCTTACAAAGGAGAAACATTTATTGATCAGAGGGAGGGAGGGATATCGACAGGAAGTGTGAAACAGCTGTAAAGTTCTAAAGTTTGAATTTAGTATAAGCCCCAGTATCCACTCTTTTGTAACACAAGCTAGTATATAACTCCCACTAAATAAATGAGCCACGACAATAGATTACTCTGTGGTAATTTATGCAGACATTAGCATGTGCATATTATATATACCTACCTACTGTGCCAAACAGAAAACAAAACAAAAAAAAATATTACTGGGATTCGAGTTAAATGTGCATAGTGAGGTAAAAGAATAAGAACAAACATTCAGAAAAAAAAATATTAGTTACCAACATACATTAGGGCAGAGTTTTCTAGTGGGTTCCTTTAATGAAAATTGAGGCAGGAGTAAATTCTGGCCAATATGGTTTTGGTGGGTTAGAGATATATATATAATATATATAATATATATATAATATATATAATATATATATAATATATATAATATATATATAATATATATAATATATATATAATATATATAATATCTATATATATAATATATATATAATATATATAATATATATATAATATATATATCTATATATATAATATATATATATAATATATATATAATATATATATCTATATATATAATATATATATAATATATATATCTATATATATAATATATATATAATATATATAATATATATATAATATATATATAATATATATAATATATATATAATATATATATCTATATATATAATATATATATAATATATATAATATATATATAATATATATATCTATATATATAATATATATATAATATATATATCTATATATATAATATATATATATATATATATATATATCTATATATATATATATATATATATATATATATCTATATATAATATATATATATATATATATATATATCTATATATAATATATATATATATATATATATATCTATATATATAATATATATATATATATATATATCTATATATATAATATATATATAATATATATATCTATATATATAATATATATATAATATATATATCTATATATATAATATATATATAATATATATATCTATATATATAATATATATATAATATATATATCTATATATATAATATATATATAATATATATATATCTATATATATAATATATATATAATATATATATCTATATATATAATATATATATAATATATATATCTATATATATAATATATATATCTATATATATAATATATATATAATATATATATCTATATATATAATATATATATATAATATATATAATATATATATATCTATATATATAATATATATAATATATATATATCTATATATATAATATATATATCTATATATATAATATATATATCTAATATATATAATATATATATATCTATATATATAATATATATATCTATATATATAATATATATATAATATATATATCTATATATATAATATATATATCTAATATATATAATATATATATATCTATATATATAATATATATATCTATATATATAATATATATATAATATATATATCTATATATATAATATATATATCTATATATATAATATATATATCTATATATATAATATATATATCTATATATATAATATATATATCTATATATATAATATATATATCTATATATATAATATATATATCTATATATATAATATATATATCTATATATATAATATATATATCTATATATATAATATATATATCTATATATATAATATATATATCTATATATATAATATATATATCTATATATATAATATATATATCTATATATATAATATATATATCTATATATATAATATATATATCTATATATATAATATATATATATCTATATATATAATATATATATATCTATATATATATATATATATATAATATATATATCTATATATATAATATATATATAATATATATATCTATATATATAATATATATATAATATATATATCTATATATATAATATATATATAATATATATATCTATATATATAATATATATATAATATATATATCTATATATATAATATATATATATAATATATATAATATATATATATATATATATCTATATATATGTATATATATATATGCATGCACACAGTTCAATTTGATTAATATGCATTACTGAATTGAGTGCATTAACAAGCAAAGACATTATTGAAAAATAAATGTCTAAAATGCTTTTTATTTTTTTTTAATTAGGTTAACTTATCAACCTTACTTTTCACCTCATCTCTTTAAATTGTGATTTTTAACTTAAATTTTTAATTTCTTGATCATAGCATTAGCCAGATTCTTGAATAAACTGACATGGCCATATCAAGTTGAAACACTGGTTCTTGTACATACAGCATATCAACCTCAATGTGTTATTTAATGCTGACAAGATTTTTATTGCTGGTAATAATTTTTTTTCTTCCAATATTTATTGCTGGTATTTTTTTTTTTTTTTTTTTTTTTTTTTTAAAGTATTACTGGTATTAAAACATATTTCATAGTGTTTTGACCCATGTTTGGGGGTTAACTATTTGCCCATAGCTGGGTCCCTAACAAGTGCTACCACCCTGGGTCAGGGTAGACCTGGAAACACCAGCAATTAAGAGGTGGTTCCACACTCCTCAAAACCTCCTGATCAGAGGCCTTGCTGTTGAATGTAGTTTATCGTCATACCCAGAACTGCTTGGAATTGTAAATCCTTGAATAGTTTTATATTCATTTATGCCCAAATACCCTTGGGAAATGTATGAATCCACTTATCCTTAGCTATGGGTTAATTAGTAGGACTTCTACCAGTAAATTATTATTTCCAAAAAATTCTTACAATCTAAAAATATTTTCTGGCTTTAAATAACTTGCAATAAGATGAATAAGCCATAAAAACCAAATCAATCAATCTTGAATAAACTTGATGAATTTCAAAATAAATTGAGTAGCATTTCCTCTTTATTTCAATATTTATTTTATCTGTTGATTTTAAAAAATTGATTTTTCCTCTTAGTTCTTGAGTTAATACAAGGAGACATTGTTCATTGGACAAAAAAAAAAGAAGAAATTCACCTTTGCTGTGAATATAATTATTCTTATTGTGTTATTCTTAATTGAAAATGACTATCCAAAACAAAAAAAGAAGCTATTTTAGTACTAAACTATTCTATGACTTTTTGACTATTTGTACTCCAATACTCTTCCTCCTTTATTTCTCTGATGTATAAAAAGATTTTAGTTGTTATATTAGTAATTATATTCAGTCAGTTATAGGCAACCGTGTATGTTTTGATACATGACTGATGAGGCAGTTTTTTTCCCGCAGTAGGTTGCCATTTCTTTCTGAGGTAGACCAGTTGCCATCCAAGGCTGTAGAACCTAGTCTGTCCTGCTATTTACTCATAGCTGGGGTGGAGACGAAGAGGATTCATACCTTTCCTAAGGGTATTAGCACATAAATGAATGTAATGGATTCAACTGGAATTCAAACTCTGCTCTCCGATTCCTCAATCCGAGCTGCTGTGCCTCCTATAGTAATTATATTAAACCTTGTATATTTCGGGAACAATCCTTCATTTGAAATGCTATCAATTAAACAAAGTGAACAAGGAATGTCCGTTAAGCCTTTTGGTAACTTTCTTTTGGTAACTTTCTTTTGGTAACTTTCTTTTGGTATCAAATAAATTTTTTGATGTTAGGTGGAAAATTCTAAAGGAACTTGCTAAAATTGTGTGTAAAGTTGTGAGACAGCCAGGAGAGTGTAGTATCATGTGACTAAAATGATCTGACAGTTCAAAGGCATTTTAATACTTGTACATGGAGATTGAAACAAAGTTTACTGATGGGGGTGGTCACCAATTTTCAGAACAATGTTTTAAAAATTATGGGCTAGATGTTCAGAGCAATTTCATAATTCTTCTGTTTCAATTTATTTAGATTACAGAAAAATTTGAAATTGCCATGAAGTTTATATCTACCTTAATTGATTTGTTTTGGGATAATACTATAATAACTATTCTAGGTACAATCTGAATATTATTTAAAAGGTTATTTGACTAAATACTTCTAAATTATTTAGACTGTGAATAATGTTATTTGGACCTAGAGTGGTTGTTAATTTTATGATTACCAACTGTGTCACCAGTAAAATTGACATGTGAAAGTTTCAACCCAATCACCAACTGTCCATAAGAAAAAGATAAATTGTATAAATAAATAAAAGCTTTCAGAATTAAGTGACATTTGTTTGGAAGCTAGGGAATTCCATTCATACTTATATAGTTGGGCCATATTCAAGATAAGGGAGTCATGATAAAAGTAAGAAAACATGTAGTCAGGTGGAGTTCTCATTGGTTGAAGGTAAGGTCTGGTCCTTTACTCAGTCATAAGAAGAGACGGAAGTAGCAGTAAAGATATTACTTGATGTTTCAGGTAAACTGTCTGGTGGGTAGGATAAGTGACACTTTACTTCTGTCTCTTATGACAGAGTAAAGGACCAGATCTTACCTTATCAGCCATATTTAAGATTTTTCACCCTGTATGATTTCTCAGACTTCAGTTACTGTTGTATAGGAATAAAGAGTCATTGCTGACACCACAGTTTGAACACAGATCACCAGTGAGCAAACATGGATGATTTCATTATTAAATAAGTAGATCACATGATCATAAAGGAAACGTATAAATGGGAATTAGCGTGACGTCTAAGTGATCACTATTCTCTATACTATTCACTATGGTATTTCTCTATACTGATCATTATACAAATTACTATTCAGCAATTACTATTTGAACAAGTATTATTAAGGTGTTACTACTACCAGTATCTGCATTTGCAAAGTCTCGTCTACAACAAGCATTTTGGAAATGATAACAAGCATTCGTTGACCTAACGAAAGTTAGAATGAGTGAGCGTGTAACAACAAAAGTTACTTTGTTCACCATATACAGGGCCTTTCCCAGTTTTAATCACATAGACACAAACAAGAATTGAACTAAACTCTGGGGCAGAGGCTGACTAGCCAGTCAAAAGACTGTCTGAGGGACCTGGGCATGTATTCACAACTGTTCAGATTATCCGTTAAAATCAAAGTATTTCTTTTGTGTGTATGAACAAAATTCTCTTCTGTCTTTTAATCTTATCATACTTAATAATTAAAAATGGGTGTCATTACTAAACTACTGCTGTTTTTTAGTTAATCTATAGTTTTGTATACCTTTTTATAAAAGATACTTCTCTTTCGGTAATAGAGCACTTAGTAATTGATTGTTACGACCATTGACCTGGTTCTGAGTTATGATCCTAATTAGATGTCTATTAGGAAATGGTTCTATGAATAACTGCTGTTCTAACATATTGGCAAGTGATTCTGTATAGGAAATAATTAACCTGGCCTTGCAATTTATTGCTAGTTGGCCTCGCTCAAAAGCTGGTCTCATGATTGTTTTTTAAAAAGATAAATTAATTTCTTTCTCTTGTTTTCTTTTGTTAATAATTATCAGCAGGCAGAAAAAAAATATCTGTAAAACAAAGACATGTATTCTAGAATGCATCAGTGTTCTTTTTGTTTGCAATTTTGCTCATCCCATTTTTCCACATTTGGTTCATAATTTCTTGTGGATTCTCCAGTTCCTAATTTCCTTTTTATGTCTTTTTTTATTTTATTTTTTTATTGTCAGTTTGTACAAATAGACATCTTTAGAAATTATAGTCTCATTTTTGCCTGTCAGTAATGCTTGTATGAATTCTTGACCACTGACAATCCCTTTCTTCATAATTTCTCAAAATTCAATACATAGATTAAAAGCTGAAGCAAATTTTAAGTTTTTAGAATTTTAAAATTCAATTTTAATTCAAGATCTTCAACTTTCAGAAATATGTTAAAAAAAATGACTCCAGCCAAGCTAATGAGTTAGAGTGGGTTTTCTATGTGCTGTGTCTAGGGGAACAAATTTTCTGCAATCATGGACTTGCAGAATTGTTAATCTTAAACAGAATCTGGGTTTTTAATTTAATTATCAATGATAAATTATTGTTTTTTTGTTTGTGTTTTTAATTCTTTCAAAACTTAATAATTGTCTCCCCAATTTTGTTAAACATTTTAATAAATATAACAATAACATAGTTATTTCCTTTAAAATTTATTTCTACAAATATTTGTAGTTTTAAGACCAGAAAAGAATTGAGATCAAAAATGTTTCCATAAAGAAAAAGTTGGTTCGTCGATTTTCTGAGAATATATTGGCTAGTTTATTTTTAAATATTTTAAAACTTTAAGAAACTCTATGCAGCAAATGAGATGAAAGTTGGAGGGTCACAGCTCAGTCATGGCCACTGAGATTCATTGCTAAAGTGGAAATGGGGGAAGATAGACACTAGTTAATATCAAAATTGGTAGCGGGGAGAGATGAATATCAAACCAATAAGTTTAACAAATTCATTTCCTTTAAGGCCTCATACAATTTTCAAGTAAGATTCTAAATAACTTGTAACCTTGTGTTATGAATATGAAAGAAAAGTAAATGCTATCACATGCCTATCATACAATTTAGAAATAAAGAAAAAATATTTTTCAGAAAACACCATTCTATGCTCAACTGGCTTGTCTACTCTGAAGCTTACTGTCAGACAACGATTCTCTTGGATTGATAATTTCATTATCTTCAGTGTTTCACCATTGTAAAAGAAATTTAAATTTTGGAATGCAAATAAGAGCAGATTTCCTCTTCTGGAACAGATTGCTAATAACGTCATGGATGCTTCTTCCCAGTATAGATGCTGAACATTCATTTTCTCGTATAAACCTTTACTCAATAAACAATGTGAAAGAACATCAAGCAACTCACAAGGTTGTATTACAATGGAGATTTAGAGAAAAGATTAGATATTTAAATTTGAGCAGTATTTCAACTTGGGATAAGTTGTTTTATTTAAATTTTGAATTAATGTCTAATTTGTTTTTTGATATTTTGTTACAAAGATTCAGTTATGGTTTAATTACTGTTTTGTAAAATTTTAGTGAAATGTTTGACTTTATTCAGATATTTATTGAGATTCAAGTTATTTGCTGTTGATACTTTAAATGTGATTTTTATATTATGAATCAATAATTATAAATAAATGTAAATATTTTTACTTAAAAAACAAAAACAATTTGAATGTGTTCTTAAAGAAGGAAACTCATTAAAAGTTCTACCCCAAAGATTATTAAGTACTGTAACATTCCATTGTTTTATTGTCTAGTCATTTTACGTTTTTTTTATTTTTACATATAATTTATTTTTGGACTTGGATTTTAACATTTGAAAAAAAAGATCTGTAGATATTTATTTCTTTATATGCAATAAAAATCTGAATTATGTTTTTGTTTTCAGTTTTAATGATAATAACTATAGTATAATGTATTGCAAATTTCTCATAAAATACTATAAAAATGAAATTTCCCAAAAGTAAAAATAGAATTAAGGATAATTTGTAACGGAAAATTGGGGCTCTACATATCTCTTCAGGATGTAGGCAGGGGTTCCTAACCTTTTTTATGTCATCGCCCACTTTCACATGGAAAAATTTTCCACTGTCACCTGTATAGTAAATATACAAAAGCATACCGAAATGTTTTGGTAAAAGTGTGTTACTGGTTCATAAACTGACTTTATGATATAGTAAAAAAAAATACCAAAGGGAGGAAACAATATAACGCTGACTTATGTGGCAGCAGCTTCTGCCATATTAAAGAATAAATGAAAGCAAACTTGACCATTTGAAACCTATAATTTACTTTTATGGTTAGTGTTGCAAGTGTTGACAAAAATGAAACGATTTTTGTTCATAATTATAAAATTAAAACTAACAACCGCTACTAGCAACTAATGAAAATTCAGCAAATATTTTTCTTGGTCTTCTTGGTCTTTCCTTATCTGATTTATATCTGAAAAAAAATGTCATTTTGTCCGAGGAACTATTTGAATGCTAATGACCTGCCTCAAAACTATAGAAAATGCCAAAATATTTGTTTGCAGAAGAGGAGAGGAGAGGGGAGGGGTATTTATATCTTATCTAGGAATGTGACCCAGTTATTCTAATTTACCTTCCTGTTTTTTTTTTTTTTTGTTTTTTTTTTATATACATGTTCTTTGCATATCTCCTTTGAATATTTTTTGTGGGGTAGCAAATGTTGAAATATCTTTTTAATACTAAAAAATTCAATATAACTCACCAAAATTTCCAATCGCTCACCATTTTCTGTTCAGTTGCTCATCGCCTACCCAAGAGCTGAACTCTTTAACTGGTGGGAAAGCCTAATGTAGGAAATCATGGCTCTCTACTAATTCCTATACCTTGTAGAATTAATCAATGTTTAACCGTCTTACTGCTCCTCCCTATACATGTTCTGCCATCAATTTACACAAGCTCATTAGATATGTTACTTGCTGTTTCCATCTGCACCTTTTACCTTCAATATACCCTATGAGTATCAGATTCTCCCAGCTTTCTTTCTTTGTCTTCCAGAAATTTCTCCTGATTCTAAGCAAGTGTCTTTTTCATTCCTATATTCAAAAGGCTTTGTTGCTCACATATTCTGTCCATGGTATTCTCAGCATCCTTTTGTAGAACCACATTTTTGTTGCCGCAAGTTTCCTCTTCATTTTTCAGAAAATTGTCCAATATTTACTGCTATATAGGAGGATATTATATAACAGTTGAGCACTTTTATTTTTGTTTCCGATGAAATAAAAAAAGCTAAAACCTTGTCTTTGTACACTGGGTTCAAATTCAGTAGCACTAAAATACAATCATTTCTGGTTTACAGTTATATGACATTTAAACATTGCTTAATGGGGAATATTGGGTGGTGTAATAGATAAAGGTTTGGAATAAGAAATCTGAGTTGAGTTCAAATTCCAATCGGGTTTGTTATATTCCCTTATGTGTAAATGTAAAAAAAGTAAATTCCTTATCCCCCAAAAATTCTTCCATTCGAAAAGTGTGTTTCAGCTTTAAATAACTCCCAAAAGGTTGATAAGCTGTAAAAAGCAAATCAATCAATCATTTCCTCCTCTTTCAACCAAAATTAATTAGTGAATGAAAGTTTTGATGTACTTGTTTTACAGCACTTGTCTCATAGTAGTTATATTACATGCACACACACACACACACACACACACACACACACACACACACACACACATATATCATCCACAGACTGTTTTGCTGTATCACAGCTCATCAGTGTGGCTAGAAATGCAGTTGCTTCAAGCCAGCCAGGATCAAAACCTGACCAGATTGACATCTGTCGGAAACTCACCTTTAAACCATCAGCTCACGCAGCAGAGAAAGGGCCCCTCTTGTAGGTTGAACACTTTGGAAGAAAGGGAATTTGTCAGTTGCTACTATTAACATGATAGATAGATATATATATATATATATATATTAT